>OY740785.1:75941617-76508617 GCA_963514005.1 Raja brachyura | reverse complement strand
GGGGGAGGGAAGAGGGGGGAGGAAGAGGGGGGGAGGGAAGAGGGGGGGAGGGAAGAGGGGGGAGGGAAGAGGGGGGGAGGGAAGAGGGGGGGGAGGGAAGAGGGGGGGGAGGGAAGGGGGGGAGGGAGAGGGGGGGAGGGAAGGGGGGAGGGAAGAGGGGGGAGGGAAGAGAGGGGGAGGAAGAGGGGGGAGGGAAGAGGGGGGGAGGGAAGAGGGGGGAGGGAAGAGGGGGGGAGGGAAGAGGGGGGGAGGGAAGAGGGGGGAGGGAAGAGGGGGGGAGGGAAGAGGGGGGGAGGAAGAGGGGGGGAGGGAAGAGGGGGGAGGGAAGAGAGGGGAGGGAAGAGAGGGGGAGGGAAGAGAGGGGGGTATGGATGGGAGCGAGCGAGGGGGGGGATGGAGAGTGGTGGCGGTGGAGAGAGGGGGGTGGAGAGAGGGGGGGTGGAGAGAGGGGGTTAGAGAGAGGGGGTAGAGAGAGGGGGGTAGAGAGAGGGGGGGGTTGTTACCAAACTGAACTCACTGTGGAATGAATCCATTAACGGAGCCACACTGCTGCTGGATTCGAAGTTGTCCCTGCCTTCCCTCTGCCATCAGATGCTGAGTTTCCAGAGCCCTGGTTAAACGCAGGGGGCGCTCACGGTTAAGTCTGTGAAAGTGGTCCCATCAGAGCCCGAGGCCTTGCTTCCGGGGGGGGGGGGGGGAGGGTGGAGTGGGCGGGCGGGATGCTGAGTGAGCCTGCGGGCCAGGCGTATGCCGTCAAGACACGGCATATGCCGTCATGACGCTGTGTCGCCATCAAGATGCTGCCTACGACGTTGAGATGCTGTGTACGCCCGTCGACACGCTGCGTATGCCTTCAATGCACCTGTGGGCCGACAGGCCACTGATGCACCGGCACTGTCACGCTGGCTCGACTGCGTGACGCATTCGCTATGAATGCTAACATACCATTTGCTTTCTTCACTGACATGGTACACCATGGTACACCAGTCATTGAAAGTAGGCATGCAGGTGCAGCAGGCAGTGAGAAAGCGAATGGGATGTTAGCTTTCATAGCAAAAGGATTTGAGTATAGGAGCAGGGAGGTTCTACTTCAGTTGTACAGGGTATTGGTGAGACCACACCTGGAGTATTGCGTACAGTTTTGCTCTCCAAATCTGAGGAAGGATATTGCCATAGATGGAGTGCAGAGAAGGTTCACCAGACTGATTCCTGGGATGTCAGGACTGTTTTATGAAGAAAGACTGGATGGACTCGGTTTATACTCTCTAGAATTTAGGAGATTGAGAGGTGATCTTATAGAAACTTACAAAATTCTTGAGCGGTTGGACAGGCTAGATGCAGGAAGATTGTTCCCGATGTTTGGGAACTCCAGGACAAGGGCTCACAGCTTAAGGATATGGGGAAATCCTTTAAGACCGAGATGAGAAAGACTTTTTTCACACAGAGAGTGGTGAGTCTCTGGAACTCTCTGCCACAGAGGGTAGTTGAGGCCAGTTCATTGGCTCTATTTTAGAGGGAGTAGAATGTGACCCTTGTGGCTAAGGGCATCAGAGGTATGGAGAGAAGGCAGGTACAGGATACTGCCCATTCGATGATCAGCCATGATCATATTGAATGGCGGTGCAGGCTCGAAGGGCCGAATGGCCTACTCCTGCACCTAATTTCTATGTTTCTATGGCCTAGTTGATGGCACCTTTATCACATTGAAGAATTAGAAAAATTGTTAGGGCAATTTCACTTTTTTTTAAAGTTTAAAATGAGAGAGGGTGAAAAAATGAGCCAACCTGCACAGTTGGGGGCTGTGGGTGAGTGGTGGAATATTGCATTTGGGGAAATGGGTTGCATTGGGGGAATGGGTGATTGGTACAATCTTATGTTGGGGAAAGGATTGCATTGGGGCACCAGGCCTCCCTTTGGAACTATGGGTGAGTGGTTAAATATTGCATTGGGGTAACGGGTTGTGTTGGGGGACCAGGCCTCTTGAATGACAGGGACCCAACGGGCACTACTTGATCTAGTATATATTACTAAAAATCTAATCTGTTTGTTTGTAATCATGTGTGATCCAGAAACCACGCAAAAACCGGTACACGATAATGCTACAATTTTGGCCCACCTTACTGGTCTTCTGGTGTTCAGTGGCACGTTTCATTTAGATTGATGGTATAATTTACAAGTTATTCACATTTTAAACATTATAAAAACCACTTTGATAAAAATCACTTCCATTTGCACTACCCGTTATCAGCGTATGACTTCATAATGGGATCCCGAATCTCATTTACATAAAAAATTGCTATTTAAATGCATTTTTTTCAAATTCTTTAGTATTCATTCATAATGACGTCACAATTGGATCCGGATATTCATTTATATGAAAAGAAAATTCTGTTTTAATCAAATTCTTGGGGGGAATTTTCATTTACAAAAATAATCGCAAATTTCATTGTGGCGGATGGGATAGCGGAGAGGTTGCATTTACAAAAATATTGCGATTTTCATGGGGGGGTGGGGATAGGGGGAAGGTGAAGAGTGTGGGAGCAGGGGGATAGAGGGAGAGGAGGGGTAGGGATGGAAGAGGGTTGGGAAAGTGGGGGATGTGAGGAGGGATAGTGGGGAAGGAAGGGGGTAGAGGGAGAGGAGTGGGGGTATAGAGGAAGTGGGGGAGTGGAATAGGAGGTGAGGAGAGGGGGAGAGGTTATGGATGGAGGAAGGAAGTGACTGAGGGTAGGGGAAAGGGGAAGAAGGGAGAGATGAGGGGAGGAGGAGGGGGAAAGAAGAGTGAGGGTGGAGAGGAAGTGCTGGCGATGAGGGGGAATGGATAGGGGTAGGAAGAGGGATGGTGAAGCACAGTTGGGGAGGGTTGCCATGACTCGCGTCACAACGGGGATCTCTGGTGTCAAAACAGAAACAGGTCAGCCGCGCCTACGCAGTTGGGGGCTACGGGTGAGTAGTGGAATATTGCATTGGGGTAACAGGTCCCACTTAGTCTAGTTGCTCTATAGAGTGTCGAAGTGGGCATGATCACCATACAGCTGCCTTCTTGTCATAATGTCTCTATGACCCTATTATTGGCTGTCTCTTTATCCTAAGACAATGTCTCTGGGCTCTTCAGGCAGAAATATTAACCATGAAGCATCTACTGCCTCAATCCTTTTCTGTCTCCCCTTTTGATTTGATGAGGTCACCTACTGTTCTCCTAACCTCTAATCATTCTGTTGGGACAGCATGCCCTGAAAGGAAAATGAAAGCGATTGACTTTTGATGACTTTTCTAATATTGACCACGGCATACATAATGTGTACATTCTGTGTTCCTTCAGACGTGATGGACTTACATTGATTGTTTTGCATCTGTCACCAAAAATGGTGTCATGTAACTGAGGAAAAGCCCAAATGTATGTGTGTAAGCTGCAGAACTGCTGTGTCAAGTAAATCCAATTAAAAATGAAATTAAAATGATATCAATAACACTCTACAAATTTCATAAAAGGTACATTAATTTATTTTATCACGACTTACCATGTCTTTAGTAAATTCAATGTTATCAATCTGAATTAACTAAGCAGCTTTGCTATCATATTATAGTGGAAGCTACTAGTCCTTAAACAATTAATTGATTGATTGTCTGAAATGAACAAGCAATCTATGATTAATGCTAACATCTTGGCGAAACGGAACAAGACATGGAAATTTGACAGAAAGTCAAACGAAAGAGTCCAGAACACAGGTGGACAAAAATACAAAATCAGCTTTGAATGAGCAGTTAAATTATTGGGGTTAGATTCACATGGGCAGCAAACAGTTTTGAACAGAGAACTGAAATTGGTGAGGAAGACACAACAGATTGGCTGTGTAGGAAGTAGTGCAGATGCTGTTTACACCAAAGATAGACCCAAAATGCTGGAGTAACTCAGCAGGATAGGAAGCATCTCTGGAGAGAAGGAATGGGTGACGTTTCATGTCAAGGCCTTTCTGCAGTTTGCTGCTTGTCCTGCTGAGTTACGTCAGCATTTTGTGTCTATCTACAATCGATTGGTTGGTGATTAATGAGAAAGCTCTGCATAATGTTTTAGTTAGAATCTTGTGAGTGTGTAACAGAAGGTTTACCAGAATGATGCCTGGATCAGAGATGATAACTTTTAAAGAAAAGTTGGACAGACTTGACTTGTTTTCTCAAGAATTCAATAGGTTGCAGGGTGACCCAATTGAAGTGTATACAATTATGAGAAGTACGCTTGTGGTTTTCAGTTAAAACCCTTTTCCCAGAGTGAAAATGTTAAAGACTAGAGAGCATAGAGGAGCAATGTTTAAAGGAGGTGTGTGAGGCTAGTTTTTTACTCCAAGTATCACCTGTAGGCAAATGGGATTTGTTACTTTTTGGCATCATGTTCGGCACAGACATTGTGGGCTGAAAAACCTGTTCCTGTGCTGTATATTTCTATGTCCTATTTCTCTTGCTCAGGACTTTTATACAAGATACATATAAAATGTGAATCATCTTAATTTCTTTAAAGTGCCCTTAAGCAAGACTCTTAGAGTGGAATATGTTCTAGAATATAAAATAACTACTATTCATCAGTGGATTAATTCTGTGCTAAAAGATATGAGGATGTAAGCTAAAATTTACATAGTGCAGACTATCATATGGTTATGGTCTTAAGGAATTAACCATGATAATGAAAATTAACTAATTACAGCATTGTTAGTCCAAATTATTCAAAATATAAGTGCAATAAATTATAAAAAGTGCACAAAATATGGCATGAAATGTTTATGAATAATATAAATCTAAGAGCCATTTGGCAACCAACATGTAATATGAACTAACAATGATTTCTGTCAGGGGTTCAGTTGAGTGCTTTATGTACTTCCACCCTTATTGTGCAAGCTAACATCTTCTTCCAAAACCAATTTACTTTCTTCAGAATGGACAAACACTTGGCTGATCTATTTTGTTCAATGATGACAGTATATTTTATTGACTATTATTATTTAGCGTAGTATGACTTTTATGAGTTTGACTAATATATCTTATTGGGTATAGACATTATTTGACTTGGACAAGGAATAAGGAGAGATACAGAATTGGCTTCACAGTAGGAAGTAGTAGATGGTGGCAGAAAGTTTGTTTTTCGGACTGGGGAGGCCCAGCTATTCCAGCGATGTAATTTTCTATGTTCTAATTACACAGAGCTTACCACAGGGCACTGAAAATGATAGTAGGAGCCTTGAACATGCATCACCATCACATCTGCTGGAGGTTGATTTTTATCATCTAGCTCGTGGCATGATGTGAACTAACATGACTGGGATAGATATTTACTGGTCTGGGAATTACTGTCAAAGGTATCAGTAGACAACTTGCTCTGTTTAAAAGAAAGCGCCTCATTGCCTCTCTTAATGTTTCCCAAATTTTTCATTGGTCAAAAGGTTGTCAAAACCATTCATTTTGAACATCTTTCAATTTTCTTTTGACAGTCATCAAGAAATCAATCTCAGATTCTACCTTATTCCTTGTACTTTATGAATACATATTTTTTGGATCCTCTCTGAAGCCTCTGATATTCTCCAAATCATGATGCACAGAAATGGAAGCACCAGATCCACTGGAAAAGAACTGTGTCTTCTCAACTCTAGGAGGCAAACAGAATATTTCAGGTTAAACATGTTTATATTCAGCAGTGAGGTAAGCAAATGTAAAATGAGCGGTAAAAGGCATGTATACACTGATTTTATTTTCTTCAACAGCTCCTGAACAGCTAACAATCTGACTGTCACATAGCAAAGCATCTCTACATTATGGCAATGTTGCTAAAAATTCATGGGGTTCAAATCTTTGTTGTCTTTCACTAACGGGTCCCTTTCAGAATGGCAGGCAGTGACTAGTGGGGTACCGCAAGGCTCGGTGCTGGGACCACAGCTATTTACAATATACATCAATGATTTGGATGAAGGAATTCAAAGTAACATTAGCAAATTTGCAGATGACACAAAGCTGGGTGGCAGTGTGAACTGTGAGGAGGATGCTATGAGAATGCAGGGTGACTTGGACAGGTTGGGGAGTTGGCAGATGACTTGGCATGACAGATTAATGCGGATAAATGTGAGTTTATCAACTTTGGTAGCAAACATAGGAAGGCAGATTATTATCTAAATGGCGTCAAATTGGGAAAAGGGAAAATACAACAGGATCTGGGGGTCCTTGTCCATCTGTCTATGAAAGTAAGCATGCAGGTACAGCAGGCAGTGAAGAAAGTGAATGGCATTTTGGCCTTTATAACAAGAGGATTTGAATATAGGAGCAAAGAGGTCCTTCTGCAGTTATACAGAGCCCTAGTGAGACCACACCTGGAGTATTGTGTGCAGTTTTGGTCCCCTAATTTGAGGAAGGACATTATTGGTATTGAGGGAGTGCAGCGTAGGTTTACAAGGTTAATTCCCAGGATGGCGGGACTGTCAGATGCTGAGAGAATGGAGCGGCTGGGTTTGTACACTCTGGAGTTGAGAAGGATGAGAGGGGATCTCATTGAAACATATAAGATTGTTAAGGGTTTGGACACGCTAGAGGCAGGAAACATGTTTCCGATGTTGGGGGAGTCCAGAACCAGGGGCCACAGTGTAAGTAAGTAAGTTTATTGGCCACGTATTCACATACAAGGAATTTGCCTTGGCGCTCCGCCCACAAGTAACAACATGACATACAGTGACAGTTACGAATGACTCGGAAAACACTAAACATTAATAATAATAAAACATTAATGATAAAACACCATTGATCAAGCATGTGAACCAACAAAATACCAGATCGAAGGGAGACTACAGATTTTTGGCTGGTGATTAGAGCAACTACTCGTGGATAAAAACTGTCTGGCTGTGGCAGCTTTGACAGACTGGAGTCGCCTTCCAGAGGGAAGTGATTCAAAGAGTTTGTGGCCAGGGTAAGAGGGGTCAGAGATGATCTTGCCCGCTTGCTTCCTGACCCTCGCAGTGTACAGTTCATCAATGGAGAAAAGTTTGCAGCCAATAATCATTGCTGATCGGACGATTTTCTGCAGTCTCCAGGTGTTGTGCTTGGTGGCTGAGCCAAACCAGACCATGATGGAGAAGGTGAGAACAGACTCTACGATGGTCGTGTAGAATTGGACCATCATTGCCTGTGGCAGATTGTGCTTCCTCAGCTGCCGCAGGAAGTACATCCTCTGTTGTGGCTTTTTGACTGTGGAGTTGATGGTAGCCCCCCACTTAAGGTCCTTGGAGATGATGGCTCCCAGGAACTTAATAGATTCCAAAGATGTGATTGTGGTGTTGTTGATGATGAGTGGGGTGAGGGGAGGGTAGGGGGATCTCTCCAAAAGTCTACAATCAATTCCACTGTCTTAAGAGCATTGAGCTCTAGGTTGTTGCTACGAATAAGGATAAAGAGTAAGCCATTGCTAAGAATAAGGAGTAAGCCATTTAGAATGAAGATGAGGAAACATTTTTTCTCAAAGAGAGTTGTGAGTCTTTGGAATTCTCTGCCTCAGAGGGCAGTGGATGCAGGTTCTCTGGATGCTTTCAAGAGAGAGCTAGATACAGCTCTTAAAAATAGTGGAGTCAGGGGATATGGGGAGAAGGCAGGAATGGGGTACTGATTGGGGATGATCAGCCATGATCACATTAAATGGCGGTGCTGGCTCAAAGGGGCGAATGGCCTACTCCTGCACCTATTGCTTATTGTCTATTGACTAGTAATTTGTTATATATTTGAATGCAAATCTATAAATAAAATTAGACATCACTCATGCTTTATCATACCAATCTCCTCCAGATGTGTAAGTGTGCTCTTCATATTCTGGTGCAGACAGCATTTATTGTAGATGAATGCAGATTATGAAGCAAAAACTCTGTCGCTACTTTTTTGATGGATGACCCATTTTAGCAACTGCTGAAGAACTGCAAATGTAGATTGCACTGACTAGTTCATACTGGTGTTTGGACCTATTTACTTAGCTGCTGTTGGCTCCTAATGGGTTTTTTAGATTAAATGATCTATCTTTGTCATTTGCTGTGTAGTTGCTGATGATGCATTGGATTGAGTGTGTAGGGCCTGACCACATCTTCAGTATCACTTCAGCATCAATTGTATACAAATAATTTTCTACAGTGATAGGGCAGTTGGTGTGGTGGACAGATTGCACAGCACTATTAGGGAAACAAAAGGATAGGTTGGCAAGCTGTTACAAGGCATGTGTTGTAAGAATTGATGTGAGGCCTTCAGTTCTGTTTATGTCACATGTCCAAGGTACTGTGAAAAGCTTTTGTGTGCTAACCAGTCAGTGGAAAGACAATATACGATTACAATGATACATGATAAAGGGAGTAATGTTTAGTGCAAGATAAAGCTAGAAAAGTCTAATCAAAGATAGCCTGAGGGTCTCCAATGAGGTAGATAGTAGTTCTGGACTGCTCTCTATTGGTTCAGGATGGTTCAGTGCCTGATAACAGCTGGGAAGAAACTGTCCCTGAACTTGAATATCTTTTGCCACTAAAGGAGAGGGGAAAAGAGGTAGTGGCCAAGGTGTGACTCGTCCTTGGTTATGCTTCTGGTCTTGCTGAGGCAGTATAAGGTATAAATGGAGTCAATGGAAAGGAGGTTGGTTTGCGTGATGGCCTGGGCTGCGTCCACAATTCTCTGCAATTTCTTGTGGTCTTGGATGATGATGCATCCCGATAAAATGCTTTCTAAGGTGCATCTGGGTGAGAGTTACTGTGGACATGCTAAACTTCAGAAGTGGAATTGTTGGTGTGCACAATAATTGTTAAAGACTAAATTGAAAAATCAGACATCCGAGTTTACTGGCAACATATTCTCAAAGTGAGAAGCCGAAATGTGCGCAGGGCACAAGCACTAGAAATTCTTCAACTGTTGAAGGATTCCTCATTGGAGCTCTAATCAATCTGAGGCCATATACCTCCAATTGTGCAAAGACCTTTCTGCTGCAACATTCACTATTATGATTGATTGGGATTCCAGGGATAATAATTGGCAGCAAATATGGAGTGTTAATTGAGGGGGCAGGATCACTGGCATGAGGGAGGAAAAGATTGAGGGAGAAAGGATATTATGGGAATAAGGAGATAATCGGGGAGAGTAGAAGATATTAAATAATCAGGAAATACCGATAATCGGGGACAGTGGAAGATGTTAAATAATCAGAGAATACCGAGATTAACAGATTTAGAGTGGTAGTGAGAGGGATAGGTGAAATGGCATGACTATCATCAATGAGATTAAGATGGATCTAAATCAAAAATCAGTGCCTCGGGTCTCCATGCTTCAAAACCATGCCAAGAGCTGCTCCAGTTTCCCATGACTGTACCAACTGCTTTCTCTTTCTGCACATTTGTAGAAATACACAATTTACCTTAATTGTGTGTAGTTTGCATATTAACAGCAGGGTTCCTGTGGAGAGTCAACCAGGTATCTTTGTATCTCACACAGAAGGACCCAGGCTGAATTTGTGCTATGTGATGTTACAGAGATTAGAAAATGCTTTCAAGCTCAACAATAGCAATGAAATTGGACGTCAGGATGATGTTATCTTTACGAATGATTCAAAAACTCTAAATCAAAATTCAGTTGATTTTGAAGAGGAATGGGTATTTTAAAAACTAAATAATGTATAGTATCCGAGGTGGAAATATTACTTCTAACTCGTGCTTAATTATCAGCAGAGCCATCCAGCATTTCTAAATAACTGACAGAATAATTCATTTCCCTAAAACTTGAGACATTCCAAACATTGTGACTCAATTGCACTTGAAATCCAGCACCACTTAAAAAAACAAATAGTTGAATAAATGGCTGAAAATAGAGCAGTCTTTGGGACTGGCAAATAAGGAGTGTAGAAATGAAGCTTCAAAAAGACAACGGATTTTCTGAAGGTTCATGGAACACCAAGCTTATAAAAGCAAGGGAAAGAGAGACTATTTTCTGATGGTTAGGTTCTGATGGTGATTGCTGCTGGGACACAAGTCGGGGCTTGATCAACACTGGCTGGGTCGCCTGGGCGAGGGTGTCTGATGTTGTGAGATCCGAAACACCCGATGACCCCAGGTCTCATCACTGGGGATGCACCCCAGCACATCTAGAAGATGTATCTTTCACACTAGCAGAGATTAAATATTTCTTATACCACTTCAAGTGCTGTCCCATCATGCTTGAAGAGGCTTAATCGTACCAGGGGTTCATTAAATTGGGTGTATATATGTGTATATATGTATGTGTATGTATATGTGTCTTTATGTGTGTGTGTGTGTGTGTGTGTGTGTGTGTGTGTGTGTGTGTGTATGTATGTGTATGTATGTGTATATATGTATGCATGTGTATATATGTATGTATATGTATGCGTGTATATATGTATGTGTGTATGTTTATACATGTGTATGTGTGTGTGTGTGTGTGTGTGTGTATATATTTATATATACGTGTGTGTGTGTATATATATATGTGTGTATATATATATGTATGTATATATATATATATCTATGTATGTGTATATATATATGTATTTGTATATATATTTGTGTATGTATGTGTGTATATATATGTATGTATGTGGGTGTGTGTGTGTATCTGTATGCATGTGTGTGTATAAGCATATGTATGTGTGTGTATATGTATGTGTATAGATAAATATGTGTGTGTGTGTGTTATGTATATATATATATATTTGTGTGTGTATGTACAATATATACAGTAGGTTCAAGTCACATTGTAGGGTACATCAAAAACAACATTATATAAAGACAAATACACCATCCAACGCTCATTGATTCAGGTCTTCGGAGACATTAACTTTGTTTCTATTTGCTCAGATGCTTCCAAATCTTCTATTTTTATCCCACTCTCGTTGCCTGAAGTAATAGCCTTGAATTGCGCCAATTAAAAATGGGCCTGCACATATTACATCTCCGTCTCCCTGTGCATCATTCCAGTTAGCATATTGATAAATTATTTTATATATTTTCTAAATTCACTTGTATCACAAGCATTGGAATAATCTGAGGGAGGTGGGATGATGAGGCAAGTGACAGAATCGCTCCCCAAGAAAGTGAGTTATTATTTTCAATTTCCCCGTTTTATTTAATTTTAGTCTGAACATCTCACCAATCAACGTTTTGATTAATAGAAAATGGTAATCCTCATTTTACATGAGATAACTATCAGGATTAGTTATATGATTACGGTCTAATTAGTTGATTCTCTCATTTGCCATCCGATTTTGTCATGATCCACAATCAATTGCTGCAAGTCAAAATAAAAACAGGAGTGATGGATATCTGGTGCAAAATCCGTTGGCATAATCAAAATTTGGTATATTGTCTCCCAGATTATGATAATCACTTGGGACATCTTCCAAATTTAAATTCATGAATAATGAAAAATACGTATGCTCAAAATTTGAGTTATGCAGCAACTGCGAAAAGGGAAGCAGAGTTGAAATTGCAAGCTGATGGCCAGTCATTACAACTGGTTGGATTGATGGAATCAATCACTAGTTTCTTCATCAGACTGGTACTGATAAACAGTCTCTCACCTGAAACATTAACTTTGTTTCTCTGACCTGTTCTGTTTCCAGAATTCTCTGTGTTCATCTTGGGTCATCTTTTTTTCTGCAACTGCTCAGTGTGAGTTAACTCAATTTCATGGTAACAATGAAATAAATTAAATGTCAATCTAATAACCTTGTTATCTTGGGAATTTTCTATTGAATTTATCTTCCCTGTATCTTCATTACAAAATGTTATTGCAGTTCCTTTTGGATCAAGAAATCGATTACTGCTCTTTTTTGGAAAATCTCAATGTTTGATTCAGTTCTTTGGGTTTGAACCTTAAAAACAAAAATTCTGTTTGTATTTTACCTGCTGATTTGTTCATGTTCTTATTTGCTGTAGAAAACAAACAAATTTTGCTGCAACAATGTGCAAGTTTGCCTGCCCTTCTTAACGTCACCAGATATTTGAGCAGCATGTAAGCAAAATAATGCTTTGAAACAGGACATGTTGAACTCATTAACAATCACCACCTAGGCATATTGTTAATTGGATTTTGGTTCAACTTTTGCAGATTTATATTTATAATAATAGAGTAACCAGCTGAGTGCCACCACCAAGAATACTTGGGTCAGGCCAATAGTGAAAACCAAACTTCACAGTTAATAAAATCAACAACTTACACCCATAAAAACAATATAATGCAGACAAGTACTCAACATGTTTCACAGGAATGTTATCATTGAGTTTAGCGCTGGGTCACATTAAAATTATATTAGGCAGATGATCAAATTCTAGTGAAAGAGTTGGTATTCAAGGAGGTTTTTAAAGGAGGAAAGAAACAGAGAAACAGAAGGTATTTGGCAGAGAATATCAAAGATTAGGGCATTGGCAGGTAAAGACATGGCCATCAATGGCAGAACAATTAAACAGATTTGCAGCAGCATAAATAAGGAAGGGGGGGGGGTGGGGGGGGGGGGAGAGAGAGAGAGAGAGAGAGAGAGAGAGAGAGAGAGAGAGAGAGAGAGGTCGTGTTTTCTTCTCAGCTCTGCAGTTGAGAAGGATTGGAGCAGCCTTTCCAGGATTTTGCCGTTGGAGAGGGCACAGACCCAGGGGGGCTTCATAGTTCAACTTATTGTTGGGCTGTTGAAGCTTTTCTCTGGTCTGGGGGGCCTCCATCTGTGTGAAGATTCCTGAGTTTCTCCACATTGTCGAGGGTGCGGTTGGCGTTGGCGGATTGCCAAGAGTGCCTGTGATCTCAGTGGGCTGAAGTTGTGCGGTGTCTTTGTCGTTTTTGGCTCCGCTTCTCTGCCCTAAAGTCATTTTGTCAGTGCGGCTGCCTGGCTTAATGTGAAGAAGGTACTTTTGCGTCCAGCGCGACTGGGATCGAGTTTCCCGTAAGCTGCTCTTGGCTGTGGACGAACCTGGGGACTTTCCTGCTTCAGCTGGAGGTTTCTGTTTTCTGCTGCCTGTCTTTGACTGTGACTGTCTCTGGGACTTAACTTGGAGCTGTGCTGCTGAGGGGCTTGGAGCTGGTTTGTGCCTCTGTGAGGATGGCGATGGAAGGGGCGCGGCCGAAGGTCCGGACCTACGCAGCGACGGCATCAGTGGCGGGTGCGAGGCCATCTGAGCTTGAGCCTCATGTTGACTTGGATGGGGACAGTTTTGGTATTTCTGTTCAAACTGGGCCTATGATGTCTAGGGGGGTAATTACGAAGGCCATGAATGAACTTCTTGGGAGGGGGGCTATTGTCTCTTCTGAGCTCGAAAGGGGAAAGGTGGAGATGATACTTAAGACCCGGGAGTGTGTGGCCCGAGCGTTGGAGGAGGGGATCTCAGTGGGGGGGGTCCACGTACAGGTGGATCCGTGGGTATCCAGGGTGAGACCGGTTCTCCTGCGGAGCTGCCCCACTTATTTTTCGGATGCAGTGCTTATTCCACACCTGTCCAAGTTCGGGGAGGTGCGGTCTAAATGTTTTCGTCTCTTGCATCCCGGGGGGGACCCGGAGGAAAAAGGGGTCTTCAGTTTCAAGAGGAGGGTGTTCATGAAGGTGGGTGAGGGGGATGGTGCCGAGGGGAGTTTTGAGGTGGTGCATAAGGGTGTACCCAGAACCGTGCGTTGGAGTTGGGGAAAGGCACGGTGTCATGCGTGCGGCGAATTTGGACATCTCCGTAGGGAGTGTCTTTTTCGCGGGGGCACTGCTAGAGGTTCTAGTGTAGTGGCCCAGGAAAGCGCTGCTGGCCCATCTGGGGTGGCTGGTCAAACCTCAGCGGCGCGGGGTGGTACTGCTGACCCGGCTGAGGTTGCCAGTTCTGCCTTGGTGACCCGGGGCGGCAGTGCTAAGCCTTCTGGGTCCAGAGGTTCCGCTTTGGGGACCCTGGGCAGTGAGAGCCCAAGCCCCCCACGTCCCCTACGTCTTGCGCCTGTGGCGGTGGATGGAGGTGGGGCGCAGGAGGAGGGGAGTGTTGAGGGGGGGTTTTGGGAGAAGCAGGGGAAGCATAATAAGAAGAAGGAGAGGGATAGGGCTGCCCGAGCGAAGAAAGTGCAATCGGGTGAGTTTGGCTCCAGTGTGGTGCAGACTGCACCTGCTGGGGCCCAGGGGGGAGTTGTGGTGGCTCGGAAGGGGGGAAAGAAGTCTAAACGTGTGGGTGGCAAAGTGGTTGGGGGTAATGTGGAGGCGGATGACCCTTCCCTTATGGAGGTTACCGCACCTCCGCATGCGAGTGGGACTAAAAGGAGGCATTTGCCTGGTGAAGAGGAGGAAGGGCGTGGGTCCAGAGCGAAGGGGATGTCTTTCTCCGGGCTTTCCACCACTGAGGTGGCTGAAAGTGGTCTTGACCCGGTGTCTTCTGGGTCGGTGGTTGGGCCTTCTCTTCATGGATCTACAGCGGGTGTCACCGGACTGGGTGCTGAAGTTGATTCCGGTGGAGTTGTGTCCACTGGGCGGGAGTCTGTCCCTTCATCTCAGGGGCCCTCTGAGGGAGTTATCTCGGCGGATGCTGTGGTTAGCTCCCTTGGGTGTGTACCCTCTGGGTCGGATGAGGTCCCCTCGTTTCAGAGGCCTACTGAGGGTGCTAGCACGGTAGGTGACGTGGTTGGCTCCTCTGGTAGTGTGCCCTCTGTGACGGGGGATGTGCAGAGTCAGGATGAGGGGGGAGTTTCGGGGGTGTTGTCGTTCAAGTCTGTGCTCCATATCAGTGCCAGTGGAGGTGCTGGGGGGCGGGATGCCTCACCGGATGAGTTGTCTGGGGTGAGGTTAATGGCAGGTGGTGATTCTCTGGGTGATGCCTGTGGTGAGGGCACTCTGGATGATGTGGAGGTCAGGGCTGTTATGGGACGTGATCCTCTTTCAGACTCCGAGGGTGCCAGTGTTCCACAGGCCCTGGGGATGCCTCTTGTTGTTGCTTCCCCAGGCCCGGAGGAGGAGGGTGATGGTAGCGGGCAGGAGCCCAGCCATTCAGAGGGCTGCGAGTCTCAGGTAGGGGTGTTGGGACCCACCCCCAGCATTGATCCGGGTGGTCGTGTCATGGCTGTGGAGGAGGATAGCGATGCGGCCAGTGGGGGGGGCTCAGAGAGTGTTGTGTCAGACAGTTCTGGTCTTTCTGAGGTTGTTGATTCAGGTGCGAGCGGGTTGGCTGAGAGCCCAGACTCCAAGGCCGTGTCTGAGGCGAAGCTTATTGTTGAGGTGCGAGAGTTCTTAAAAATAAGTCGTGCTCCCAAAACATTATGGTGGGCCGTTACAAGGAGATGGGAGGATTGGCTAGATGTGCGGGAGAGTCTCGAGGCTATCCTTAGTAACAAGGATAGTGGTCTTTCTGACTCGGATTTGGGGCAGTTTTGGGGTTTGTTGAAGGTCCTCAGAAAAGGACCTCCTGTGACTACAGGGAGTGTGAGGGTCACAATCTAATGTGTCTACACATTCACAGTAGCTACATTAAATTTAAATGGGAGTAGAGCGAGTTTTCGAAGATTTCAGCTCTTATCAGCCCTAAGGGAGGGGAGATTTGCAGTTTGTTATCTGCAAGAGACACATACCGTTGCTAGTGATGAACCTACCTGGCAACTGGAGTGGGAAGGGAGGGTTTATATGAGCCATCTCAGCTCAAATTCGAGTGGGGTGGCTTTTCTGTTGGCCCCAAATTTTCTGCCAAGCATTTTAAAAGTGCAGGAAGTGGTGCCAGGACGTTTGCTCCATCTGGCCGTGAGCCTGGATGGCATGCCGTTGCATTTCATTAACGTGTATGCCCCTAGCTCCGGCACGATGCAGGCCGGCCTGCTTCGGGAGGTGAATGCTCTGTTGGGCACTATTGATAGGGGAGAGTGTGTCTTCCTTGGTGGGGACTTTAATTGCACACTTGAGGTGCGGGACCGTTCTGGTACTCAGTGTGCGCCTGCTGTAGCGAAGAAGCTGAGAGGCTTGATTGACTCCTTTGAGTTGGTTGATGTTTGGAGGGACCTTCACCCTGATTCCACTGCTTTTTCGCGGAGGTCTGAGGGCGGTGGTTCCCGCATTGATCGGTTTTATATTTCCCGAGCGTTTGTTTCCCGTGTCTCAGCGGCCTCAATGCGGCTGGTGCCGTGCTCGGACCATTGTCTGGTGCGTGTGGATTTCAATCCAGCGTGCGCTCGGGCTGGGTCCGCGTACTGGCACTTTAACAACAGGCTGCTGGAGGATCGGTGTTTCCGGGAGTCATTCACTCGGTTTTGGGTGAAGTGGAGAGAGAGGCAGAGGTGCTTCTCTTCCCTTAGGCAGTGGTGGGATGTGGGTAAAGCTCACATCCGTCTCTTTTGTAAGGAATATACATGGGGGTCGACTGGGAGGCGGGACTCAGCGGTCGAGAAGCTGGAGAGGGAGATACAGGACGCTGAGTCTCGCCTGGGTCAGTTTGGTGAAGACTCCAGCGAATGGGGAGAGTTTCAGAGGAAGAAGGAGGTTTTGAGGAGTCTGCTGCTTGAGCGATCTCGAGGCGCTTATGTGAGGTCTCGGGTCCAGATGCTGCACGAGCTGGACCGAGCGTCGCCTTTCTTTTTCTCTTTGGAGAAGGGGCGGGGAGCTCGAAAACAGCTCGTGGAGTTGCTTGCAGATGACGGCTCCTCTGTCACTGATCCAGAGAGGATTAATGCCTTGGTTAGGTCCTTTTATGGGACCCTGTTCTCTGCGGAAGGATTCAGTGTGGAGGCTCAGCAAGATCTGTGGGAGGGTCTACCGGCCGTAGATAGGGGGGAGGCTGATCTTCTTGATGGCCCCTTATCTTTGGAGGAGTTGACTTGCGCCTTGCATCAGCTCAGGAGGGGTAAGTCCCCCGGGCTGGATGGGTTGACGGTGGAGTTTGTTAGAGCATTCTGGGACGTCCTAGGGGGTGACTATATGTTGGTTTTGGGGGAGAGCCTGGCGACTGGAGTGATGCCTCTCTCGTGGCGTAGGACGGTTGTTGTCTTGCTGCCTAAGAAGGGCGAACTCCGTTTGTTGAAGAACTGGCGTCCAGTCTCTCTCCTTTGCACAGAATATAAAATTTTTGCACGGGCAATGGCAAATCGCCTGGGCTCCGTGCTGCATCAAGTGATTCATCCTGATCAATCTTATACAGTCCCTGGCCGGTCCATCCAGGATAACATCCACCTGGTTAGGGACCTGATTCATTTAGTCCAGGGTACTGGTGAGTCAGCTGCTTTTCTGTCTCTTGATCAGGAGAAGGCTTTTGATAGGGTAGAGCATGAATACCTATTTGGGACGTTGCAAGCGTTTGGGTTTGGACCACACTTCGTGGCCCGGGTCCGGCTTTTGTACGCTGCGGCGGAGTGTCTTGTAAAGGTTAATGGCGCGGTGCTATCTCCTTTTCATTTTGGGAGGGGGGTCCGCCAGGGGTGCCCTATGTCGGGCCAGTTGTATTCGGTCTGTGTGGAGCCGTTCCTGTGTCTTCTTCGGAGGAGGTTGACAGGCCTGGCCCTACCTGGCCCGCGGGTTGAGGTGATTCTATCGGCGTATGCCGATGACGTACTTCTTATGTTCACTGATCCTGGTGACCTGCGGAGGATGCGTGACTGCCAGGAGATATTCTCGGCTGCATCTTCTGCTAGGATTAACTGGAGTAAGTGCTCTGGACTTTTGGTGGGTCAGTGGCGGGTAGACTCCCTGCCGGAGGAGATGGCATTGTATGCGTGGAGTACCACGCACCTCCTCTATCTGGGGGTGTACCTGAGTCCCACTGAGGATGTTTGGCCGGCAAACTGGCAAGAGTTGGAGACGAAGGTGGTTGCTCGGCTGGGGCGCTGGTCAGGCCTGCTTGGAGTTCTCTCCTTTCGGGGGAGGGTGCTGGTCATAAACCAGCTGGTGGCCTCTATGTTATGGTACCGGCTGGCTACTCTTGTCCCGCCCTCTATATTTGTAACTGCTATACAGAAGAAGCTGGTGGATTTCTTTTGGGGAAATAGGAAGCATTGGATTTCCGCGGCGGTCCTGAGTCTTCCGTTAGAGGAGGGCGGCCAGTCCTTGGTGTGCGTGCGCACCCAGGTGGCGGCTCTCCGTCTCAGGACTCTGCGGAGATACATGTATGTAGAGAACCCTCCCAGATGGCACGCTCTGGCCACGTATTTTTTTCGTCAGGGTCGTTGCCTAAGGGGGGTCTCGCGGCTCCCGGTGGCGGGTGTCAGTCGACCCGCTCTAAGGGGCTTGCCTGTTTTCTATAGGGATGTGTTAAGAGTGAGGAATTTGGTGGTGTTCAGCCAGAGTGTTGTTCCACGAGGAGAGGGGGATGTTGTGGCTGCGGGTGTGGCTGGTCCTCATCCTGTCATGGTGGTTGTCGAGGAGAGGCGCGAGCCTAGAGTGGTTCAGATAGAGCTTACCCCTGCTCCGTCAGATCTGCTCATCGGGCCTAGGCTTCGGGATATTTCTCGGCCTCCGGCTCCGCATAATCTGAGCTGCCTTTCTGAGATGACCAGCATGCCATTTTGTGATGCAAGGAGACGCGCACTGTACAGGATGCTCCTGCACATTCTGAACCACCGTGCCTTCGTCTCCCGTCCTGACTCACCATGGAGGACGGTGTTACCATCCGAAGGCGGCGGGGGGCCCCAGTGGGGGTCCTTCTATAAGGGAGTTGTACCCCTTTATATTGGGGACCTGGGGTGGAGAGTGCTGCATGGAGCGGTGGTTTGTAATAAACTTTTGAGTCGGTTCACGGGCTCGTCTGCCGCATGTATTTTCTGCGGAGAGGAGGAGACCGTATTCCATGTGTATATGGAGTGTGTGAGGTTACTGCCCCTGTACCAATATCTGAAGGGGCTGTTCCTCAAGTTCTGGCTGCATTTTAGCCCCACAATCCTGGTGTTTGGACACAAGGCGGGGAGTGGGGAGAGCCGAGTGTGGGGGGGGGGACTTACCTGTCGGTTTGCTCCTTGGCCTGGCCAAGATGGCCATTCGTGGGTCCAGGCAGCGGGCGGTCGACGGTCTGGCGAGAGTCGGCTGCCTGCCCGTCTTTCGGGCCTACGTCCGTGCACGTGTGTCCCTGGAGAGGGAACACGCGGTGTTCACGGGGACTCTGGAGGCCTTCCGTCAGCGCTGGTCGCCGCGTGGGGTTGAGGCGATTATAAATGAATGTACTGCTGTACTACAATGATCTGTTCATTATAGTGTGATTTTTGATTGTGTTTTGATGTGTTGTATTTTATGATTTGTGTTGAATAAAGTTTTTGAAATGAAAAAAAAAAAAAAAAAAAAAAAAAAGAGAGAGAGGTCGTGTTTTCTTCTCAGCTCTGCAGTTGAGAAGGATTGGAGCAGCCTTTCCAGGATTTTGCCGTTGGAGAGGGCACAGACCCAGGGGGGCTTCATAGTTCAACTTATTGTTGGGCTGTTGAAGCTTTTCTCTGGTCTGGGGGGCCTCCATCTGTGTGAAGATTCCTGAGTTTCTCCACATTGTCGAGGGTGCGGTTGGCGTTGGCGGATTGCCAAGAGTGCCTGTGATCTCCGTGGGCTGAAGTTGTGCGGTGTCTTTGTCGTTTTTGGCTCCGCTTCTCTGCCCTAAAGTCATTTTGCTCAGTGCGGCTGCCTGGCTTAATGTGAAGAAGGTACTTTTGCGTCCAGCGCGACTGGGATCGAGTTTCCCGTAAGCTGCTCTTGGCTGTGGACGAACCTGGGGACTTTCCTGCTTCAGCTGGAGGTTTCTGTTTTCTGCTGCCTGTCTTTGACTGTGACTGTCTCTGGGACTTAACTTGGAGCTGTGCTGCTGAGGTGCTTGGAGCTGGTTTGTGCCTCTGTGAGGATGGCGATGGAAGGGGCGCGGCCGAAGGTCCGGACCTACGCAGCGACGGCATCAGTGGCGGGTGCGAGGCCATCTGAGCTTGAGCCTCATGTTGACTTGGATGGGGACAGTTTTGGTATTTCTGTTCAAACTGGGCCTATGATGTCTAGGGGGGTAATTACGAAGGCCATGAATGAACTTCTTGGGAGGGGGGCTATTGTCTCTTCTGAGCTCGAAAGGGGAAAGGTGGAGATGATACTTAAGACCCGGGAGTGTGTGGCCCGAGCGTTGGAGGAGGGGATCTCAGTGGGGGGGGTCCACGTACAGGTGGATCCGTGGGTATCCAGGGTGAGACCGGTTCTCCTGCGGAGCTGCCCCACTTATTTTTCGGATGCAGTGCTTATTCCACACCTGTCCAAGTTCGGGGAGGTGCGGTCTAAATGTTTTCGTCTCTTGCATCCCGGGGGGGACCCGGAGGAAAAAGGGGTCTTCAGTTTCAAGAGGAGGGTGTTCATGAAGGTGGGTGAGGGGGATGGTGCCGAGGGGAGTTTTGAGGTGGTGCATAAGGGTGTACCCAGAACCGTGCGTTGGAGTTGGGGAAAGGCACGGTGTCATGCGTGCGGCGAATTTGGACATCTCCGTAGGGAGTGTCTTTTTCGCGGGGGCACTGCTAGAGGTTCTAGTGTAGTGGCCCAGGAAAGCGCTGCTGGCCCATCTGGGGTGGCTGGTCAAACCTCAGCGGCGCGGGGTGGTACTGCTGACCCGGCTGAGGTTGCCAGTTCTGCCTTGGTGACCCGGGGCGGCAGTGCTAAGCCTTCTGGGTCCAGAGGTTCCGCTTTGGGGACCCTGGGCAGTGAGAGCCCAAGCCCCCCACGTCCCCTACGTCTTGCGCCTGTGGCGGTGGATGGAGGTGGGGCGCAGGAGGAGGGGAGTGTTGAGGGGGGGTTTTGGGAGAAGCAGGGGAAGCATAATAAGAAGAAGGAGAGGGATAGGGCTGCCCGAGCGAAGAAAGTGCAATCGGGTGAGTTTGGCTCCAGTGTGGTGCAGACTGCACCTGCTGGGGCCCAGGGGGGAGTTGTGGTGGCTCGGAAGGGGGGAAAGAAGTCTAAACGTGTGGGTGGCAAAGTGGTTGGGGGTAATGTGGAGGCGGATGACCCTTCCCTTATGGAGGTTACCGCACCTCCGCATGCGAGTGGGACTAAAAGGAGGCATTTGCCTGGTGAAGAGGAGGAAGGGCGTGGGTCCAGAGCGAAGGGGATGTCTTTCTCCGGGCTTTCCACCACTGAGGTGGCTGAAAGTGGTCTTGACCCGGTGTCTTCTGGGTCGGTGGTTGGGCCTTCTCTTCATGGATCTACAGCGGGTGTCACCGGACTGGGTGCTGAAGTTGATTCCGGTGGAGTTGTGTCCACTGGGCGGGAGTCTGTCCCTTCATCTCAGGGGCCCTCTGAGGGAGTTATCTCGGCGGATGCTGTGGTTAGCTCCCTTGGGTGTGTACCCTCTGGGTCGGATGAGGTCCCCTCGTTTCAGAGGCCTACTGAGGGTGCTAGCACGGTAGGTGACGTGGTTGGCTCCTCTGGTAGTGTGCCCTCTGTGACGGGGGATGTGCAGAGTCAGGCTGAGGGGGGAGTTTCGGGGGTGTTGTCGTTCAAGTCTGTGCTCCATATCAGTGCCAGTGGAGGTGCTGGGGGGCGGGATGCCTCACCGGATGAGTTGTCTGGGGTGAGGTTAATGGCTGGTGGTGATTCTCTGGGTGATGCCTGTGGAGAGGGCACTCTGGATGATGTGGAGGTCAGGGCTGTTATGGGACGTGATCCTCTTTCAGACTCCGAGGGTGCCAGTGTTCCACAGGCCCTGGGGATGCCTCTTGTTGTTGCTTCCCCAGGCCCGGAGGAGGAGGGTGATGGTAGCGGGCAGGAGCCCAGCCATTCAGAGGGCTGCGAGTCTCAGGTAGGGGTGTTGGGACCCACCCCCAGCATTGATCCGGGTGGTCGTGTCATGGCTGTGGAGGAGGATAGCGATGCGGCCAGTGGGGGGGGCTCAGAGAGTGTTGTGTCAGACAGTTCTGGTCTTTCTGAGGTTGTTGATTCAGGTGCGAGCGGGTTGGCTGAGAGCCCAGACTCCAAGGCCGTGTCTGAGGCGAAGCTTATTGTTGAGGTGCGAGAGTTCTTAAAAATAAGTCGTGCTCCCAAAACATTATGGTGGGCCGTTACAAGGAGATGGGAGGAGTGGCTAGATGTGCGGGAGAGTCTCGAGGCTATCCTTAGTAACAAGGATAGTGGTCTTTCTGACTCGGATTTGGGGCAGTTTTGGGGTTTGTTGAAGGTCCTCAGAAAAGGACCTCCTGTGACTACAGGGAGAGTGAGGGTCACAATCTAATGTGTCTACACATTCACAGTAGCTACATTAAATTTAAATGGGAGTAGAGCGAGTTTTCGAAGATTTCAGCTCTTATCAGCCCTAAGGGAGGGGAGATTTGCAGTTTGTTATCTGCAAGAGACACATACCGTTGCTAGTGATGAACCTACCTGGCAACTGGAGTGGGAAGGGAGGGTTTATATGAGCCATCTCAGCTCAAATTCGAGTGGGGTGGCTTTTTTGTTGGCCCCAAATTTTCTGCCAAGCATTTTAAAAGTGCAGGAAGTGGTGCCAGGACGTTTGCTCCATCTGGCCGTGAGCCTGGATGGCATGCCGTTGCATTTCATTAACGTGTATGCCCCTAGCTCCGGCACGATGCAGGCCGGCCTGCTTCGGGAGGTGAATGCTCTGTTGGGCACTATTGATAGGGGAGAGTGTGTCTTCCTTGGTGGGGACTTTAATTGCACACTTGAGGTGCGGGACCGTTCTGGTACTCAGTGTGCGCCTGCTGTAGCGAAGAAGCTGAGAGGCTTGATTGACTCCTTTGAGTTGGTTGATGTTTGGAGGGACCTTCACCCTGATTCCACTGCTTTTTCGCGGAGGTCTGAGGGCGGTGGTTCCCGCATTGATCGGTTTTATATTTCCCGAGCGTTTGTTTCCCGTGTCTCAGCGGCCTCAATGCGGCTGGTGCCGTGCTCGGACCATTGTCTGGTGCGTGTGGATTTCAATCCAGCGTGCGCTCGGGCTGGGTCCGCGTACTGGCACTTTAACAACAGGCTGCTGGAGGATCGGTGTTTCCGGGAGTCATTCACTCGGTTTTGGGTGAAGTGGAGAGAGAGGCAGAGGTGCTTCTCTTCCCTTAGGCAGTGGTGGGATGTGGGTAAAGCTCACATCCGTCTCTTTTGTAAGGAATATACATGGGGGTCGACTGGGAGGCGGGACTCAGCGGTCGAGAAGCTGGAGAGGGAGATACAGGACGCTGAGTCTCGCCTGGGTCAGTTTGGTGAAGACTCCAGCGAATGGGGAGAGTTTCAGAGGAAGAAGGAGGTTTTGAGGAGTCTGCTGCTTGAGCGATCTCGAGGCGCTTATGTGAGGTCTCGGGTCCAGATGCTGCACGAGCTGGACCGAGCGTCGCCTTTCTTTTTCTCTTTGGAGAAGGGGCGGGGAGCTCGAAAACAGCTCGTGGAGTTGCTTGCAGATGACGGCTCCTCTGTCACTGATCCAGAGAGGATTAATGCCTTGGTTAGGTCCTTTTATGGGTCCCTGTTCTCTGCGGAAGGATTCAGTGTGGAGGCTCAGCAAGATCTGTGGGAGGGTCTACCGACCGTAGATAGGGGGGAGGCTGATCTTCTTGATGGCCCCTTATCTTTGGAGGAGTTGACTTGCGCTTTGCATCAGCTCAGGAGGGGTAAGTCCCCCGGGCTGGATGGGTTGACGGTGGAGTTTGTTAGGGCATTCTGGGATGTCCTAGGGGGTGACTATATGTTGGTTTTGGGGGAGAGCCTGGCGACTGGAGTGATGCCTCTCTCGTGGCGTAGGACGGTTGTTGTCTTGCTGCCTAAGAAGGGCGAACTCCGTTTGTTGAAGAACTGGCGTCCAGTCTCTCTCCTTTGCACAGAATATAAAATTTTTGCACGGGCAATGGCAAATCGCCTGGGCTCCGTGCTGCATCAAGTGATTCATCCTGATCAATCTTATACAGTCCCTGGCCGGTCCATCCAGGATAACATCCACCTGGTTAGGGACCTGATTCATTTAGTCCAGGGTACTGGTGAGTCAGCTGCTTTTCTGTCTCTTGATCAGGAGAAGGCTTTTGATAGGGTAGAGCATGAATACCTATTTGGGACGTTGCAAGCGTTTGGGTTTGGACCACACTTCGTGGCCCGGGTCCGGCTTTTGTACGCTGCGGCGGAGTGTCTTGTAAAGGTTAATGGCGCGGTGCTATCTCCTTTTCATTTTGGGAGGGGGGTCCGCCAGGGGTGCCCTATGTCGGGCCAGTTGTATTCGGTCTGTGTGGAGCCGTTCCTGTGTCTTCTTCGGAGGAGGTTGACAGGCCTGGCCCTACCTGGCCCGCGGGTTGAGGTGATTCTATCGGCGTATGCCGATGACGTACTTCTTATGTTCACTGATCCTGGTGACCTGCGGAGGATGCGTGACTGCCAGGAGATATTCTCGGCTGCATCTTCTGCTAGGATTAACTGGAGTAAGTGCTCTGGACTTTTGGTGGGTCAGTGGCGGGTAGACTCCCTGCCGGAGGAGATGGCATTGTATGCGTGGAGTACCACGCACCTCCTCTATCTGGGGGTGTACCTGAGTCCCACTGAGGATGTTTGGCCGGCAAACTGGCAAGAGTTGGAGACGAAGGTGGTTGCTCGGCTGGGGCGCTGGTCAGGCCTGCTTGGAGTTCTCTCCTTTCGGGGGAGGGTGCTGGTCATAAACCAGCTGGTGGCCTCTATGTTATGGTACCGGCTGGCTACTCTTGTCCCGCCCTCTATATTTGTAACTGCTATACAGAAGAAGCTGGTGGATTTCTTTTGGGGAAATAGGAAGCATTGGATTTCCGCGGCGGTCCTGAGTCTTCCGTTAGAGGAGGGCGGCCAGTCCTTGGTGTGCGTGCGCACCCAGGTGGCGGCTCTCCGTCTCAGGACTCTGCGGAGATACATGTATGTAGAGAACCCTCCCAGATGGCACGCTCTGGCCACGTATTTTTTTCGTCAGGGTCGTTGCCTAAGGGGGGTCTCGCGGCTCCCGGTGGCGGGTGTCAGTCGACCCGCCCTAAGGGGCTTGCCTGTTTTCTATAGGGATGTGTTAAGAGTGAGGAATTTGGTGGTGTTCAGCCAGAGTGTTGTTCCACGAGGAGAGGGGGATGTTGTGGTTGCGGGTGTGGCTGGTCCTCATCCTGTCATGGTGGTTGTCGAGGAAAGGCGCGAGCCTAGAGTGGTTCAGATAGAGCTTACCCCTGCTCCGTCAGATCTGCTCATCGGGCCTAGGCTTCGGGATATTTCTCGGCCTCCGGCTCCGCATAATCTGAGCTGCCTTTCTGAGATGACCAGCATGCCATTTTGTGATGCAAGGAGACGCGCACTGTACAGGATGCTCCTGCACATTCTGAACCACCGTGCCTTCGTCTCCCGTCCTGACTCACCATGGAGGACGGTGTTACCATCCGAAGGCGGCGGGGGGCCCCAGTGGGGGTCCTTCTATAAGGGAGTTGTACCCCTTTATATTGGGGACCTGGGGTGGAGAGTGCTGCATGGAGCGGTGGTTTGTAATAAACTTTTGAGTCGGTTCACGGGCTCGTCTGCCGCATGTATTTTCTGCGGAGAGGAGGAGACCGTATTCCATGTGTATGTGGAGTGTGTGAGGTTACTGCCCCTGTACCAATATCTGAAGGGGTTGTTCCTCAAGTTCTGGCTGCATTTTAGCCCCACAATCCTGGTGTTTGGACACAAGGCGGGGAGTGGGGAGAGCCGAGTGTGGGGGGGGGACTTACCTGTCGGTTTGCTCCTTGGCCTGGCCAAGATGGCCATTCGTGGGTCCAGGCAGCGGGCGGTCGACGGTCTGGCGAGAGTCGGCTGCCTGCCCCTCTTTCGGGCCTACGTCCGTGCACGTGTGTCCCTGGAGAGGGAACACGCGGTGTTCACGGGGACTCTGGAGGCCTTCCGTCAGCGCTGGTCGCCGCGTGGGGTTGAGGCGATTATAAATGAATGTACTGCTTTACTACAATGATCTGTTCATTATAGTGTGATTTTTGATTGTGTTTTGATGTGTTGTATTTTATGATTTGTGTTGAATAAAGTTTTTGAAATGGAAAAAAAAAAAAAAAAAAAAAAGAGAGAGAGGAATGAGCACTACAGAAGTGGAAGAGAGTGATGAGAATTTTAAAAGTGAGGCTTGTTTTATTGGAAGCCAATATAGGTCAACAAGCAATATAGGTCAATAAGTAAACAAATGGTGTGAGTTAGGACAGCAAACACCAGTGATTAGGCTTCGATCGGCAAAGCTTGTTTGGAGATTCGAAGGGCCGAATGGCCTCCCCATGCACCTATTTTCTATGTTTCTATGTTTACATGTTCTCATTGTAATTACTTAGGTTTCCCTCAGCTGCTCTGGTTTTCTCCTACATCTCAAAGATATACCAATAGTTTAAATGGAGGTGGGAGGAATAGGAGGTGGCAGGAGTTTTGGAGAGAAATTGAAGAACATGTGAGAGAATTTGTTACAAGGAAATGGACTGTGTAAGTGCTGACGTAGATTTGTGTCATTATATCACTTTATACCACTTTAGGTGTCATTCGGAGAATCTGAAAATAAATACATTTTGGACAGTTTCAAGATTAAGCCAGCCTAAATAGTTAGGAGGCAACACAGACATGGATGAGCGATCCAACAATAATGAGCTGAGGCAAAAGGAATCTTGCAGTAGTGAAAATAAGCCAACCTGAATTGGCCAATTCTAATACAAAACTGAGAAGGATGTCTATCTAAATTCAATGTACTATGGTTGGAACATTCCAAGTTTAATAAACGAGACACTGTTCCTTCAGCTTATCTTAGGTTTCATTGGAACAATAAAACGTGCCAAATGCAGGGAGATCAAACCCACATATGTGGGAGTGGGACGGGGAAATAAAATGACCGTAGGCCCTGGAATGTCATATATGCAACTAAAGTAAATATTTCCAAGAAGAGAAATGGTGTTTATGGCTAAACAGTGAAATCATGGATAGGAACAAGTACAATGAATTTGAGCTTTGAACTATTTTGTTGGAGAAAATGTCAGTTGAATCAGTGAGGAATATCACATGAGCAGTTTAGAGTCAGCTTGGCTGGCTATATGTACATAATATACGTATGCTTCAAAGTGCTACCGATTGTTAAGACAAAAAACAGAAGCAGAATTATCAAAATATCTTTACTGAAAGCCGTGAACTTTCAACAAATGTATCTGATACAAGAATGCCTCACCAACAGTCTGTCAGTCCCCTCACTGTTTTTTATTATTTTAAGTACATTTTAAAAGTATAATTTAGTGTTTCTTGGTTTGTTTTATGTGGGGGGGGGGGGGAAATCGGGGGAAAACTTTTTCAGCCATTTACCTTGACGGAGGTATCTCTGACACCCCCCCCCCACGGCCTGCAACGAGGAATTATGTGGGTTTTCCTGGGGATCGGCCCAGAGCTTCAAGCTGTGGGCACGGCGCGGACTTTAACATTGGGGGCTGCGATCCTTTGAGGGTCGCCAGCGGAGCTCCGACCGCGGGGCCTGTGGACTTTAACACCATGAAGTTGCGGCCTCCGAAAAGAAGAAGCTACGCCGTGGAGTGTCCCAATCCATCCCGACGCCGGAGTTTTGATCATCCCGACGAGAGGGCTTGAACGTTGGACCGGTAGCTGTAGAAGGTTCAAAGCCCCCAACCATGGCTGAATAAAGGATGACTGAACTTTATTGCCTTCCATTACTGAGGAATGTGGAATCCGCTGTGGTGGATGTTTATGTTAAATTTTATTTATGTGGCTGTGTGTCTTGTTGCGTTTCACTTAGTATGGCTGTCTGATCTCAAGTTTCACTCAAGCTTGGTTGGTTGTGACAATAAAACGTGAACTTGAAGTTGAAGGTCATGCCACATGTAGGATCCATTTTACCATTTTCATTTGTATACACTGCGTTGCATGTAGTTAGTGACAGTGGGGCATCCTCCAAGCATATTTGAACAATGACACCTTGTTTTTATATACTGTTTAGTTTAGAGATATAGTGTGGAAACAGGCCCTTCGACTCACCAAGTCTGTGCTGAGTCCCCGCACATTAACACTACACTAGATACATAGGCGAAAATGTACAATTTTACCAAGCCCATTAACCTACAAACCTGCACATCTTTGATACGTGAGTGGAAATCGGAGCACCCAGAGAAAACCCATGCAGGTCATGGAGAGAATGTACAAACTCTGTACAGACAGCACCCATTGTCCAGATCAAACTCTGGTCTTGTAATTGTGTATGGTAGTGCTAGTGTATGGGGTGATCGCTACTCATCATGGACTCGGTGGCCCAAAGAGTCTGTTTCCACGCTGTATCTCTAAGGTGAAAAGGAGGCAGTGTGATTCTCCTGGGTGACTTTCGTGCTTGAGTGGGAAGGGAATCAACCCTTGAGCAAAGCATGAATGACAAGGAAGGAGCAGAGAAAACTGCCATTGATTGGGGTATTTTTATTGACTAAATGCTTGGTGCACACCCTTGTCATAATGAACATTATCATTAGATAATTAGAGCCTTGCATTTGGGGGTCTCGTATCATTAGAGGAGCATCAATCATGACAAATTTTCAATGTCCTATATTGGCAACTATTCGATGGTATAATTGACTGAGCAACCAGATACACGGCTGATCACACCACTCCATGATGGACAAGTACCATTATCTGCTGCATTGACTCCCACATACAGTAATCCTCTCTATTACATCCATCAACCTGGCTCCATAAACATTAGCATTTGATGAGAATGATAAGGAAGTCAAGGAGCAAATTAACAACAAACACAAAGAATTCTTGGATTGGATGATTCGCGTTTATTCAAGGGAAAAGAAGGCAGAGGTCCAGCAGAAAACAGAAGATGTAATGAACAGATGGAAAGATGTAGAAGACTCGTCAATTCACATGACATGTGCAGTTGATCCAGTGGTGTAAAAACAATCTGCAGTTCAACCGCCTCAATGAGATTGAAACGCACCCGGACTGTCCCAGACTGCTGACAGGAACACTTTGAAGATCTTCTTAGCTGACTCTCTGTCATTGACCAAAATGCCACTGATAGCATAACAGTATATTCAAGGCAGTCTTACAGACTCTTCTGTCTGATAAGAATTCAAGAAGGACATATTCCACCTCATAACTTGTGATAAATTGGACGCGGACAGTATCCCTGTTAAAACGTGGCAGTGAAGAGCATAGATCACAATTGCATAGTCTCAGCAACAACATCTGCGAGCAGGTGGAAGAGGAAGGTTTACTAGGGGACTTCAGATATGGTAATCATGACCATATTCAAGAAAGGACTCACATCCTCCATAATAACTCTAGAAGAGTTTCCTAACTGCATGCTACTGTGTCAGTTATTGCCAGATTCTCCTAACCAACTCTTCCTAACGTCCAAAAGACAATCCCTGAATCACAGTGTGGAATCCTTCTATCTAGAGGCACAGTGGATGTGAGCTTCACCTTGCACAAATTCAAGCAAAAAGCAGGGAGCAGCACCATATGATATATTTGGCCTTCTTAGACATCACTAAAGCCTTGAACTCCATCAATTGGAATCGACTACAGAGCACCATGTTAAAATCTGACTGCCCACAGAAATTTGTCTCCATCTTGCATTTGGTCTGCAAAGGCATGTAAGTCCTGATGTATACCTCACAAAGTCTCATGTCAAATAAAGCTTCTTCAGTGTCTGAACACTTATCTCAAACTTTCCCACTGCAACTCTGCACCTCACCTCTAACAAACGTACTTTGAGGATGGAGCTAATCTTTAGAACTATTGACAACTTTTCAACCTGTGGCAAATAGAATCCATAACTCAGGTAACCAAAATATTCATAGGTGAACAGCCGTATGGAGATGATGATGTCAGAGTCTATGCAGTTTTGGAGGCTAAACACCAAAATAACATTGATCAGTTCACTAATGTACAGTATGTGGAACTCAACATCCATGAGACCTCTTTCTATAGCCCACACCACCACACTGCCCTCTGATGAAGGTTCATGATGAGACTTTGGAAAACATGGATTATTACTCCCTACATGTCGAGAGTAACTAAACTTAGACTTTGCTGATGAAATTCTGCCTTGAATGTGTTAGCACAGGATTTTGGTCAGTGGAGGAAAATGATATTTGAAGCTCAACCAGAGATCTGGCACAAAACAGAAGGTTTCTCAGGCACCAATGATCCCTTACCTCGAGACTTGGACTACCTATAGCAGGCACTTCAAGACATTGGAAAATCTTTCACATTTAATAGAAGGACAAGCAAACAAACATCAGTTTCCTCTCCTAGACCAACATCCCCAGCATTGCGGGTCCAGTTATTCTCAGTTGGTCATACTGTGATGTTGTCCTCCTGCACAACCCCAGGCTCCAGAAACAGACACTTTTTACAAGCTTTATCATGAGAAGAGATAACCTAATGGACAGAGCAGATTCAAGGCTATGCTTAAAGTTTTCTTAGAAGTGAAACATCCTCAACAATTCCTTCCAATCTTTGGCCCTTGACTGGAGAAGGAGCATTCTAGATGCAAATGTAAACCTGGAGGCTATATCCCAGGAGCACACAGAAGACCTGCGTAAATAATTGACGGAGGACACCTCCACACAAACTAACTTTCCATTATCCCACCTACCTGTCCCTTCCCGTCCATCTTCCTGTCTGCAGAAGAGTTTATGGTTTTTGCATTTACTTCATTCGCTGCATCAGAATCCACAAAATGGAGTGGGAGAAAATCACCCTTGATCTCAGAAGGCTGTCTAAGGAGAAGATACATTTGTACATTATCTATGGAAGGGGTTAGATGATAAATCATTCTGGGGAGATGCACCAGAAAGCAATGATAAAGCCGTGGAAAAACGCATGATACCTGGACATTATGAACTGTTTGATTATTAGTGATACCATCATCATATACAAGTGTTGATATCACTATGATTGAAAATGGCCAGAGAACATAATGAATGCTCAGTGAGGTCCATAACATCACAGTCACTACATATGTGGAGCTTTCATTAGTGGAAATGATGAGATATTGGGTTCGATATTCCTGAGCATTATCAATGATAATAAGTCCTCTGGTGATACAATACAATACAACTCAATAATACTTTATTCGCCAAATATGTTTCGCAACATACGAGGAATTTAATTTGCCAAGTCAGTTATATAAATAAAAAGCAACGAAACACACAAAATACATTTTGACATAAACATCGACCACAGTGACTCCTCCCCATTCCTCACTGTGATGGAAGGCGGAAAAAATTTAATCTCTTCCCTTCTTTGTCCCCCGCAGTCAGGGCCTCGAGCCTTCCGTAAATGGGACGATCTTGACTCCCGTAGCCAGCGGCGTATGGGCCCTTCGCGTCGGGGTGTTCAAGCTCCCGCATCGGGGGGATGTCAGCTCCCCGTGCCGAGCGATCAGACCCCGGGTCGGGGTTGGTTAAACCTTCTGCGTCGTTGGCACTCCTGACATCTACGGTCTCTACCCGAGACAGCGAGCTCTTGATGGTAAAGTCCACAGGCCGCGGTTGGAGCGATCCCAGGCAAGGGATCGGTTCCGATGTTAAGTCCATGGCCCATGGTGGGGCTCAAAGTCAGTCTGAGCAAGCCTCCATCTCCATGATGTTAGGCCGCAGAGCGCCCGTAGAAACGACCCGGAAAACAATCGTATCTCAGGCAGGGTAAGAGATAGAAAAAAGTTTCGCCCAACGCCCTCCCCCTCCCCCCACATAAAACAAATTGGAGAACATTTACACAAACTTTTTAAACACACTAAAAATAACAAAAAAAACAAAAAGAAACAGTCTGACTGTTGGCGGGGCTGCCAATCATGCGGCGCCCCTGTGTGTTTCAAATTCTCACTCTCTGGCCAAATAATCTATCCCCAATTACAGGCAGCAAATAATGAGGGACACACTCACAAAAGTTACTGTGCTGCAATAGTCAAAATCTGTCCATTAAGTGAGCCATCTCCTCCAAAGCAAAAAACCTTGATTATCTTGAAAGGATATTAACTGGGAGAAATCAAACACATTTTTTCCAAGACAAAGCAACATAATGGTGCTTGATACCATATGTGAAGTGTTCCATCTGCCATCTGACAGTGAAAGTATGTGTTAGACTTCAATATAATTGATCTCTCTCCGAGCTTTCTTTTGGGTTGTAAAGCTGTGTTGCAAAATGTAACAAATACTAGTCATTTCTAAAATACTTTGTGTAGGCGTTCTCTAAAAGAATCATCAACTCCTTGAAGAGTTGGTTAAAACTTCAATTGTCTGCTCAGCCAGGCTCTGCTTTTCTCATGTATCTTTTCTCTGTTAGGCAGCACAGAGGATGCATTCACAATGCTATATCGCTGATGAAACAATCAGCATTATTTGTTATTCCTTTGGAAAACACCATGACATTTGACCACTTCAGATTAACCCTTTCTTCCTTGGTAGCTTGTGTCTCTGTACTGCCCAGTCCATCATCGGCTCTGACCTTCCTTCCATCGAGGGGATTTATCGCAGTCGCGGCCTCAAAAAGGCTGGCAGCATCATCAAGGACCCACACCATCCTGGCCACACACTCATCTCCCCGCTACCTTCAGGTAAAAGATACTGGAGCCTGAAGACTGCAACGACCGGGTTCAGGAATAGCTACTTCCCACAGCCATCAGGCTATTAAACCTGGCTCAGAAAAAACTATGATCATTAATAACCCATTATCTGTTATCTGTTATTTGCACTTTATCAGTTTATTTATTCATGTGTGTATGTATTTATATAATGATATATGGACACACTGATCTGTTTTGTAGTAAATGCCTACTATGTTCTGTGTGCTGAAGCAAAGCCAGAATTTCATTGTCCTATCAGGGACACATGACAATAAATTCACTTGAACTTGAACATTGTTTTCTCGTAGAAGGGGTTATATAATTTTTGCACTTTGATGGAATAAAATACCTATTTATGTTGATATTATATATGATTGCTGATAGTGATTCCTCTGGGGTGATAGCAATGCTGCAAATATTGGTATCTTTCTGAAGTGTATAGAGGAGGCCATCATAAAGTGGGTCATTACTTCTTTTATCAGTAAGTGCTGAGACACCATATCCCTGGTGGATTTCTATCTCATGCATTTGTGGGTGGCACGGTGTCACAGTAGTAGTGTTGCTGCCTTACAGAACCAGAGACCCGATTTGATCCTGACTATGGCTGCTGTCTGTACGGAGTTTGTACATTCTTCCCATTGACAGCGTGGGTGCTCTGGTTTCCTCCCACTCACTAAAGACATACATGTTTGTAGGTTAATTTAGTAATCATTGTAAATTGTCCCCATTGTGTAGGATTGTGCTAGTATACGGGGATATAGAGTCGGCGCAGTCTCTGTGGACTGAAGGGCCTGTTTTCGCCCAGTATCTCTAAACTAAACTAAAAAACTAAAGCTTAAAGAATGATGGCAAAGCTGGTTAAGCAACTATGAAAGTACATTGGAGAAGTTTGACTATAACAGTCTTTGATTCAAGTCCAAATCATTGCATGCCTGTGAAACAAAGCTTCATTATGCGCTGGCTCTCCGGATCAGTTTGTGAAATGTTACTTGCAAATCACATTACCTTTGCTCTCTGGACTCAGAAGAAGCCTTCTTCTCCTGCTCTCAATGCATTAATAACGCTCTGCCAGTCATGAAAAACTGAGTAGACAACTGTTCACAGAGACATCACAGCAAAATTATTTGGTTACATTAGTAACTGACCCTCTCAGATCATCGCTCCGTCAGTTTTTTTTTACAAAAAAAAACAATCTCAACATTCTGCAATGATTTTTAAAACATTCAGAACAGCAGGGTAAATGGATGAAAAGTCTATCATCCCTAAATATCCCAATCTTAATCACTCAGTTTTTTTCCCCATATTCATGTATTGTTTCTCTTTAAAATAAATACAGATCATGGACAGATTTTGTTAAACCTTTTTACTGCTGCTCATCACAGGATGCTGGCAAGTTATTGCATGATGAAATGTGTAGGAAGGAACTGCAGATGCTGGTATAAACCAAAGATAGACACAACAACATAGCGGGAGAGAACGAATGGGTGACGTTTCAGGTCTGAAGAAGGGTCTCGACGTGAAATGTCACCCATTCTTTCTCTCCAGAGATGCTGCCTGAGTTACTCCAGCATTTTGTGTCTATCTTAAGCTATTGCATGATTTGTTCCTGGTGTTTTTTAGCAGACATTTCTTTTTATTGTGGTGGGGGGAGTACTGGCTTTATCACAGAATGAGTCTGGGGATCTGTTGAATCAAGTTGCTGTGTGAAGATCAGCCATCATAACATGACTGCCCTTTGATATTTGCAGAGCAAGATTCGAAGGCAAGCAGGTTTTCAGCTGCTTGTTGATAATGCAAACCTTTCTGGCTCAGGGTGGAAAGTAGTGGCTGGCAATCAATCTAGTCAAACTGAAATTTCATCACAAATGATATTTCAACAAATAAGATTTGTTTAAAATTTGCTCCCTTGGGAAATGAGCTGTATTCTCAGCTCCAATTATGTTGGTGTTCATCACACGCAAAACATTTGAGTGCAAAATTCTTCCTCTTGGCAATGTATTACAAATACGATATGTTTGATAAATTCTCAGAAAGTAATTTGATTCCATTGTTTCACAAGAGTTTAACAGTGCCCATTCTCACGAAAATGTCGGAAAATGAAGTTTTTTTCTATCCTTATTGTTGGATTATGTGCCGACCACTGACTCTTTGAACATAAAATTGTTATTAAGTTGATGCCTGAAGTTCTGTGGCCCCTTGTCAATGTCACTTCTTGTAATATTTAAACATGAGAAAGGTGCTATCTTACTATTCAACAACTCATTAAAACTCAATATGTACTCCCAGGATACATTTTTATGACGCACACTCCCTGCGGTATAAAACTGACACAATGATTCCCATCCGCTTTGCAGCGTTTTATTGGTGGTAAGTTTTTTCATTTGCTACCCATGTGTGAAAACCACAATTTGCATAAATCAACATTCTAAATTGCAAAGAGCAGTCATTTTTTAAATCTATTAGTTGGTAAGATGCTGTCTCTGTTTTCAGTCGAGTGTGCTAAGAAATCTAATTTATGCTTGTTGCTATTAAGCAAGCCTACAGTTGATGATATTCAGAATTTTGCAATATATATTTCTACAAATACCTATTTTGTGTGATATGTCCACAGCTCATCCCCGTCGATTTCTCACTGCACATCTTTGTCAATGAACAATTTGTTTGGCGTAAAAATATATAACTGTCATTGAGCTTACTATCCAACATAGTAGAGCGAGAGGTTGTACAGAGGGTTCTTTGCATCAAAGTCAATAACTCCCTGAAAGTGGCAACACAAATGGTGGATGATGGAGTGGTAAAGAAGGCATATGGTAGGCTTGACTTAATTGGTAGGGGCATTGAGTATACGAGTCAGAAAATCATATTACTGGGCGGCACAGTGGCGCAGCAGTAGAGTTGCTGCCTTACAGCACTTACAGTGTCAGACTAGGTGCTTACTGGGCGCTGACTGTACGAAGTTTGTACGCTCTCACCGTGACTGCGTGAGTTTTCTCTGAGAACTTCGGTTTCCTCTCACACTCCACAATCGTACAGGTTTGTAGGTTAATTTGGCTTGGTATAAGTGTAAATAGTCCCTAGTGTGTGTAGGATAGTGTTAGAGTGTGGGGATCGCTGGTCGGTGTGGTCAGTGGGCTGAAGGGCCTGTTTCCACGCTGTCTCTCTAAACTAAACTAAGTTACAGTTTTATAGGATTTGATTTATGCTGCATTTTGAGCATTGCGTACTCTTCTGGTCACTCCATTACAGGAAGAATTTGGACACTTTGGAAGGGGTGAACAGGAGGTTTACTAGAATGATGCCTGCATTAGGGCTTTTAGTTACAGGGAGTGGTTGGACAAATTTGGATTGTTTTCTTTGGACCGCCGGAGTTTGGTGGGGAGAGTCCTGATTGAGGTATATATAATTATGAAAGGCACAGATGGGGTAAACAGTCAAAAAAATTCCCAGGATGGAAAGTTAAATACTAAAGCGTATAGCTTTAAAGTGAGAGAAGCAAAGTTTAAAAGAGATTTGTGGAGCAAGTTTTTTTATAGAGTGGTGAGTGCCTGTAATGTGCTACCAGGGGTGGTGGTGGAGGCAGATACAACATTTAAGAGACCTTTGAATATGCAGGGAATGGAGGAATGTGGATTAAGTGCAGGCAGATAAGGTTTGGTCTTTGCATCCTGTTCAGCACGGACACTATGGGCTGAAGGGCCTATTCCTCTGATGTCCTGTTCTCTGTTCAATGTTGTACATAAAGATTGGTCTAAGTATTACGCTCAACTGCCAATACTGTAGTGTCTATTATTTCCTTTCTGGTGCTGCTTGCATAAACAAATAAGCATTGGTAGAGCTATAAACCGAACATGCTTCATTAAAACCAGTCCTCACAATTTGTGGTGTCAATGTACAAAAGTTTATCAAGACCTATTTTATGTACACTCTCGAAGTGTTGTCAGAAAACTAACCAAGCTACCAACTCAAGAGTCAAGAGTGTTTTACTGTCATATGCACCAAAAAATACAATGAAATTCTTACAGTACTTGCAGCAGCACAGCAGGTTTGTAAACACTACTAGATATATAACAAAACAAACTTACAAAAAAAGTTTAATAAATGAAAAACCCAATATAATGGAATAATAAAACCTGAAGTCCCTAGAGCAAGGGTTCCCAACCTGGGGTAAATTTTGCCTACCCAGGGAGTAAATTTCTGGGTTTGTACATATTTTTTTCTCATTGACTGACTGTGTTTGGTTCTGGTGACATAACATTGTTATGTGCTATTAAATTTGCCAGGGGTAAACAGGACGAAAAAGTTTGCGAACCCCTGCCCTAGAGCAACTAAGATAGTTCATAGTTTGGACTTGGAGTTCGTAGTATTTAATAGCCTGATGGTTGTTGGAAATAAGCCGTTCCTGAATATGGATGTCATGGTTTTCAGACTCCTCTATAACCTTCTTGAAGGCAGGTGTGAAATAAGAGTGTGGCCAGTGGTCTGCCACTTGATGAACTCCAAGGAAGTAGAAGCATTTCTTTGTGCTTTCTTTCTGCTTGCCACAATGTGCTGGCTCCATGCCAGATCTTCAGAGATATGCTCATCAAAGGTCTTGGCTCTCCACTGCTCTGCCACCATTATCCCTCAAAATAAATATTGTTGATAACATTTGTGCTCACATTGTGTGGAATCTTTGAATCTGAAGTTGATTAAAAATGAAATAATGTCCTTAAATTCTGTTTCCTTCTTCAAATATTGTCAGTATGGGGAAATATTTGAGAGTAAACATGTAAATGTGTTTCCTAGAAAAGTTCCTGGAACTTTCAATTAAAACTTTTCTTGCCTTTGAGCTTCAAGGTAGCCAATATCACCGGGACACACCCTATCCAACAATCTCCAGTAATATGGCAGAGATGGAACTATGAGCATCACCATCAACTTCATAAGAGTGATTAGTGAAGGGCCATAATAGTGAGCTTGCCAATAACAGCATTTGTCTGACTGTCTGTCTGTCTGTCTGTCTGTCTGTCTGTCTGTCTGTCTGTCTGTCTGTCTGTCTGTCTGTCTGTCTGTCTGTCTGCCCATCTACCCATCCACCCATCTACCCATCTACCCATTTATCCATCTATCTATCTCTGAAACTCTCATCTTGTCCTCTTCCAGATTGTGTTGTTTTTAAATTTGCGCAAAAACGGTAACCGATAGCGCTACGATTTTTTTCGTCACCGTTCTCCTGTGCTCCAAGCGCATCAAGTGTTGTTCCGATCAGTGGAATATTACAAAAGTTATGAAGGTTTACAATTCATAAGATCAGCAGATTCGTCTTCTCTCCTGTCAATCGCCTGGACGGCAATGGCCCATCCGACACCCGCTGTCAATCACTGGGACGAGGAGAATAAAGCCCCGGAGGCCGGGCTGATTCCGTGAGCCGCGCTGAGCCCCAAAGCTGTGGAGTGAGTGCGACGGCAGGGTACTGTGGGGTGAGAGCGGCCGGGAGCCATGGGGTGAGTGTGTCCAGGTGCCGTGGGGTGAGTGCGGCCGGGAGCCGTGGAGTGAGTGCTGCCGGGCAGCGCTGAGTGAAGCAGTAACCCTGCCCCCTGTCCACACAGCACCCCTCCTCCCCTCCCACAGACACATCCCATACAACCCTCCCCATCCCACACTCACCCCTCCCCCCTCCCACACCCACCCCTCCCCCCTCCCACACACCCCTCCACCCCTCCACACCCCTCCTCCCCCCCACACCCCTCCTCCCCACACCCATCCCCCTACCGCCCCACACCCCTCCTCCCCACACCCCTCCTCCCCACACCCATCCCCCTACTGCCCCACACCCCTCCTCCCATCCCCCCACACCCTTCCCCCCACACCCCTCCCCCCACACCCCATCCCCTCCCACAACACCCCTCCTCCCCTCCACCCACACACACCCTCCACCCCCTTGCACATCCACACCTGTTATGCACCCCCCACACCCCATCCCCCAACGTGCCCCTCAACCACCACCCTTCCCCCAAGCACCCTATTCACCCCTCCCCTTCACACACCCCTCCCCCCACACAGCCCTCCCCCCCACACAGCCCTCCCCCCACACAGCCCTCCCCCCACCCATCCCCCTCCCGCGCAGCCCCCCACACCTCCCCAACCCTCCCACCACCTTACTCCCCGTTCTCCTGTGCTCAATTTCTCCAGGCTCCTGTACACAACAACCTGGCTCTCTATATCAGCAAAACCAAAGAACTGATTGTGGACTTTGGAAGAGGAAGGTTATCTCTGACGATCTTTCCTGTACCCAACACACTGATGCAATCATAAAGAAAGCAAATCAACACCTCTACTTCCTGAGAAGATTACAGAGATTCGGTCTGTCAAAGAGGATTCTCTTGAACTTCTACAGGTGCACAGTAGAGAGCATACTGACTGGTTGTATCGTGGCCTGGTTCAGCAACTTGAACGTCCAGGAGCAGAAAAGACTGCAAAAAGTTGTAAACACAGCCCAGGCCATCACCGGCTCTGACCTCCCCAACCATCGAAAGGATTTATCGTAGTCGCTGCCTCAAAAAGGCAGCCAACATCATCAAAGACCCACACCATCCTGGCCACACACTCATCTCGCCACTGCCATCGGGAAGAAGGTACAGGAGTCCGAGAACTGTAACGTCCAGGTTCAGGAACAGCTTCTTCCCTATAGCCAACAGGCTATTAAGCACTACAACTGCATAAGCTTTGAACTACAATAGACTATTATTATTATTATTATTGCACTGTTATTGTTTGTTCTTTTTTTCTGAGTTTTTGTTATTATTTATTATGATATATTCTGTTGTGCTGCAGCAAATAAGAATGTCATTGTTTTATCTGGGACATATGAAAACAAAATACTCTTGATTCTTGACAATAGGAACCCAATGGGCGGGAATGGCTGCACTGCCGGAGAGTCACTAAGAATGGATGGGGGGTGGTAGGGGGGATGGAGTGAGTGCGTGGGGTGGGGGGGAGGGAAGGGCAAGCGTCGGATTGGAGGGCAGTGAGCGGAGGAGGGGGGGATCAGGAGCCTGTCTGATGCCGGTGGGGAGCGGGAGCGGCAGGTCACAACAGCGATAGACCACAGCAGCAACAGGCCATGGCAGGGGTAGGCAGCAGTAGGCCAGGGCAGTTGTAGGCCAGGGCAGCGCTCTCCTGCACCCCCCCCCCCCCCCCCCACTGGCCCCTGGCAGGCCCCGCCTGAAACCGTCCCCCTCCCCTGGCTGCAGGATGCTCCTCACCAGAAGCCGTCCCCATCCCCCAGCTACAATGTCCCTTTGGCCCATAATATCTGAACTAGCCCTCTGGAAACCAGTCCCTTCAGACCACACCACCCGTACTAGCCTTCCAGAGAGCCCCCTCACCGGCCACCGCCTGAAGGCCCACGCCCTCCCCCGGCAGCAGGACACTCTCCCCGACAGCCCCCACCTGAAAGCACTCCCTCCCCCAGCTGCAAAACGCTACAAGAGACGCAACAAGAAAGAATGGACTGTATGTATCTCATCTTTAACGTTTAAATTGTTGTTATATTTTAAGAGTTATTCACATTTTATGCTTTAATAAATCCGTTTTCCACTTGCCGTGCCCATCAGCTGCCGCTGCGCAGTAATACCTGCGTGTTCTACATCACAATGGGAACCCAATGGGCGGGAATGGCTGCGTCGCCAGAGAGCGCGAAGAGTGGATGGGGGGGGTTGAGGGGGGGGATGGAGCAAGTGTAGGACGCTTCCACCCCAACTCCCACTGGCCCCCAACAACCCATGCCTGAAGCCGCCTCCCTCCCCCGGTTGCAGGAGCTCTCCCTCCCCCCACTGGCCCACGACAGCCCCCGCCTGAAGCCGTCCCCTTCCCCCACCCGTAGGATGCTCCCACCCACCCCCACCGGCTCCGAACAGCTGCCCCCTGAAGCCGTCCCCCAACTCAGGCTGCAGTACGCTCTTCCCTCCCTCCACACCGGCTCCCGACAGTCCCCAGCTGAAGCCGTCCCCCTCCCCCACTGCAGGACGCTCCTGCTCCACCGGCCCCCGCATCAACCCTTCCCATCCCCAACTGCAGGATTCCCCCTGCCCACCGGTCCCTGCTTGAAGCCGGATGGGACCGGTGGGCAGCATCATGTAGCTGATGGGGACGGCTTCTGGTGGGGGGGGGAGGGGGACGGCTTCAGGAGGAGGCTGCTGGGGGAAATGGGGGGGGAGGGTGCGTTCTACAGCGGCAGGCCATGGCAGCGCTCCCCCCCTGTCCTCTTCAATGACCCCCGACAGCCCCCACCTGAAGCCCAATGTTCTCCCCTCCCCAGCTGCAAAACGCAACAAGAGGCACAACAGAAACACACCTCCCCTCTCACACCATGCCACCCACACCCTTCTCCCCCACACCCCCTCTCCCCCCACACTCCCTCTCCCCCCACACCAAGGTCTCTTCCCCTCCTACACCCCCCTGCCCACACACACCCCCACTCACCTCCTCACCTCCCTCACCACGCCCCTCTTCCCTCCCCTCGTCCCCTCCCATACATGAAGAGGAGGGGGAGGGGGAGGGAGTGCTGGGGGATGAGGGGAAATGAGCTGCGCCTGCGCAGTTAGGGGCTGTGGGTGAGTGGTGGATTATTGCGTAGGGGAACAGGTGAGTGGTGGAATATTGCATTGGGGAATGGGTTGCATTGGGGGACCAGGATTTCCATGTGACTCGGACCCCACTTAGTCTAGTACTTTATTAAACCCATAGTATTGGTATTTTTGATATTGGCATATAATAAAGCATTTCACTGTGGTTGAGGAAATAAGTTTAATTTATAATCAAGAAGGAACCTGACCTAAAATGTAGTCTACCCATATAACCATATAACAATTACAGCACGGAAACAGGCCTTCTCGGCCCTTCCAGTTCGTGCCGACCAGTTATTTTCCCCTAGTCCCATCTATCTGCGCTCAGACCATACCCCTCCATTCCCTTCCCGTCCACATACCTATCCACTTTACTTTTAAATGTTAAAATCAATCCTGTCTCCACCACTTCTGCAGGAAGATCATTCCACACAGCCACCACTCTCTGAGTAAAGAAGTTCCCCCTCATGTTACCCCTAAACCTCTGTTCCTTAATTCTCATGTCATGCCCTCTCGTTTGAATCTTTCTTACCCTCAATGGGAAAAGCTTATCCACGTCAACTCTGTCTATCCCTTTCATCATTTTAAAGACATCAATCAAGTCCCCCCTTAACCTTCTGTGCTCCAAAGAATAAAGGCCTTACTTGTTCAACCTTTCTTTGTAACTTAGTTACTGTAACCCAGGGTACATTTTAGTAAATCTCCTCTGTACTCTCTCTATTTTGTTGACATCCTTCCTATAATTAGGCAACCAAAATTGTACACCATACTCCAGAATTGGTCTTACCAATGCCTTGTACAATTTTAACATTACTTCCCTACTCCTATATTCAATGTTCTGATTTATAAAGGCCAGCACAACAAAAGCTTTCTTTACCGCCCTATCTACATACGATTCCACCTTCAGGGAACTATGCACAGTTATTCCTAGATCCCTCTGTTCCACAGCATTCCTCAATTCCCTACCATTTACCATGTACGTCCTATTTTGATATGTCCTGCCAAGATGTAGCACCTCACACTTATCAGCATTAAACTCCATCTGCCATCTTTCAGCCCACCCTTCCAAATGGCCCAAATGTCTCTGTAGACTTTGAAAATCTACTTCATTATCCACAGCACCTCCTATCTTAGTATCATCTGCATACTTACTTATCCAATTTTCCACCCCATCATCTAGATCATTGATGTACATGACAAACAACAGTGGACCCAACACAGATCCCTGAGGCACCCCACTGGTCACCAGCTTCAAACCTGACAAACAGCCATCCACCATTACTCTCTGGCATCTCCCATTCAGCCACTGTTGAATCCATCTTGCTACTCCGCCATTAACACCCAAAGATTGAACCCTCTTAACCAACCTTCCATGTGGAACCTTGTCAAAGGCCTTACTGAAATCCATATAGACAACATCCACTGCTTTACCCTCATCAATTTCCCTAGTAACCTCTTCAAAAACTTCAAGAAGGTTTGTCAAACATGACCTGTTTGTCAAACATGAAGGTTTGTCAAACAGGCACAAATCCATGTTGACTGTTCTTGATCAGACCCTGTTTATCCAGATGCTTATATATATTATCTCTAAGTATCCTTTCCATTAATTTGCCAACCACTGACATCAAACTAACAGGTCTATAATTGCCAGGTTTATTCTTTCAACCCTTTTTAAACAATGGAACAACATGCGCAGTACGCCAATCCTCTGGCACTATCCGCTTGGAGATGCTGCCGGAACCGCTGAAATGCAACAGCATTTTGTGGGGTTTTTTTCATTTATAATCATTGACCTACCATTTTATTTTGGCTTTGAATGTTTTTATTACCAATCAAATAGTTAATGTTTCATGGTATTGCCACTGATGCCTAGAATATTGGGTACTTGCTTGTCAAAAGTATAGAAAAATGGCTAACAAAATGTAATTCAAACTAACATGGAAACAGTTAAAATGCATGAAATTACATTTGGTCAGATTTACACACCCAAAGATTCCATAGATTTGCTGTTGATTTATTTATATTAATATGTTTCAACCGATGAATTCACAATTTTTAATGATGTACTTGCATTAGATTAAATAAGCATGTTACAATATATTGAGAGCATTCATTGCATTAGAGTTGATTTGATAGAGTGGATGAAAGGAATGTATTTATTTGGAGTGGAACATGGAACAAGAGTGGCATAATAAATTGTGAGGTTATCCACTTTAATAGATAAAAATAGAAATGGCAAGAGTTTTGGTGCTCAGAAGGATCTGATATCTTCTACGAGAATCACTGCAAGATGACAAGTGGGCCTGTCCTACCAGCATGCGACTCCATGCGGTGAGCACGACCTAATGTGGTCGCTTGAGGGGCCGGTCCCACCGATCGCCGGAGACGTATGAAGTTGTGCGGAGCTGGTCCTGACATCGCGCGGTGCTACGGAAAACTGATCGTGTTCAAAAATACTGCGTGGCAACGGCCTGTCGGCCTGCAGCCGCCTCGACGCATAACGCACTGCTTGACATCGTGCCTCCGTGTCCCTCTCTGTGTGCCTCCGAGTCCCTCTCTGTGTGCCTCCGTGACCCTCTCTGTGTGCCTCCGTGACCCCCTCTGTGTGCCTCCATGGCCCTCTCTCTGTGCCTCCGTGGCCCTCTCTCTGTGTGTCACTCTCTGTTCTTGCGAACATACCGCGGACTTTGCTCCAACTTCACGACAATTATTGCCACTCACCAGACCTCCGCGCAGCCCCCGCTTCCGGTTTGGTCACGCTCACCGCATGCAGGCGCATGCAGGTGGGACCGGCCCGGTACGGGGATCACTCAACCTCTACTCGGCCCCCGCTTCCAGTTTGGTTGCGCTTGCCACATTCGGGTCGTATGCTTGAGGGACTGGCCCTTAAGAACTTCATTGTCCCATTCGAGACATATGACAATAAAACACTCTTGACTCCTGGAAGGGAAACAATATGCTGGGCTTTATTGCAAGAGGGTTTGAATATAAGAATACAACAATCTTGCTTCAAATACATAGAACACAGGTGAGACCACTTCTGGAATATTATGAATAGATAGATTGTTCATAAGGAAGTTAGGATTGAGATACTCAAAAAGAGAAGGGCCCGTGCCACATCCATTTTGGTCACTGGCCTCTGGCATTGGGAGAACTAAATTGCTATTCTTATAAACCAATCCCATTATTTGATTTTTTTTAAATCTGTCCATAAAAATTAGTTATGATTCACAGCAATTTTATTGTACACATGAGAAGCAAACCTTTTAGGTTGTGTTCATTCTGCATTCTCTCTTCTAATTTCATATTTCAAGCTTCCAGATTATTTTACTTTTGTTTTAATTTTAAGACAATACACCTTTGTTCTATACCACACCGAATAAATTGATTTCCTCCAAGGACCTTATCAAATCTTGCAATTAATCAGTGACCCCATTCAATGGATGAATAAACACCAGCACTGATGCATTTCAGCAGTTTGAGATTGAACAGGACTGTTCTTGATAAGAAAAGTTTGCTACCTCGTGGATTGCCAAATACAGCTGATGTAAACCACTTTCATACTGACATTTGTTCAGGTTAGATTCCAGGAACTGAAATCGACAAGCTGACTGCAGTTGTTTACACTATTAAATTGAGTTACCTGAACACAACAGCAAACCTCATGCTCAGAATCAAAGCTAAGGTTGTATCAATATAAAAGTAGCTTTTAACCTGCAATAGCAAGCCTACTGCGAGTGCCATTAGTGATGTTATTAAAATTCAAGATTCATGTAAAATGCATTCCTCCACAACATACATATTAGCTCCATGTAAAATCAAAAGCGAAGACATTCCAATAATGTAAGGAATTTAATTTACAAGAGAGTAGAGGCAGGTGACACAAACAATTGTGAGAGATGGATTTGTCTCGAATTTCATCCCTGGTTGATTGTCTTATGCAATAGATTAATGCATTGAGCCCTGGCCCTGAAATTAACTCCATTCACTTCAATGGAAATGGATTTCCAGGCAATAGATTGTTGTTAGATAAAAGCGTTATGTAATATGGGTCCAACCAAGTTGTTTGATTTTGGTCCGAATCTTAAGAGTCTGTTATGTATTAGATTGGTTGACTCTTGCCAAGACCTTGACCCCAAACTTAACCCATTCTCACCCGAATCAGTGCCCCTGTTGCGTCTTTGAATAAAGAAAAACATACATTAGCACTTGATTGAGGTCACTGTTCTATTTCTCCCCAAGGCAAGCTAACTCTTGAATATATTGTTTTTTTGTTAAACCACGTGGATGGAAACTGAGTCTGCTCACTGAAGGACAGGGGCAACTCTCTGCTCCTGGGCCCATCCAGGTCTCAGTCAGTAATCTCTGGCACAGAGGCAGACTGAGGAGACATGAGAATCTGCAGATGCTGCAATCCTGAGCAAAGCACAAAGTTCTGGAATAACTCAGCGGGCCAAACAACATGTTTGGAGGGAATGGATAGGTGACATTTTGTGTCTGGACGCTTCTTCAGGCTGATTGTAGTAGGGAGAAGATAGCTGGAAAAGAGATGAGGGCGAAACTGCCCACTCTTTGATCTGCCATTTTCACACCTTAACCTTTCATATATCTAGATTCCCTCCTCCCCCTGACACTCAGTCTGAAGAAGGGTCTCAACCTGAAACATCACCCATTCCATCTCTCCAGATATGCTGCCTGTCCTGCTGAGTTACTCTAACACTTTGTGGCTATCTTTTGTGTAAACCAGCATCTGCAGTTCCTGCCAACACACTCTCAACACCATGACCAACCTGAAAATACCTTTCCAGCAAGTATCATGCATGCTCACTTCCTCTTACATTACCCCTTTTCTAAGATAGCCATCTAATTTTCGTCAGTTTCAAATATAATTATTTTGACACTTCCTTTCAATCTTCCCTTATAATTTATCATCTATAAACTTTGTTTCATGTAACTCATAGTTACTTGGACGTTGAGAAACATTAATGATTATGTGGTGTAATCTCAAGGCATTCATTTCAGGTTTCCACATTTAAAAGAGAACTAGACTAAGTGGGACCCATTGGGTCCCAGTCACACGGGAGGCCTCCCATCGCAACCCGTTCCCCCAATGCAATATTCCACCACTCACCCATAGTCTCTAACTGCACAGGCGCGGCTGACGGGTTCCCGTTGTGACGACCCAGATTCCCCTTCTCCCCACCCCCCCCCCCCCCCCCCCCCCAATCCATTCTTAGCGGCTCTCCGGCGGCACAGCCATTTCCACCCATTGGGTTCTCATTGTGACATAGAACACACAGTTTTACTGTGCAGGCACAGCTGACGGGTACGGCAAGTATGAAAAGGGATTTATTAAAGCATACTCAAATTTGAATAACTCCTAAAATATAACAACAATTTAAACGTTAAAGGTGAGATTTATTCAGTCCATTCTTTCTTGTTCTGTTCTGCAGTCGGGGGAGGGGGACAGCTTCAGGCAGGGGCTGTTGGGGGCTGGTGGGGAGTGCGTCCTGCAGCCGGGGGAGGGGCACGGCTTCAGGCGGGGCCTGTTGGGGGCCGGTGGGAGGCGGGGGGAAGTGCTGCCATGGCCTACCACTGCCGTGGCCTACCACTGCCGTATCCTAATGCTGCCTACCACTGCCGCTGCCATGGCTCACCCCTGCCATGGCCTACCCCTGCCGCGGCCTATCGCTGGGATTCAAGCAGGGACTGGCAGGGAGCATCCTGTAGCGGGGGACGGGACGGCTTCAGGCAAGGGCCGATGGGGAGGGGAAGGGCGTCCTGCAGCGGGGGAGGGTTATGGTTTCAGAAGGGGGTTGTCGGGGGCGGGGGGGGATGCGTCCGGCAGCCAGCGAAGGGGGACGGCCTCAGGTGATGGTTGTGGGGTGCTGGTGGGGTAGGGGGGAAGGTCCTGCAGCTGGGGGAAGGGGGGGGCTACCATGGCCTATCGCTGTTGTGGCCTACTGCTGCGGGTGAGGGAGAGGTTGTGGGCATGAGGGGCAGTGTGCGTGGGAAGGGGAGTGTGTGGGGTTGAGGGGCGTTGTGTGGGGGTGAGGGGGGGTGTGAGGCAAGGGGGGGTGTGGGGTGAGGGGGGTTTGTGGGTGAGGTGGGGAGTGGGGGTGTGGGGGATGTGGGGGTGAGGGGGAGGTGTGGGGTTGGGGGGAGAGAGCTGGGAGAAAAGACAGGGTTATCACGGGGTAGGGGAGCCGGAGCCAGCGAGGGGACCAGAGGAGAAGGCGCTGGAGCTGGAGCTGAAGGGGACTTACAGCTGGAGCTGGTCACTGGTCGCTCTTCACCATCAGGATCAGATTCTCCACTTACCGTTTGGCGACATTTCCCACGCCGGGCTGGGGCTGGTCCGTGTCCGTGTCCATGTCTGTTTCCTGTCCCTCCAAAAATTGTGTCTGGTTGAAAAACATCCAGAGCCTACCTCAGCTCCAGTAAAGATGCAATGTTGCAGGAAGGGGTGGACCGTTCAGTGACAGGAGAAAAGACCAATCCATGTGGCGCTGAACGGCAGGAAAATAGATTGATCTGTGCACGCGCAGTTTTAAAGACTTTTCAAACATCATTTACATTAGACCGATCAGAATGAAGCCTGGTGCAATTGCAGTGCAGGAGAACGGTAAGCTGGCTAAAAATAATAGCGCTGTCGTGTACTGTTTTTGTGCAAATAGAAAGACTGCGCATGCAGAAGACAACAAGATCAGTTATAGATAGATAGATAGATAGATAGATAGATAGATAGATAGATAGATAGATAGATAGATAGATAGATAGATAGATAGATAGATAGATAGATAGATAGATAGATAGATAGATAGATAGATAGATAGATAGATTCTTCAGCATTGGAGGACATACATCACTGATTCACAAAAATAGTATGAGGGTTCTGAATATTTGAATGAAGCTGCATAATTAGGTTTCATTTTAAAGATTTATATGTTAAGGTGCAATCTAACTGTAAAATTTTACTTCGGAGTCACGTGAGTGATTCTGTGATGAAGACCCGCCAGGCCGCATGCGCACCAGTACTTCAGCCGCACTGGCGCAAGCACGAGACTGGCAGGACAGTGCTCCTGCCAGTGATAAGTTAAACCTAGAAGGTAAGTTCGTTTTTACATACATGGGGTTTTCAGGCAAGAGCCTCTTTTCACAGTGGTTTTCCTGCCAGTTTCGCAGCCCGAAACTGGCAGGGCCGCATTATGTGTAATAGTGCGGGCCTATGGGACAGGCCGCGCCAGCTGTGCCTGGGATACCACTGCTTCATGTGTAATAGTGCGGGCCTATGGGACAGGCCATGCCAGCAGCGCCTGACAGGGCTGCTTCATGTATGAAAGTGCCGGCATACGGTAGAGCCGTGCTAGCAGCACCTGGTACAGGGCTGTTTCATGTCAAAAAGTGCCGGCCTTTATGAAAGGCGGCACCAGCAACGTCTGGGACAGGGTTGCTCAAGTTCACACATAATCTGCTATGCCCACGGAGTCTGGAGATGATTCTCCACTGGGGCTGGATAGCACTGCCCATGGAGTCGGCGGATGAATTCCTCACCAGGGCTGGATAGTGCGTTTGAAATGACTATCCCAAATACTGCAACTGTTGTATACAGTGCTACAGAGGTCCCCCTCTTGGAGGCAGAGACCAAGACGGGTCAAGATCGTGCTGACACTGAGTCTCACGGTATGGCCATGGAGCATACCCAAGGGACAAAGGGCATGTATCAGAGGTACCTTTTTCCTGACAACTAAGTTGCCATCCCAGCAGAGTATTCTATTTGGGTTAAGGCCAATGAGTTTGTATCAGTATTGGTATCCTGCGGCCTGCAGCAGCACCTGTTAAGGGTTGCCTACGAATCACCCTATCTGAGGAGGGATGAGCAAAATGTCAAGATATAACTGACTCCAGGCTCTAAAGAAGTCAAAAGAACATACTTATGCACATATGTGCCGGCAGTGAACAGCGCCAACAGGGGGATGTGAGAGCCAGCCGCTGAATCTGTTATTCAGGTAGGCCTAACAGGGGAAGAAAGCCTGGCAGACAAATCAATTAGACCAATGGCGGACAAAAGTCATAGTTTCAGAACGCACCCCAGGTGCTCATCAGCAGTAAGCTGTTCACTGGAGCTGGGGGAAGCATGATAGCTCAGAAATTCCATACACCTTACCAATCCTACTCAACAAAATGGGTCTAGCACTTCCAAAATATGGGTAGTGCACCGTTCACAAATTGTAATATTTACATTTGTTTTGTACAACACAGGGTAAAAATATTTTGTTGAGGCACAAGTTTGGATTTTGGCCAGGGTTATTAAAAAAAAAAATTAGGGTTTGGAAATTGGGCAAAAGTTTTCATGTAAACCACCCATGGAATAAGGCAGGAGTGACATGTTATTATGAAGAATGGAGAGTGTCGGGTATATGAACTTTCCGAATATGAAAACTCATCTTCCTGACTAACAACAGATTCATAAGGGTCAGAAATCCATGCTATGCGAATCCCATTACAGAGGTTATCAGAGACAATATAACTGTACTATTACAGTAAAGCTTTGGGGTATGGGATAAACTGTTTGTTGGTCATTGGGATTTACCTTTAATTATTATTTGCCTTGACTCCACCTTGTGGCAAGAGATTGGAGTTATAGCAATCTGTTATAAAACTGAGTTTTATTTTCATCAAGAGTAATTGGCAATATAGCAGCTGTGTTTCAGCCAAGCAAATCAAGGAACTGATATTTTGTAAGTAGCAATTAGAACATTGTTAACAACCTTATGCTATTGTCAGCTGAAGCTACCTCAGTCACAATGATGAAGTAACAGTATTCAGCATTGCTGAACATGACAATAACTCATTGAACTTGAATTTGAAACTCGCTATAGTAGTGTGGTCGGTTGAATTCAGTTATTACAAACTGATGCTAGGACTCTAAGATGAGAAGTTTCGAATACCATCACCTACTTGGAGGTATTGGAGATGGCATGAGTTACCAATTCTTCAATTAGATGCACCCCATGGGTAAGGGGCTATTGAGCGAATATACATATTCTACATGCTCAAATTCAAGTTGCTGCTCTACGATGGTGACATATGTTAGTCACATGGTAATCAAGTAAACGTATACTGTAATAAGTACCTAAAACACCTTTGCCACTGGTGTATCATCTAGTTCAGATCAATGATAACACAGAATAAGTGTTGGATTTCAAAGTATGATGAAAGGATGGTTCAATACTACATCAAATGTTGACATGTTGGTGCATGTTTATTCACTGGTTGCAAAAATATGTGGCACAACAATGCGGAGCAATACATTCTCGCTTCAATAGGAGGAATGGTCTTTTATGTCTTCCTCATTTTTGCCTCATTAGCCGTTCTTAAAACAGTCAGCAAGAAAACAGTCAGTCAGTAAATCCAAAGGGCTTCTACAGCTATATTGTAAATCCAAAGGGCTTTACAGCTATATTAATAGCAAAAGGATAACAAGGGATAAAATTGGTCCATTGGAGAGACCGAGTGGACAGCTATCTGCAGAGCCAAAAGAGATGGGGGAGATATTGAACTATTTCTTTTCTTCGGTATTCACCAAGGAGAAGGATATTGAATTATGTGAGGTAAGGGAAACTAGTAGAGTAGCTATGAATACTATGAGTTTCAAAGTAAAAGAAGTACTGACATAGAAACATAGAAAATAGGTGCAGGAGTAGGCCATTCGGCCCTTCGAGCCTGCACCGCCATTCAATGTGATCATGGCTGATCATCCAACTCAGTATCCCGTACCTGCCTTCTCTCGGGATAGTTCGGGAAGCGGCAGTGATGAGGGACGTAAAGCGGTGGTCCGACCAGTCAGAGGCCATGCTGCAAGATGCACTGAGCGATGCCGACTGGAATATGTTCCAAGCAAGTTCCAGTGACGTCAGTGAGTTCGCGGAAGCAGTCACGAACTTTATCGCAACAATAATCGACAACATCGTCCCCACGGTGAGGGTAAGCACCTTTCCAAATCAAAAACCCTGGGTGGACAGGTCCGTTCGTGTTGCCTTGAATGCTAGCACCGCTGCCTGTAACTCGGGCCTGGCATCAGGAAACATGGACATCTACAAGGTAGAGTCCTACCGACTGCGAAGGGCGGTGAAGGACGCAAAAGGGAGGTACAGGGACAAGATGGAGTCACAGATGGAGCAGCAGGACACCAGATGCCTGTGGCAGGGGCTACGGGCTGTAACCAACTACTGGAGCACCCCCCCCCCCTCATCCGCAAGTGCCGGCACCTCCATAGCTGATGACCTGAACTCCTTTTACGCTCGTTTCGAGATGACACTTTTGAAAAATATAAAAGTGGATAAATCTCCAGGTCCTGACAGGATATTCCCTAGGACATTGAGGGAAGTTAGTGTAGAAATAGTCGGGGCTATGACAGAAATATTTCAAATGTCATTAGAAACGGGAATAGTCCCCGAGGATTGGCGTACTGCGCATGTTGTTCCATTGTTTAAAAAGGGTTCTAAGAGTAAACGTAGCAATTATAGACCGGTTAGTTTGACTTCAGTGGTGGGCAAATTAATGGAAAAGATACTTAGAGATAATATAGATAAGCATCTGGATAAACAGGGTCTAATTAGGAACAGTCAACATGGATTTATGCCTGGAAGGTCATGTTTGACTAATCTTCTTGAATTATTTGAAGACGTTACTAGGGAAATTGACGAGGGTAAAGCAGTGGATGTTGTCTATATGGACTTTAGTAAGGCCTTTGACAAGGTTCCTCATGGAAGGTTGGTTAAGAAGGTTCAACAGTTGGGTATAAATGTAGGACTAGCAAGATGGATTCAACAATGGCTGAATGGGAGAAGCCAGAGGGTAATGGTGGATGGCTGTTTGTCGGGCTGGAGGCAGGTGACTAGTGGGGTGCCTCAGGGATCTGTGTTGGGTCCACTGTTGTTTGTCATGTACATCAATGATCTGGATGAAGGGGTGGTAAATTGGATTAGTAAGTATGCAGTTGATACCAAGATAGGGGGTGTGGATAATGAAGAGGATTTCCAAAGTCTACAGAGTGATTTAGGCCAGTTGGAAAAATGGGCTGAAAGATGGCAGATGGAGTTTAATGCTGATAAATGTGAGGTGCTACACCTTGGCAGGACAAATCAAATAGGACGTACATGGTAAATGGTAGGGAATTGAAGAATACAGTTGAACAGAGGGATCTGGGAATAACCGTGCATAGTTCCTTGAAGGTGGAATCTCATATAGATAGGGTGGTAAAGAAAGCTTTTGGTATGCTAGCCTTTATAAATCAGAGCGTTGAGTATAGAAGCTGGGATGTAATGTTAAAATTGTACAAGGCATTGGTGAGGCCAAATCTGGAGTATGGTGTACAATTTTGGTCGCCCAATTATAGGAAGTATGTCAACAAAATAGAGAGGGCACAGAGGAGATTTACTAGAATGTTGCCTGGGTTTCAACAGCTAAGTTACAGAGATAGGTTGAATAAGTTAGGTCTTTATTCTCTGGAGCGCAGAAGGTTAAGGGGGGACTTGATAGAGGTCTTTAAAATGATGAGAGGGATAGACAGAGTTGATGAGGACAAGCTTTTCCCTTTGAGAATAGGGAAGATTCAAACAAGAGGACATGACTTTAGAATGAAGGGACAGAAGTTTAGGGGTAACATGAGGGGGAACTTCTTTACTCAGAGAGTGGTAGCGGTGTGGAATGAGCTTCCAGTGGAAGTGGTGGCGGCAGGTTTGTTGGTATCATTTAAAAATAAATTGGATAGGCATATGGATGAGAAAGGTATGGATGGTTATGGTATGAGTGCAGGCAGGTGGGACTAAGGGAAAAAAGTTGTTCGGCACGGACTTGAAGGGCTGAGATGGCCTGTTTCTGTGCTGTAATTATTATATGATTATATGGTTAAGACCTCGATTGGGTTCGTACTGTCGGACTGGCCAAGCGTTCATGTTGCCTGCTTCATCAGGCACAACGGTATACGGTTATTCCAAAAAACAAGAACTTGCTGTTTCAAACTGTGGTTCAGGAGACCAGCCTTTGCACAGTAAAACAATTATTGACTTACACGGTTTTGATGGATTGACTCAGGTTGTCACATCAAGCCATGAAAGTGCTCACTGCAGTGTGCAGGGATAGCACCCAAAAAAGCAGTACATTCCTATTGAGGGGATTAGAAGTGTTTTGTTAAATGTTAATGTTACATTTAATATGGTACAGATTACTGACATTTTCCAGTTCATCTTAAATGGTATTTGACAATAATTCAGTTATAGAGACACTACAGCTACAATATAAGGGATCTACGCTGTCGGGCTCAACCCGGACATCGAGTTGTTAAAAGATCTTGACACAAGTTCTCCCACTACAAGATTATGCAGTTGGTTATTGAAAATGTGTGAACATTACTTCACCAAGGGGTTCCAGCTACATCCTTAGTTATGACACTTATATCAGCACAATGACGGCAAACAATGCAAACGCTGTGGCTAGATAGGATGGAATTGGCTGCAGGTGCCATTACATTTTACATTCTGGTCTACACAAGCAGAGTAGACTAGGGGTGGCATGATTTAAGATCATTTTCGGATACCCCATGGTCTCACGTCTATGTTATCAGGACCACCAGAATCCTAAGAAGTATGGAATCAGCATTGTTTATTAGTCAACAAATAACTGCACAAAGGAAGATTGGTTCAGACTATTTCAAGGTGGCTGCAGCAGGTTCTGGGTTATACAGTTATTAACATTGAAGATTGTATATCTCATTCCACCAGGTCAGCATCAACGTTAGCGTATCATTTAGATAGTGTGTTTACGTCTCATTCCACTAGCGCAGCAGCTATGTCGGCGGCCAAGGCGAGGGACATGCCAGTCGACCATATTTTGGTGGCCGCCGGATGGGCAAATGAGCTGGTGTTTCAGAATTTCTCTCATCGGCCGATTGCCGATCCAGGGCTGTTTGCCAATACTATTTTAAGTTCTGTTTAAAGTGCCCTGGGATAGAGGGGTACTGTTGTTTGTTTACATATTTTAAATAAACTTTATTACTGCATTAAATGCAATGATACTACTAATGCATTAATTTCTCATTCGAGTCAATCAATGCAGTGGGATGCCGAGATTTGTAATCTGCGGCAGGAAATCACAAAGCTTTGAAATCTTCACGGAATCACTCAAGTGACTCCGAAGGAAGATAGTAAGATTAAATGAGAACTTGCCAGTTTGAAGTGTGATCTTGATTTTACGAGGATTAACGTTGGTGATTACGTGCCCGCCACGCCCAACCCTCTCTCATAAAGGATCATCTGGTAGTTCTCGAGTCACGCATCTGACTATGTCACTTTGGTGTTGTTATTTGTGATTTCATACCGCTGCTTTGAAGATTGGTGTGCATGCGGCCTGGGGGGTCTTCTTCACGTAATCACCAACGTAACTCCTCATAAAATCAAGATCAAACTTCAAACTGGTAAGTTCTCATTTAATCTTACTATTATACAGACAAAAATGTAACAGTATAAATAAGGACAGTCTATTTCTTCTGGTACAAGAAAGGATGAGCTTAAAATTAGAATCAAGCCAATCAGAAGTAAATTGAGGAATCACTTTTATTCGCTGAAAATGTAATAGAAACAGCTTATTTGCTCTCCGGGAATAAGCTGGGGTCAAATGAAATGGATGAAGCGAGTGATTGACAACATTTAGTTAGGCAAAGATGTAGAGGGATGTGGATTACAAAAAGGTTTCAATTTAGCTCTATTATTGTCAGGTATTCCGTAAAAGCTTTATTTGCATGTTATCCAATTAAATCAGATAATACTGTACATGAATACAATCAATCAAACTCAAGTACAAAAGATATAGTTAGATTCACAAGTGAAAAAGAGATTTAAAAGTAAAGGGTGATTTTATCAGATGGTAGCAGATCTCCCTCTGGGATCAGCACAAAAGAGTTGCCACACTCCAGCACCATTTTGCACCTTGTAGGTGACCAGTCATGATCTAACTGAATATAAAGTGCTGGATGGACTCATCAGCGGGTCCGTCCACATATGGGGAGAGAATAGACATGTATGATATGGGGAAAATGTGGGAACAGGGTGCTGATTTTGGATGATCAGCCATGATTATATTGAATGGTGGTGTTGGCTCGAAGCGCCGAATGGCCTGCCTCTGCTCCTGCACCTATTTTCTATGTTTCTATGAGACATTTTGGGTCGCCTCTCCATTACGTCGACAGATGGTGCCTGACCCAATGAATTACTCCAGCACTTTATATTTTACTCAAGATTCCAGCATTGGCAATTATTTGTCATAGAGTCTTAGAGTGATACAGTGTGGAAACTGCCCTTCAGTCCAACTAGCCCACACCGGCCAACATGTTCCAGCTACACTGCTACACCAGCACACTAATATCCCTTCAAACCTGTCCTATCCATGTACCTATCTAACTGTTTCTTAAAAGTTGGGATAGCCCCAGCCTCAACTACCTCATCTGGCAGCTTGTTCCAAACACCCACCACCCTTTTTGTGAAAAAATATCCCTCACATTCCTATTAAATCATTTCCCCTTGAACCTATGTCCTCTGGTCCTCCATCTAATTGAGCATCCCATTTTCTTACACTATTAAATACTGAATCCATTATGAAATTGTATTCCATATAAATGCATGGAAGAAGTTGGAATAATTATATATATTTAAAATTATTTATAACATTTTATCGTAATCCATTCAAAAATTGTTAGGTTTTATTTTGCCACTTTGAAAATTGGCTGATAATTAACAAAAAGACAGTGGAAGCTAAAATTATCTTAAATACCCCCAAACTGCTTCTGCAACCATTCATTGATTCCATTAAGGCATTGAAAATGAAATGAGGAGCATGCTCATTGAATAACCAGAAATTTATATTCGGAAAGTGCAAATATCATCAGTGTATAAATAACTCGTGGAGTTTCAGGAGATAATGTGTAATCCACATAAATTTATCATTAATGATATCACACACATTGTTAGGTATGATCTGCATCCACATTAGTTTGCATAAATGGTTGTGAATCTCGATCAATTAACCTATAACACAGTTACTTTGTGCACTTACTCATTAATAATAAATAGTTGGCTGGCCTTTAAAGATATAGGTTAGCCTTGAATTATCATTTCAATTGCTTCAGTGCATTGTTTCCAAGATCAACTCGCACCAAGCTCAAGATTTCCATAAGATATATCTACGTGTAATAAATGAACATAAAAATGAATGGCTTTCTCACTGGTAGAATGTTCAGTTTCTCACTTTGTAAAGGAATTAATTTTAATGAATAACTGCAGATGTTTTTTTTGTCATCATCCCATTTCTACTTTTAATCAGTGAGCTTAAATAGATATATTCCTTTGAAATTCTGCAGCAGAACTGTACCATTCTTGAGAATCAAGGCAATTTAATTTATATTCATTACTTTGTAATAACACAGTTGAGGTTGAAATATGAGATTACATTTAACTTGTGTTTTCACTTTTGAGAGTTCAAAATGCAATCAACAAACCGGTTAGTTTGACTTCAGTGGTGGGCAAATTAATGGAAAGGATACTTAGAGATAATATATATAAGCATCTGGATAAACGGGCTCTGATCAAGAACAGTCAACATGGATTTGTGCCTGGAAGGTCACGTTTGACAAACCTTCTTGAATTTTTTGAAGAGGTTACTAGGAAAATTGATGAGGGTAATGTTGGATCAACATTAGATCCACCAGAGTGGATGTTGTCTATATGGATTTCAGTAAGGCCTTTGACAAGGTTCCCCATGGAAGGTTGGTTAAGACTCAATCTTTGAGTGTTAATGGCGGAGTAGCAAAATGGATTCAACATTGGCTGAATGGGAGATGCCAGAGAATAATGGGCTGAAAGATGGCAGATGGAGTTTAATGCTGATAAGTGTGAGGTGCTACATCTTGGCAGGACAAATCAAAATAGGACGTACATGGTAATGGTAGGGAATTGAGGAATGCTGTGGAACAGAGGGATCTAGGAATAACTGTGCATAGTTCCCTGAAGGTGGAATCACATGTAGATCAGGTGGTAAAGAAAGCTTTTGGTGTGTTACACAAAAAGCTGGAGAAACTCAGCGGGTGCAGCAGCATCTAAGGAGCGAAGGAGATAGGCGACGTTTCGGGTCGAGACCTTTGGTGTGCTGGCCTTTATAAATCAGAGCATTGAATATAGGAGTAGGGAAGTAATGTTAAAATTGTACAAGGCATTGGTAAGACCAATTCTAGAATATGGTGTACAATTTTGGTTGCCTAATTATAGGAACGATGTCAACAAAATAGAGACAGTACAGAGGAGATTTACTAGAATGTTACCTGGGTTCCAGCAACTAAGTTACAGAGAAAGGTTGAACAAGTTAGGTCTTTATTCTTTGGAGCGCAGAAGGTTAAGGGGGGACTTGATTGAGGTCTTTAAAATGATGAAAAGGATAGACAGAGTTGACGTGGATAAGCTTTTCCCATTGAGGGTAGGAAAGATTCAAACAAGAGGGCATGACATGAGAATTAAGGAACAGAAGTTTAGGGGTAACATGAGGGGGAACTTCTTTACTCAGAGAATGGTGGCTGTGTGGAATGATCTTCGTGCAGAAGTGGTGGAGGCAGGATCGATTTTAACATTTAAAAGTAAAGTGGATAGGTATATGGACGGGAAGGGAATAAAGGGGTATGGTCTGAGTGCAGGTAGATAGGTAGATAGGACTAGGGAAAAATAACTGGTCGGCACGAACTGGAAGGGCCGAGAAGGCCTGTTTCCGTGTTGTAATTGTTATATGGTTATATGGTTAAATACTGAATTGCAATCTTAAATGTTCTAATTCTCAGGTTACAGTTTAAGATTATGTTGGATGCAAATCAGAGAAAATATATTGTTTGGCACAAAAGAAAATGACAGCGATTATACCCCAGTCCAACCTTCTCATCTTTGTCTATGTATGAACTGCAGATGCTGGATAAATCAAAGGTAGATAATAATTCTGGAGAAACTCAGCGCGTGAGGCAGGATCTATGGAGCGAAGGAATAGGTGAGGTTTTGGATTGAGACCCTTCTTCATCTATGTCAATCATTTATAATAGTAGGAATAAATGAAAACTTACCAGTTTGAAGTTTGATCTTGATTTTATGAGGAGTTACGATGAGGATTATGTGAAGAATTCCGTCAGTCGTCATGCACGTCAATCTTCAAAGCAGCGGTGTGGAGTCACAGATAAGACAAGTTGGCCTGAAGATAGTAAGATTTGGAGAACTAGATGACCTGATAATATGAGGGTTGGGAGCGGTAGCACGTAATCGCTCATCGTAACTCCTTATAAAATCAAGATCAAACTTCAAACTGGTAAGTTCTCATTTAATTTTACTATTTTACTTTGGAGTCACGTGAGTGACTATGTGAAGATTTCAAAGCTCTGTGATTTCATGCCGGTTCGAGTCCAGGCGTCACACACTGAATGGATTGACCGTGGATGAGTGAGAGAGAAAAAAATTAATGCATTCAGACATAACATAGTTACGTAACAATACTGATGCTTTAATGTGAAAAACAAAATGATAGTGACCCCGCCCAACCTGAGGGGAAACTATAAAACAGTATTTAAAATGGTACATGCAAACACCCCCAGTCCGGCAATGGGTTTATTATAAAACCGTTGGAACATCCTTTCATTGGCCCATCCTGCAGCCACAAGGATGTTGTCGAGGGGCACGTCCATTGCCCTTGCTGCAGATGTTGATGCAGCCCTGGTGGAGTGCGATTTGTGTCGGTATTCATTCCTGCACCTGCCAGTACCTCTTTTAACCATCTGGAGATGGTTTGTGCTGATACCCTGTGGTGTGTGCTGATACCCTGTGGTGCAATTGTGCGACTACACATAATCGTGGATCTTCGAGGTATGCCAGGAACTCAAGCTTGGGCCCTGGTGCCCCCAGCCTGCACTGTTTAACTAAGTCTTGGATGACGAAAGTTATGGTGTTTACAGTGGTGGTCATGTTGTCCAGCCGTAGCTTGTGCAACGTCTGGACTCATTGCACCATTACCAATGCCATCAGCATGACTACCTTGAGGGTGAGCTTGGTTAAGGGTAGTGCGGTGCCTGGGGCCCATTGATGAAGTGGTGTTAGCACCACGCTAACATCCCATGTGTCCGTATACCGTGGCCTGGTGGGTGTAGTGTTGTATATTGCCTTCATGAACCTGGTAATAAGGGGATGAGTTCCCACTTGGTGGCGCCCCATTCCCAGCACTAAATATGAGAACAGTGCACTCTTGGCACTGTAACTGGCACTTCCGGGGACAGTTTTTTCTTTTTGTCATTGTTTTGCTTGTATCTGTTTTAGTTTAGTTTAGTTAGTTTATTAGATTGTGTAAGTGTGGGGGGACATGGTTTAGTCTCTTCCTTCGGGGGGATACAACCTTTTCTTGTCATGTCCCCTGTCTCTGTCTGCGCTGAGGACTAATGGCGGAGCTGACGGCCTCGGGTGGCGTTCGCGGCTGCAGCAGTTCTGGCAGCGGCAGTGGCCCGACTGGCCCGATCTGGCAGCAACAGCGGCCCGACTTGGAGCTGTGGTGGCACTCCGGCTTTCCGGTAGTGGCAGCGGCCCGACTTGGAGCTGTGGCCCAACTTGGAGGTGTGGCGGCACTCTGGCGTTCCGGTAGCGGCAGCGGCCTGACTTGGAGCTGTGGCCTGACTTTGGAGCTGTGGTGGTGTTCTGGCGTTTCGACGGTGGTGGCGGTGTGGCTTCCGATCCCCGGCCGTGGGCCCAGTGGACGACATCGTCGGGAGCTCGCAGGTCACAGGTTGGTGTCCTGTTTTCTGGAGCTCCCGCAACAACAGCTGCGTCCGCTGGACTGGAGGGTGGCAGCTTCGGCAGCTTTGACCACCCCAGGCCACGGAGTTTGAATCAGCCCGTTCGCGGAGCTGGATTCAGCCACGGGACTGACTCACTTACCAACACCCGGCGGGGTCACAGCATCGGAGGCCTGGATCGCCTCAGCGCAGAGGGAGAACAAGGAGGGAAGAGACAAAGACTAAGACTTTTGCCTTCCATCACAGCGAGGAGGTGTTTGGTGAACTCACTGTGGTGCATGGTAAATTTGTGTTTATTTGGTGTTTTTGTTACTGTTAATATATGTATGACTGCAGGCACAAACTTTCGTTCAGACCGAAAGGTCTGAATGACAATAAAGGTAATCTGAATCTGAATCTGAATCTGAATCTGTAGCCTAATTTCTGGTCATAATATAAGGTTGACAGAAACTCCAGTGTATCTGCGATGCACACTGTGTCATATGAGATGTTGGAGGCAGGACAATACATCTCCCACTTCTTGATGTGAGAGACGTACTGCCTTTGTGTACTGGTTTAGTCTCTTCCTTCGGGGGGATACAACCTTTTCTTGTCATGTCCCCTGTCCCTCCAGGCCGCTGTAATGATATCCACTGTTCGGTCAGCTTGTCCAAGTCCCAGGTATGGTCTCCTCAGAATCTGCAAACCAATAAATTGATTTGGTCATGTAGCGGGTTATTGAACCCCGTTACTGGGTGTACCAGCGGATCACTGCTGTTGGGGATAGCCATGAAAGGCTGTGTCATAATTCGCAGGACAAGTGGGAACCAAGATTGCATAGGCCAATCTGGCACTACCAAAATGCCTGTGGCATTGTCTTGCTTTATTTTTTACCAAGCATCGGCTGATGAGACAAAATGGAGGGAAAGCATACAAGAACATTTCCCCACAATGCAGTGTGAACGCATCGATTGCCACTGCCCCATGGGTCTGGCTCCCATCAGACATATTTGGGTAACTGATGATTCAGTCTGGAGGCAAACAAGTCAATATCCGGCATGCCATATCGGGCAACAATGTCGGTAAACACGAGATGATTCAACATCCATTCTGTGTTATCATTGAATTTCTGTGATCTAGTGTCCACCACAATATTATATCCACCTGGTAGGTAAATAACCGTGACCCAAATGTTCCTTGCAATGCACCAATGACAAAGAAAGTTTGCCAATCTGTCACATGATACAGATCTTATTCCACCCATGTGATTGACATATGCCACCGCCGTGGTGTTGTTAATCTGTAGTTGGACATGCACATGGTGCATATTGCTGCAATAAGCCTTTAAGCCATAGAAGGCTCCCAACAACTCTAAGTAGTTAATATCATATTGCTGTAGTATTAAGGACTCCTGCACATTCCATCTGCCCCCGCAACTGGAGATGGTGTCTGTTGCTCCCCAGCCCAGGCCACTTGCATCGGTTTGTAATATTACCGATGGTGTATTAATTTGAATTTTCTTAGAGAAGTGATGTATATTCGTAGCCCACCAGTGCAATTCTGCCATGGCGTCTGGTGGTAATTGCATATGTTTCCCAAATTGGCCTGTATGGGATTTGAGAGCCCGTTTCTTTGCACGTTGTAAATTTTGGTAGTGCAAAGGTCCGAAGCATACAGCTGGAAAGGCTGCCACAAGCTTGCCAATTACACTTGCTACTTGTCTGATTGTTGGCTGCTGGTTAGCAATTAGCTTATTGCTGGCTTCCATCAAGTCTGATTGTTTACCACTTGGCAGTGTCACCAACATTCAAATTGAGTTAATTGTGAACCCCAGGTAATCAATGACCCTGATTGGAGTGAATTTTGACTTAACTGGATGGATTAGGAATCCCAACCTCTCAAACATGAGTTCGGTAGCTGAAACAGATGATTTAGCTGATTCCTTGGTGTCCCCAATTATTAGTATGTCATCCAAATAAGCCATCACCATAGTAGCCACAGAACTGGCTTTAGTAATTTTGTAAAAAGTTGGGAGCTGAAGTCAGCCCTTTAGGCAATGCTCTGAATTGCCACAGCTGCCCCATCCAGTTAAATTTCAAATATCTCCTGTGCTCCCTGTGAATGGGTAATGAGTAGTGTGCATCTTTTAGATCTATGCATGCCATATAACATCCTCTGTAAACCAGCTGGATGGCTGTACCAAATTATCCATTTTAAAATGTTTATACTGCACATGGGTATTGAGTTCCGTCAAGTTGAGGATGATACGACTTCCTCCATCCCTCTTTCGATTGGGGAATATGTTGGATACAATTGGTGTGATTCCTGGTTCAACCTCTGAATCACCCCTTTTGTATGTAAAGCCTGAATTTCAGCTTGTATTTCAGCTGAATTTCAAATCTTTCCTGTTGTGAGAACACATATGTGCGGTTTGGTAAATTTTGTGTGGGTGGTGATGAATCAAGAAGGAACTCAATTTTAAACCCTTGTACACTGTGCAGTGTGAACAGGTCTGCTGTGATCCAATTCCATTCATTCAAAAAATGTCGCAATCTCTCCCCAACTTGTAAGTTAGGGATGTGTAAGTTGTTCCACAAGGAACTAGGTTCTCCTACCTTAGACGTTACTGCCGGTGTGGTCCTGGATTCTGTCCTTGTGCCTTGGGAAAGAGGGCAGATGGCAGATGCCCCCCCCCCCCTACATCCAAGCCATGGGCCGGCTGGGGCCTTCCCCTAAAAAAGACCTCTGTGCTTCCAGTTCGAGTCTTCCTCCTGTACCAGAGCCCCTAGGCTGGTTTCGCCTGGTGTTGAAGGCGGCATAGGGGTGGGCTTGTTGTGATGAGTCCCTGGGTGTAGTTGGGGCATGACTCATGAGGCATATGGTCTTGGCCTCATCATCCAGCTCGTGGACCTGCTCTGGCAGGTCTGCCCCAAATAGATAATTGGCCGGCTTGACGTTGCTGGTCTTGCACAGCACAGCAAATTTCGGCTTGAGTGCCTGCCGTATTGCATTTTTACGCAGAGAGTTATTTTCAAAAAGGGCATTACAGAGGAGCCCCACAGTGTACTGCTGTGTCCCCCTCAGCGGCCCCCCCCCGTCTACGGACCTAACAAAGGCCATTGTGCCTGAGGCCAATAATTTTAAATGTTTTTGGCATTGTACCTCCGCTTACCCCCGCTACAATATGGTCCCAGATGGCGTGATTGACGGCGGGCACATTGAGGGAGGCACATTTGGCAGGTGTGTTGTATTTGCTGATGGTCTCCTCCATAACCATGTCCTTGAGCTGGTGTGACGCCCGGCAATTGATAGTGGTGGCCAGCTCTTCATCCAGGGGTCTCCGGTAAGAGGTGGAATGGCGCATTTGGAAGCCAATAGAGGCACTTCGGCCCCATGACCCTGAGAGTGCTCACATAAAAACAAAGAAAAATGGGTGCAGGAGTAGGCCATTCGGCCTTTCGAGCCTGCACCGCCATTCAATATGATCATGGCCGATCATCCAACTCAGTATCCCATACCAGCCTTCTCTCCATACCCTCTGATCCCTTTAGCCACAAGGCCACATCCAACTCCCTCTTGAATATAGCCAATGAACTGGCCTCAACGACCTTCTGTGGCAGAGGATTCCAGAGACTCACCACTCTCTGTGTAAAGAATGTTTTCCTCATCTCGGTCCTAATGGAATCCCCCCTTATCACCTGATGTGCTGAGATAGTACTGACTCTGTGTACTGTGTACTCCCCTCTCCAGAGAGGGAGACATTTTGCAGCCCTGTGAAAGGTGCTGCTTGCGCGGGACCTGAAAACATGACTCTCGAATCACAAGCTGTAAGTAAATGCATTAGTGTGCTTTAAGTCACAATTTTTATTTAACAATCTATCTGATGTGTTATAAAAACAAGTTTTATGTGTGTTGATTGTCAGTCGTACAGATAATTAATTCACAAATTCCACAAACGTAAAAGCAATGAGAGATATATTTTAGGTAAATTTATGATATTTTACATTCTAAATTATATGTGTCTTTATTTTGTATAGTAAAAAGATTAGATTAAAATACAATTTATTTCCTGAGATAATTATATAGTGTGGTCAGCAGCTCAAATTTAAATTACATCACTGCTGCTGTAAGACATTGAGCAATTCCATTGCATTGTGGTCCGATTAAACCAATGTCATGAAGGTAAATAATCATCGCCTCTACAATGATCAGATTACTACAATGATTTGAATCTTTTTTTAAGGTCAGCAGCATTTACTGTCACATAATATCCAAGCCACTTATCAAAAATTGGCTAAATTAATGAATCATTAATCAGAGCAAAGGATGCCTTAATTTGGTCTATTATTACCGTTAAAGTTGTGTCCCAGGGAGCTGCACGCCCGGCGGGAGTGTCTCGGGGAGCTGCGTGGACCTGATCCATGCACCGAATGATCGCGCAGCTGATCGGTACACACCCCGGTAGGCCCGACTCACCCCACAGAAATGAAGCCAGGTGATGAGGCCTGTCTGGGCCGAGGGAGCCTCAGTGGCGACAGCGCATGCCTAAATAGAGAATAGACAATAGACAATAAGTGCAGGAGTAGGCCATTCGGCCCTTCGAGCCAGCACCGCCATTTAATGTGATCATGGCTGATCATCCCCAATCAGTACCCCATTCTTGCCATCTCCCCACATCCCCTGACTCCGCTACTTTTAAGAGCCCTATCTCGCTCTCGCTCGACGGCAGCGTGTGCTTCGATGAGCCCCGTAGGTGGTGGGGCCTTGGCAGCAGATGGAGCCTTGGCGGCGGCTTGGGTCCCGGCGGCAACGGGGACCTCGGCAGCGATGGGGTCTCACGATCGACCCACAATCGGATTCGATGAGCGTGAGGGGACTACCGTGAAGGAGAATGGAGGGCCCAGTGTGGGGAAACCGCTGTGAGGGACAGTGGCAGAACAAAGGGGGACTTGGTATGGGGGAGGGGGAAGGCTTTCCAGTTTAGAATCTTCTGCCCAGGGGATAGGTCTGTGTTTGTCTGTTTGTTTATTTGTTCCAGTGAAGGCGCTGTGCACACAGCAGCCAGCCAACAGTTGCTTGCCTTTTTCTGTTTGTTTTTACTTTTAATTTCAAGTTTTCGTGTATCTTGTTGTGTGTTGTGACTGTTGGCAGCAATTTCCCTCCAGGGATGAATAAAGTTTTATCGTATCATAAACATTGTACATTTTGTTTTAAAATTCAACATATCTGAATAGACACATTTATTTTGATATCCTGCATTATGCAATATATTTCACATTTTGTCAATTATTAACGGACATAATTGTGAGATCATTGGCTGGGACAATGGTAGAGCTGTTGCCTCACAGCGCCAGAGACTCGGGTGCAATCCTAACTATGGGTGCTGTCTGTACAGAGTTTGTACATTCTCCCTTGTGACTTTGAGAGTTGTCTCAAGGTGCTCCAGTTTCCTCCCAAAGATGTGCAGGTTTGTAGGTTAATTGGCTTCTGTAAATTGCCCCTAGTGTGTATGTTATAAAAACATAGAATCATAGAAAATAGGTGCAGGAGTAGGCCATTCGGCCCTTCAACCCAGCACCTCCATTCAATATGATCATGGCTGATAATCCAAAATCAGTACCCTGTTCCTGCTTTCTCCCCCATAACCCCTTATTCCTTTAGCACTAAGAGCTAAATCTAGCTCTCTTCTGCGTTCTATAGCAGAGAATTCCACAGATTCACAACTCTCTGGGTGAAAAAGTGTTTCCTTATCTCAGTCCTAAATGGCCTACCCCTGACTTTTAAACTGTGACCCCAGGTTCTGGACTCCCCTAACATCGGGAACATTTTTCCTGCATCTAGCCTGTCCAATCCCTTAAGAATGTCATATGTTTCTATAAGATGCCCTCTCATCCTTCTAAATTCTTGTGAAAATGGGATAACATAGAACTAGTGTATGAGTGGACTCAGTGGACCAAATGTCCTGTTTACAAGCTGTATCTCTAAACCAGGGGTTGGGAACCTACGGCCCCTGGGACGAATGCGGCCCATAACCCAAAATCATCCGGCCTGCAGGTGGATATTTTTCCCCGTAATCATCTGGCCCGTTGAGCACGGCCGAGCGCCGAGCTCTAGCTGTACCGCGTAACTTCTGTAAACACGTGATTTAATGCCTGCCATCCAGGGCGGGATGGGGACAGGGTCCATGTGTACACATGATAGATGTGGCCCGCCATCCACTCACAGACATGTGTCCTGGCCCCTATGCAGAACAAGGTTACCGACCCCTGCTCTAAACTAAACTAAATATGGCATTACTGAATAATGTAATTTATGTGTGACTAGACTAAGTGGGACCCGTTTCACATGGGAGAGCTGGTCCCCCAATTCAATATTCCACCTTTCAATGGGGGGGGTTTTCTGGAGCACTAATATGGGTGTTATGGGCTGAAGGGACTGGTTTCCAGAGGGCTAGTATGGACATTATGGGCAGAATGGATTCTTGGACTCACAGTTCAGTCACACGGCTGATGGACTCCCAGTTCACTAAATCAAGGCTGGTTGGCTCGCAGTTCACTCATGGCTGGTGGGCTCGCAGTTCACTCGCTCATGACTGATCAGCTCACACACGCACACGCTCACACACACACACCCTCCATCACAAGCATCCTCCATCATACTCACACACACACACCCTCCGTCACACACACACAAACTCCATCTCATACACAAACACACACCCTCCATCTCACACACACCCTCCATTTCATACACACTCCCTCCATCTCAGACACACACCCTCCATCTCTCTCTCTCACACACACACATCCTCCATCTCAAACGAACACACTCACACACACAATTACACACACATATAGACACACCCTCCATCTCACACACACACTCGCCATCTCACACACAGACACACACCCTCCATCTCTCACACACACACACCCGCCATCACACACTCACTCACACACATTCACACCCCCAAACATGCACACACCCCCCACACACATACACACACAAACACACTCCATCACACACACACACAACCTCCATCCCTCACACACACACACACTGAATCTCACACAAACACACCCTCCATCTCACACATACACACACCCTCCATCTCACACATGTACCATCCACCACCCACACATCCACTCTCACACACACTCTTTCACACACACACACACTCCATCCCTCTCACACACACACACCCTTCATAACACGCAAACTCACACACACAAACCCTCCATCTCACACACTCATACATGCACCCTCCATCACACACACACATGCACACATCCTCCATCACACACACTCACACGCATCCTCCATCACACACACACTCTGCATCACACACACACACCTTCTGTCATACACACACCATCTTGCACACACACAAACACACCATCTCACACACATACCCTCCATCACACATTGCACACCTTCCATCACATGCACATACACTTGCACAACCTCCATCTCACATACACACACTCCATCCCACACACACTCACACCAACCCACATCTCACACGCACTCATGCACACACCATCCATCCCACACCCACACACACACACATACACACACTCTCCATCTCTCTCTCACTCACACACACACCCTCCATCTCTCACACATGTACACTCACACCCTCCATCACACACACACTCACACACACTCATTCTCCATCACACACACTCATACGCACATTCCATCACACACACACTCTCTCTATCACACACACACTCCATCTCACACACACACACACACACACACACCCTCCATCACACATACACACACACCCTCCATCACACACACACCATCTTGCACACACAAAAACACACCCTTTGATCTCACACACACACTCACACCCTCCATCACACACGCACACCCTCCATCACACGCACACACACTCGCACACCCTCCATCTCACACACACTCACACTCACACCCACACACCCTCCATCTCACACACACACACACATCCGGACATATATATGACAATAAAACTCTCTTGAATCTACTCATGCCCAACTTTTGAACTGAGCGGGACCTTTGGACTGAGCGGGACATCCGGAATGAGCACGACCCCTTGACTGTGCTGGACTTCCAGAATGAGCGGCACTTCAGGAATGAGCACGACCTCTGCACTCAGCATGGCGCAAATTCACAGTTCAATCATTACGGGGTAGACTCACCATTCAGTCAGCACAGACGGCGAAGACTTACAGTTCAGTCATTCATGGCATAGACTCACAGTTCAATCAGCATGGTGCAAACTCACAGTTCAGTCACTCAGCACGGTGCAGACTCACAGTTCAGTCATTCACGGCATAGACTCACAGTTCAGTCACTCATGGCATAGACTCACAGTTCAATCATTCACAGCATAGACTCACAGTTCTGGACTCAATTCTCACTCACGATCTTCTGGGCTGGCTGACTCATGACCAGCCTCCAGGGCTTTATTCTCCTGGCCCGTGGAAGGAGCATTATCTTCATGGTGATGACAGAAGAGAATACCAATCTGGTGGTCTCACGATTTTTAAAACATTTATAACTTTTCTATTATTTCACTGATCGGAACAAAACTCGGGTCACTTGGAGGAGAGGAAAATGGTGAGTAAGATGCCAAAACAATCATAGTGATATAGCGTAGCGTTTTTGCAAAAATGTATTTGCAACATAGACAGGATGTGTTCAAGATGAGAGTTTTAGTAATAATATAGATTGTGCATATGCCTATGTAGGTGGATGCTGGTGTGTTAATGGTTGTATGTATTTGGTATTGTTGAAACCCATTGAAGTTGTTTGTCTCACATTTAACCAGCACTGACAGTTCCACTTCTGTCTTAGAAAATTGTGGCATCTCATTTGCATGGCTTGTGTGTAAAGTTCAGCACCATGCTGAGCGATGGCTAGTGATCTTGACTTTTGTACAAGGCATTAAACTTAGACTCCATCTGTCTTTTCCTGTTATCATTCAGGGTCTATTCACACTTTTTTCCCCCAACAAAAGTGAGGAATTCTCCTCGTGTTTGTACCAATATTCATCCCCCAGCAACTACCATAAAACATGATTGATTATTAATTTATGTGCTCTATGACTTTACTCTTTATACATTGGCTGCTGTTTTTCTACCTGGCAACAGTGAAAAAAACCTTCCAAAAGGTACTTTTGAAGCACTAGGAGATGTCCTCGGTATAAGAAATAAAAGCCAAGGAATGCAAGGCTTTGTGTTCATACTCAGGCAAGTGCAACCTATATATCTCATCAATGCAGATCAGTGAATTACTATCTTGGTGTGGTGGAGTTTTCCATTATCTCAAGTTTCTATGCTAGTTCTGCACAGGTAAATATTTTTTGTCATTAATACTTTTAAATATGAGAATTAAAATACTTTATTGTTATTGCAAGCTAAAGGAAAACAATTATATTATGAACAAATTGCATATCTTTTGCTTAAATTCATAGTTAATTTGTAATCCATGAATCAGAAATAGCTTAAATCAATTAAGCCCAAGAATCCACAGAAGATGAGCCAATGGGCGGCACGGTGGCACAGCGGTAGAGTTGCTGCCTTATAATGCTTGCAGCACCGGAGACCCGGGTTTGATCCCGACTAGGGGTGCTGTCTGTACAGAGTTGGTATGTTTTCCCTGTGACCGCATGGGTTTTTCTTCAGTTCTTCAGAGATCTTCAGTTTTCTCCCACACTTCAAAGACGTAGAGGTTTGTAGGTTAATTGCCTTGGTATAAGTGTAAATTGTCCCTAGTGTGTGTAGGATAGAATTAATGTGTGGGGATCACTGGTCGGTGCGAACTCGGTGGGCTGAAGGGCCTTTTTCTGCGCTGTATCTCTAAACTAAAAAACTATACTAAACTCTTGTATAGATTGTACCTTCTAATTCTAATGCTCAACCACCAGTGTTTCTATGGTCAGAGGAGCCCACTCTTGAAGGCCTTGTGTAGAAATCCACAGGGTATGATGTGGATGGTTCAGCATGCAAAGTTCCAGCCCCTAGAAACTTCCTGAACATAACTTTAATAATTATGCATAATTATTAAAAGAGAATGTCTCTCGGACTTTTGCCAAGCAATAATCCTGTTGAACAAAAATGTGGCTCCACTTGTCCTTTTCGTCATTATATTTAAATTTTGTTGGCTGCTATCTATTTCTTGCTTTGGATGTATCAGTAAAGGTGACTGCCCATACTTCCTTTTTGCTAACATGAAGAATTATCCTGCATTTTCATCTGCCACAGAGCTGGGTGTGCTGCAAATGTCAGCATTTCTGTTTTTAGAGCAAAGCACAGCTTTCTGTCAAAATAAATCCTTATGCAGTCCTGCAGAACGAACAAGATTTAGTTCAGACTAGCTTTCTTCACCCCAGAGCAAAACAACTATTTGGATTACATTGATCCACCCATCAATCAAAATCAATTCCTAAAGCTCACTTCTTTTCTATTCCATCTCTGGTAAAAATTGAAATGAGTCCTCAGGAACAAAGACCTTCGATGGTATCCTAATACACATTAGATCAGCAAACATACTTAGAATGCAAACAGACATACTCAGAAGACAACATGATTACACCCAAATCAATATTCACATGCAACTTACAATACTTTGCTTGCAATCCATGATAAGATAGTACATGCACCGTTGCAATTCAAAGTAAATGACACTTCTGGAAACTTATAAAATTCATTCATAACCTAGTACAACTCACGGGAAAATAAAAATAGTGTCTTTGGAAATAAATGAATCCCTTCTAGTTTAACGCCTTATGAATCTTGGATTGTGCAGTGAAAATTTGTTTGGCTCATTTTCAGGCACTGATAACATATATACCCAAATTCCGAGGCTGGGACCACAGCAAGTTCATCTTTGGGATTGATAAATATTATTTCAATTGTCCATGATGGCCTGTTATGTCTTCACAAATGGCATGTTGTTTATTAATCGGTAACTTCTTGAATGGCCAGCCCTGGGCTTAAGGCAAGGCTAGAACAAAGAAGTGAAGCAGTGATTGGTGCAGCAGATACAACTCTGTGGCAGGAGAGAAATGTGGACATATTCTAGTTACATTCTGCAATATTGAAGGGTATATCCTAGAAAACTATCTGCATTGAGATTTTCAATGACACATAACCTTGTCATAGAAACATAGAAAATAGATGCAGGAGTAGGCCATTCGGCCCTTCGAGCCTGCATCGTCATTCAATATGATCATGGCTGGTCATCCAACTCAGTATCCTGTACCTGCCTTCTCTCCATACCCTCTGATCCCTTTAGCCACAAGGGCCACATTTAACTCCCTCTTAAATATAGCCAATGAACTGGCCTCAACTACCTTCTGTGGCAGAGAATTCCTCAGATTAACCACTCTGTGTGAAAAATGATTTTCTCATCTCGGTCCTAAAAGACTTCCCCCTTATCCTTAAACCCTTATTACCCCCTGTTCTGGACTTCCCCAGCATCGGGAACAATCTTCCTGCATCTAGCCTGTCCAACCCCTTAAGAATTTTGTAAGTTTCTATAACATACCCCCTCAATCTTCTAAATTCTAGCGAGTACAAGCCGAGTCCATTCAGTCTTTCTTCATATGAAAGTCCTGCCATCCCAGGAATCAGTCTGGTGAACCTCCTCTGTACTCCCTCTATGGAAAGACTCTATGGAATTTCCTCAGATTATGAGACCAAAACACCACGCAATACTCCAGGTGTGGCCTCACCAAGATCCTGTACAACTGCAGTGGAACCTCCCTGCTCTTATACTCAAATCTTCAAATACTCAAATTGTCAGAAACTATTCTCAAAACCTGCTTGAACCAACCACCTGGAGTTTTTGCAGATATCTTCATCCTCTCATTATTGAGGTCTGAGGTTCCCGTGTGCTTTAAAAGGCCACCAATAATAACAGTGCTGAAGAAGCGTAAGGTGACATGCCTCAATGACTGCTGACCATTGGCATTAAAAGTTTTAGTGTTGAAGTGCTTTGAGAGGTTGGTTATGTTGCATATCAATATCAAGATCTTGGACAGACTACGATTTGCCAAGCAGAAGAATAGATCAATATATATACGTCTTTGTTGATTCTCCACTCTGCAATGGATCACTTGAACAATAAAATCACAAATGTCAGGCTGTTGTTCATTGGCCACAGGTCTGCCTTCAATATCATCATCCCCTCCAAACTTGGTGTCAATCTCAGGGAGCTGTGCCTCTGCACAACCCTGTGCAACTGGACACTTGACTTCCTCATCAACAGATCACAATCTGTACAAATTGGCAACATCAATTACTCCTCGATAACCATCACCACTGGAACACCTCAAGGCTATGTGCTCAGTCTCATGATCTACCCACTCTAGGCCCATGACTGTATGGCCCGATACAGTTCCAACGCTATCTTTAAATTCACCGACTACATCAATGGTGTCGGACAAATTAGGGTAATGATGCATTTTAGTATTGGAGGGAGATTGATAGTCTGTTTGAATAGTGTCCGAGCAACAATCTGGCTCTCAATGCCAGCAAGACCAAGGAGCTGATTGTTGCCTTTAGAAAAGGGGAGCCGTGAATCCACAAACTTGTTTTCATTGATTCAGGTAGGAAGGATAAAATTAAAGTTCCTGGCAGGCATATCTCTGAAGATCTGTCCAACGCCCAGCACATTTTTGTACTGTCAATGCCTATACTTCTTATGAAGATTAAGGGGATTTAGTATGTCAATTAAAACTCTCTTGAATAGCTACAGGAATGCAGTAGAGAGCATATTGACTGGTTGGTTCGCAGTCTGGCTCAGCAACACAACTACCCAGGAATGGAGAAGGTTACAAAAAGAGGTGGACACCACCTGGTCCATGACAGTTGCTGCCCACCCACCATCAAAGAGATCTATTGGAAAGCTGCCTCAAAAAGAGCAGCCCAAATCATCAAGGATCCACACAACCCTGACCACACTCTCATTTCACTCCTTCCATTGGGAAAAAGGTGTTGGAATCTCCAAATCATGACCTCCAGGTTCAACAACAGCTTCTTCCCAATAACTATCAGGCTCGTAAGTGAAGGGTCACCCATTCCTTCTCTCCAGAGATGCTGCCTCACCCGTTGATTTACTCCAGCATTTTGTGTCTAAGTAGATTGTGAAGTATGAATGGTGTTGGTTGCTCTAAGGACTTCAGGATTTTTTAATTGATATTGGGATTTGTTGGGATATGGGTTAGATGGGCAGGTGGGTCTAGCTTTGATGGAACATTACAGTCAGCATGGGCAGGTTGGGCTGAAGGGCCTGTTTCTGTGCTGTGTGACTCTAATGTTGTTGCTTCTTTTGGATTTATTTAAGCGACTTTACTCCCATAAATTCAATGAAATCATTTTATTGTAATTCCCTATCTTAGAATTTTAGGTCGCGATTTATCAATTCCATTTCGGCAATTTTCTATTACCTGGACCACATCATGGAGTGGCACACTGCAACCCTATTTCTAAGAGTGTGTTCTTTATGGATGAGAAATAATCCTGGGAAATGTATACTATTACAGTGGTTATCTTCTGTTAACCAAGACATCTTGGGCTGTGTTTTCCAGCTACTCGATTGTGAATTATTCTAAACAATGTTTTAAAATATCCTTTAATTTGTGATTCTGTTGAAACACATGGTTATAAAACAGATTTTTCACCAGTAAAGTGATAACATTCCTACATTCCAAGAGTGAGAAAAAAATAAAGATGATTACAGCTATTGAGGTATTTAACAGAAATCAAAATTCATCCAGTATTTCTGGTTTATTAGAAATAGACAGGAAGAGCTCACGCCGGAGAATAGCCAGTGATAACATGAGGTCTGCGGCTATAGAATTAGTATTGGAGTCTCAGTAGGGCATTTACATTTCCTATAACCTTTGACAAATAGATTCTAAAGAACACAGTAGTTAAGGAATAATGCACACGAAAAGACTGCTGTGCAAAGAATGCTGCATATAAATGAATTCACTTTATGCTCGCATATTTCCATGTGAAGTTTAGATAAGGGAATTTTTTTTTTTTAAATCACACCGCCACACATCATGCAAATAAATAAACCATTCCATCCTTCACTGCAGCATTAAATTAAATTCAGGCTTTGGAAAACCTGTAACAAGCTAAAAATTGGAATGAAACGCAATGTGCAAGATGCTTCCTCACTGCTGGTTATAGACATTGATAGCCTGATTTTTCGAGGGTTGGAATTGTACAAAGTAACTTCTGTCAGGTTTTACTTGTCCAATATCTTGTAGCACCAGATGTCATGGACTGGGGCAGGTTAACCCACAAAGTGTGCTTTGTAGCTGTGATGATAAATTGGCAGCCGGAAGCTGCTTTTTAAATCTTTGCACTGTCTATTTTAGGACTGTGAACATAGAAAGCACAAAAAGTATAACTTATCTCCAGGGTACAGACTTAACCCTTATTTGGAAGGCCAAGAAGGAGTAATCAAGCTGGTAAAAAGAGGTACAAACACCTAGAAACATAGAAATATAGAAACATAGAAACTTCATTAATTAACATATCAAACATTCCACTCCTTTGCCAAAGTTCATTAATGTATGCTGCAAAAATCACCAATGAAACGTGTACCAGCTGACTGTGATGTTCATTCCTCAACTGTTATTTTCAGTCCTCCTGTTCATAGGAATCTTGCCCTCCTTATGCAAACCTGGGTATTTCATGTTCTGACAACCGTGTACTCGTTCTGAATAAGAATAATCCACTACAGAATTAATATTCCTTCGCCGACAGTGATAAGGTGCATTGGAATTTTCACTGCTACTTAACTGCCTGCTTTGTACAGGATTAACTCTGATTTCCATTCTTAGTCATTCTTCAATTAACTAAATAGGCAATAAATACAATGTCATCCATCATTTCATAGTAACATAATTCCCACTTCTTCACTCTCCAGAATCCTCTCGTTTAGTGCAAGAAAGCACCCATTGCCCATACAATGTCAGTTTACTGACATCTCTGTTTATGATCTGTTTGTCAAGCGCCAATCTGGATTGGAAAACTGTCAGATTATACTCTGATTTATCAATCTCTGCTCTGTTCAGACATTGCAATATTGGGTGCAGTTCTTGTTGCCTCGCTACAGCAGGGATGTAATAAAATTAGAAAGGGTGCAGAAAAGATTCACAGGGATGTCGCCAGTTCAGGAAGATTTGAGCTATAAAGAGACACCGGATAGGCTGGGACAGTTTTCATCTGGATCAAACAAGGCCTAATGGTGACCTTTATAGAGGTTTATAAAGTAATGAGGGCAACATATAGGCTAGACTGAAAGCCTTTTTCTCACCGTAGGGGAATCTAAAACTAGAAACCATAGGCTAAGGCAAGAAGGGAAAGATTTAAAAGGTATCTAAGGGGCAAGTTTTTCCACACAGAAAATAGTGGGTAAATGGAATGAGCTGTCATTGCAATAGGCATGGGTGTGACAACAGCATTTAAAGGACATTTGGACAGTTAGATCAGAATAGTTTATCGGGTATCGACAAAGGACAAAAGGACAAAGGACATTTATTGTCACATACACCAACTGGTGCAGTGAAATTTGAGTTACCATGCAACACACAAATAAGATAAACATAACACTTTAGAATTTACCATAAAACATAAAAAAACATCCCCCCCACAGGGGAATCAACATTTCCCACTGTGAGGGAAGGCACCAAAGTTCAGTCCTCTTCCTCAGTTCACCCATGGTCGGAGCCTATTGAGGCTTCCGCAGTCACGGCTATGCACCCGATGTTTCTGGCCCTCGATCGAAAGAACACTCTCAGTGGCCTGGAGCCTCTGAATCGGCCACTACTTGCTGGAGACCGCTGCTTCCGAAGTCCACAGGCCGAGCTCGGCGGAGATTCAACGTTGACGACCTCGGCGAGAGATCCCAGCACTCCATGATGTTAAAGTCAAAGTCAGCGCCGCCCGCGGCTGGAAGCTCCACAGACCACAGCTCCACGGTGTCAAAGTCGGCAATCCCAGCACTCCGGAGCTCCAACACTGTGACCCCGGTAAGGCATCGCTTACTCCGCGATGGAATCCAGTGCTGCGCCGCTGCTGCTGAAGATCAGGCCGATCTTCAGCAGGAAAGGCCGCGCCAATCCAGGTGGTAGGCCGCGAGGAGGGGGGGCGAAGATGTGGCTCGGAGAATAGACACATCCTCGACCAGGAAATGACCAAGAAAACAGTTTCCCCCTCCCCCCGACATGTTTTTGGGCCCCAACAGACAAATCTGATTGGCTTAGATGGGCATTTGGTTTGGTGTGGATAAGTTGGGCTTGGGAGCCTAGTGTTGTGCTCTATGATTCTATAACCATGATGGAGCAGATTATCTCCACGGTGTGCTATGGTGCTTGATCTATGAATGTACTTCTTAATCCAATTTTCAATTTTATTCTCTCCATATTGTCATCAACTCCCCTCAGATTTCTTCATTCACCTACAGACAAAGGGGCCATTTATAGCAGCCGATTAACCTACAGGCCTGCATGTCTTTGTATGTGGGGGAAATTGGAGCACCCAGAGGAAACACATACGGTCACGATACAATACGATAGAACTTTACTTATCCCAGGAAGGAAATTGATCAGCCACGTACAAACTCCACACAGCCAGCACCCAGAGAAGACTGTGGAGGCAAAGTCAGTGGATATATTTAAGGCATAGTTAGATTCTTGATTAATACGGGTGTCAAAGTTTATAGGGAGAAGGCAGGAGAATGGGGTTAGGAGGGAGAGATAGATCAGCCATGATTGAATGGCGGAGTAGACTTGATTGGCCAAATGGCCTAATTCTACTCCTATCACTTCTGATCTTATGATCTGAATTGCACCCGAGGTCAAGTTGGAACCTGGATCTCTTGCATTGTGAGGCAGAATCTCTACCAAGTTGCATCACTGTGCTGCCCCCATTGATCCTTGCTCTTGTTTCTTTCCTTGTGGGCCGGCTCGCATGCAGGAACTGAAGCCAGAAGTTCATGAGTGGTACAGAAGACAATAATGTTACATTTGGTGTGAGGAGAGGACAATAGAAGAATGTCAACCTTTCAATGAGATGGAAAAATGAAATCAAAGAACAGAACAGTGGGCACTGTTGAGAGTGGAGTGGGTGCAAGAACAATTGCAAAGTTCGACCTGAAATGTCACCCATTCCTTCTCTCTAGAGATGCTGCCTGCTCCGCTGAGTTACTCCAGCTTTTTGTGTCTAATTGCAAAGTAGAGTTGGATATGTCTTTTGTGGCAGAATTAACCTCTGACATGATGAGGTGGTACTGATCTGAATGATGTGGTGATACTGATACACAATGAGTTGATACTTATCTGAAGTCTGAACAGGTGAGAACAACTGTTATCCTGGGATTCCCAGTGGGCAATAAGGAGGCCTCTTCCTCTTTCTTTTCAAATAAAATTCTCAGGTATGCAGCTGGGAAGAAAATAATATATTTAGATTGTTCCATTGTTTGAAGAGATATGGGTCAAGAGCTGACGAATTGGACTAGATCAGGTCAGAATGGACATGTTGGGCTGAGAGGTCTTTTTCCACACTGTATTACTCAATATTGCGCACTCACCCTCCTTCCAGGTACAATGATAAGACTTCACTTTTGGAATTAAGTTCCAAATGAGCTGCAGAGACCAAAAGTGAAAGAAGCAATGTAATTTTGCTTGAAGACGTGCATCAATTTAAATATTCCTTGCATAATGGGCCCAGAATCCACCAGGGCAGCATGCCATTCCTGTATATAGCAAAAGGCTTGATTAGACTTTCTAATCAAGCCTTATTGCCAGTTCAAGTGTAAATGTAACTTCCCTTATTGCCCCACCTCGGGCAGTTATTGTAGTTCACTGCATTAGCTTCCCCTGAGCATTCCTGCCTAGTCCAGACAGTAGAAAACGTCACATCGACCGTTTCATTCAGGTTAACGCTAATATTTGAATTTATTTACAAGTTTACACAGATCAAATGGAATACTACAAACTTCTGTTATGTGCTATCTGACTCACTATATTGTATATTGCTTCTAAAATAAGAATAGCAGACATTTGTCATTGTTGATATGCATGCTACATTGCTTTACAGCATTGTAGCAGTGAGGAAACACCTGATTGATACGGATGGACTCCAGCAAAGGGAAGTTGGCCATCACTCATTTTTTTGACAAAGTAGATCAAGTCCCTTTCATACTTAGTACACATACATATTTGTAATCAATTAAATATTTCAGGCAGATGTGAACAGCTAATGTTTGGCTTTTGGATGAATTTGCCTTTCTTTCACAGCTGACTTACATACAAAACAGCCTGATTCTTTGAATAAACCTTCCTGACTGTTTGGCGTCTTCAAACCTCAATTGAATACCTCAAAGTCAGAAGATAATTCCTGATACAATTTAAGGTATAGTTATTTACCTCTGGGAGACTGACTGCCATAGGTACCCACTCGAAACATGTATTTAATCCCAGATAGTAGCTGTATAGGAACCAAGAAAAGGACTTGCTTAAAAATAGCCAACGGAGTTCTATTAAAAATCGCAATATATTGACCTATCTACAATGTCATCTAAAAAAAGATATATTGTAAAGATGTTATGGTTTGATGTTTGCCTTTCTCATTTCCTCACGTTGGATACAAGTTTTAAAAAAAAAGGTGCTATGGCTACAGCTCCAATTTGCTACAAGCAACCAGCCAGCTGTTGTTTTTATTTAACCATCAGCAACTTGCAGTAAGGTAATGGCCCTGTCTCATGTTGCGAGTCCACCGACGAGTGATCCCGAGTGAAAGAAAAAAATTGCATTCATGGTTGTCTACGAAGTATACGTTCACGAGTTTAAACGAGTTCCCACGTGTATGTCTAAGTTTCCCGTTTACTTCTCATTTCTGCGATGTACCAAGTCCCTCTACCGAGTTACCAAGTTCCTCTCCCGAGTTACTCTTGAGCCAACCGTGAATGAAGGCCTGTTTTAAGTATTAAATAGAGGAGCTGGACAGCATCTCATACAGTAAGTATATTCTGATTCAGTATTGAAAGTTATTCAATTTCATAACTTTAAAAAACTAGGCAGGATCTCGGCCCCGCACTCGCTGCCATTGTGCAGCATAGAGGCAGTGGCAGCGAAGCAACAGTTTAAGGACGACAGCTCCATCCTGCGGCTTTGAGTTACAGATAGAATTCAGCGCGGCTGCATCTATTGATATGACCTACAAAGGGAAAATGTGCACCGTCCAGTGCCAGAGCATTTCTCTCTGTTTCATATACGTGGGAATTCCCTCAGTATGGTCACTCAGCGGGACAGGCAGCATCTCTGGAGAGAAGGAATGGGTGACGGGATGACGTTTCCAAAATTCTGCTGCGTCTTTGTGTTACTCTAGCACTGTGTGTTCACTTTTTATCAACCAGCATCTGCCCTTTCTTGTGTATGACAGTATTTGTGTCCGTGGCAGTTGATTGTCACTTCCTCCAGTTTCCCAGGGGGTCGGGACAGGACTGGAGTTGGGAGGGAAAGGTGGGGGGGGGGGGAATGGGGGAGGGGGGAATGGGGGAGGGGAGGGGAGAAGGGGGGGTTGGGGTGACAGTATGGGAGACAAGTGTAGGAGAGGTGTACTGACTGTGTGGGCAGACACTTTGGTAGTGATTGCCCACCAGTCTCAAAAGCCGCTGTGTCTCCCTGTCCCTGGTATAGCAGGGGGGATCAAACAGCACACTGCCCCTCACCCCCTTCACGCCAACACGAAGGGAGACGATCCCAAGGCTTTATCGTCAGAAACAGCGGGCAGGCGACAATCACCTGCCATAACGTGAGAGAGATCATACACTAAAGGTCTCCTTTGCACGTTTTTGTTTCTGTCTTTCTCCATCTCATTGTTGGCCCTGTCTGCTTCCCGGCCATTTGTGTGCTCCCTTCCCTCCCCTCTGCAGCTCCCCGCCCATTGCCCCGTGGGGAGGCGGGGGGGGGGGGGGGGGTGGTGGGAGTCAGCGGGCATGCCGGCTCTGCCACATCATGGGCCGCCACCAACCAAACCACCCGTCCACGTCTGCACGCTCGGTAGAACAGGAGCTGAGACTGGGAACTGTACCGCCCTTGCCCCCTCCCTCTGCAACTGCAAACAACCCTGTCTCCTGCTCACCGATCCCGCCCATCCCTTCTCTCTGGGTATTGAAGGCGCTTCTGGTCTGCAGTGTGCAATAGTCACCAAAATACACTGCATCTTTAGAAAGGAAAAATACCAAAAAAAGAAAATCCCACTGGCTAGGCCTTAGTAATGGTGCTGTACAACACGGAAACAGGTCCTTCGGAGTTAAAGAGTGCCCACGGTAGACTCACGAATCACTACGGTAAACTCACGGGCTACTACGTTCTTAAACGAGTTTAAATGTTTCAAATTTTAACTTCAAGAATAAATTTGACTTGTGGAAATCTTTAAACATTTTTAAAGTTTTTCAAGAGTTAACAAGTTTCCCGGATACCTGCCATTAGCGCCACGAGTCGCTAAGTTGCGTCCACGAGTTCCGACGTTCCCGCTACGTTAATTGTACGTGATTACCACGAGTTTAATTTGTTTTAAGCTCGGGGTCACTCGTGGGTCGACTCGCACCGTGAGGCAGAGTTTTAAGTCTTTTCGAATAATTTTATATCCATGGGATGATTTCTATATCCGATGCTGGTAATACAGTGAGCAACAACAACTTATATAGTGCCTTCAACCTGGTTGAACTCCTGACAGGCCACACAGGACGCGACCATAGCCTAGCATCAGGCCTGCCTTGTCTTCCACCGAACTGGGAGCCCGCCTGCAGTGGGAGCCTCATCTGAGGCTCGTCTCCTGCTCGCCTCCATAGGTATGTTACAAAACTTACCTGGAGCAGCGCTGCAGTTCTGCCGCTCCCCGTGTGTGTGACTTTGGCGCCTTTCAGAGGGGGGCGTGTTTAAAGTGCCGTTTTTTTACAGACGGGGCAAGTCGATCCATGTCAGGGGATTTCGTTGCTGAAGAAAAATCGCTCCGACATTTGATTTATGAAGGTATTTTTAAATTACGCTAGATTATTTATTAGCTAGAGTAATTTAAAAATCATCTTCTCAAGCCATGAGCGCTGACAACGGGAAGAATTTTATATACGGGAGAAAATAAAGTACACAGTTTATTTTTACATAAAAATGTGGTTCTTAGGAAGTATTTAATCACATTTTCATGTTGCAAAATGGGGTCAAATAATACATACGAACCGGCAGTATTTTTCCTGCCGACTTCACCGCAAACCGCAACGTTCTAATCCACCGCATATTTCCTTCTGCTTGGTCTCCCAGCACCTGCTGCAGGCTCAGTCTGACCGCCTGGTCCAAGTCTTGAACAATTCAGTCAATCAATCAATCAATCAGATTTATTCATCACATACACAATAAAGTGCAGTGAAATGAACTGGGGGCTCTGCAAGATGGCTGCCCTGCCAGCAGCGTGTTAGTCATTTCAACTTTTTTTTTAGTGTGTCCAAATGTTTGTTTTAGTGTCCCTCGGTGTGTCTTGTGTGGGGGAGTGATGAGGGTTAAAAGGGGAGAACCGCTTTCAGTCGCCTCCTCCTTGGAGAGGCAACTTTTTCCATGTCACCTCCCTCACGCCCAAACACTAAGGATTGGTGCGGCCTTTCTCGGAGTCGGGCCCAGAGCTTCAGCAGCGGGTGCAGCATGAACTTTTCTCATCATGGAGCAGGGTGAACCCATGCCGGGGTCGCCAGAAGGTAGTCCTCCGATTGCTGGCCCTCGTACTGTCAGCCTGAAGCCATGGTCTGCAGAGCCTCTAAGCGCAGGCACGCCGTCCGGAGCCTGGGATCCCTCGTTGGAGATCCCCCGATGAGTAGAGCTCCGACCGCTGGCCCACGGCCTACAACATCTTGAAGCCGCAGTCTGCGGAGCTTCTAGTCGCCGGTGTGGTGGGGACTTACCCTCCGGAGCGGGAACCCTCCTCGGGGATCCCTGGAGAAGAGCTCCGACCGCCGGCCTGCGGCCTAAATCATCTTGAAGCCGAGGTCTCCGGTAGGGAAGTACCGATTTGGAAATTGCCTTCCAGACGAGAGGGCCTGTACATCTGGCCACCCGCAGCAGAGACTGCGGAGGTTTATGAATCACCTTGTAGTCTCGTAGGAGGTTTATCTGCAGCAGGTTCACGTTGCCGATGAGCACTTCCTGATCATAGGGAATTGATAGAGTGCATGCACATAATCTTTTACCCAGAGATGAGGAATCAGGAAACAGGAGGGCATAAGACGAGAAGGGAAAGACTTAATATGAACCTGACGGACAACTTTTTCACACAGAGGGTGGAGTGAACAAGCTGCCAGAGGAAGTAATTGAGGCAACAACATTTAAAACATATTTGGACACGTTTGCAGTGATATCGGCCAAATGCGGGCAGGTGGGATGAATGCATAACGGATATCTTAGTCAGCATCAGGAAGTTGGGTCGAAGAATCTTTTTCTGCGCTATATGATGCTATGATAGGCTTTGAAATCTCCAATGTTGACTGAATTCATGTGTACTACTCTGACCATGTATACTCTCCCCTGTCCTAGCATTTACCAGCAACAACACCTTCAACTTAGCTGGGCAGTCAACCTCTATTCTGTGATGCTTCTTGGTGATGGACCAGGCTGCAAGTGCCGAACTTGTCTTGTCAATTTTGATCTGTGATGTAACATTGGGAAAATAACATTTTTTACAATTCAGTTTGAATTGACAGATATATGATAATTCAAATAACATGTATTCATTCCAGGCATAATTTGAATACAAGTATAAAATCAATTTCCACTTCTAATTTGAGCAAAATGGATGGTTATTCATCATCTGAGCTTAAGCATGACTCAAAATGTTCCAGTTTACACTCCCGACAGTAGCTTTCCTCACGTTGAAAATTGTCATTGAAGTCAATTTTACTTCGGAGTGAGGTGAGTGATTCCGTGAAGAACCCCGCCAATCCACACACATGGCGAAGCACCGGACAGGGAGGCGAGTCACTCCTGCCAGCAATAAGTTTAAACTACAGGTAAGTTTTGTTTTTCTTACCTGGTGTTGATGTTCTTGCAGGAACCTATTTTACAGAGGTTTTCCTGCTCGATATTTTGGCAAAGTCCGACGAGGGAACCAGCTATGAACTGTGGGGACACCCCGGTTCCGACCGCGGAAGCGGGTAGCTGGTGAATGTCGGCTTCGTGATCGCAGTCACTGATAACAGTCAGTGACTTCCAAGGCTGTGGTTCCCGGGGAGGGGAAACCCAGCAGCAATGCGGCGCCCAGACCGCAGTGCTCCCCAGCTCCTTGCACAGGGCTGCTTCATGGGCATGCTCAGTCTCTGTCAGCGCGAGGCTACGCGAGAGCCCGCGCCAGCAGCACCTTGCACAGGGCTGCTTCATGTTCATGCTGAGTCTGTGTCAGCGCGGGGCTATAGGAAAGCCCACGCCAGCAACGCCTTGCACAGGGCTGCTGAATATGGATGCCGAGTCTGTCGTAGTGCCGGCCTATGGGAGAGCCCGCGCCGCGCCAGCAACGCCTTTGACAGAGCTGCTTAATGTTGATGCTGAGTCTATGGCAGCGCCAGCTTATGGGAGAGCCCACGCCAGCAGCGCCTTGTAACAGGGCTGCTTAATGTCCCTCATTGCGGGAGGAGAGCATAGTGGGTCAGTATAAGTCTGACGCCAAGTCTACGGCAGTGCCCGCCTATGGGAGAGGCCGCACCAGCAGTGCCTTGTAACAGGGTTGCTTAATGTCTCCCTCCTGGAAGGGGAGAGCATGCCGGGTCAGTGTAAATCTGATGCCGAGTCTGAGGGTATAGTCATGGAGCATACCCCAAGGGATGAAGGGCACGTGTCAGAGGTCCCATTCCTGGCAGCTGGGTTTGCCATCCCAACACGATGGGGTGAACACCGTTATCAGGTGGACATTAGAACCTATTCCGCCGAATCTTCTATTCCGGAAAGACCTATTCAACAGACAAAACCTGATGGATGAAGCAAAATCTGTCACACCAATCAAGGCCGACGACGAGCAAAGCTTCATCGTTTCAGGGATAACACCCTACGCCTTCATCGGCAGTAAGAGGTTCACTGAACCTAGTGACAGCATGAAGCTGGGCAGAGGTCCCACGCACCCTAATCTATGAGGTAACCAGGCAGATACGATGGTCTGGCACTTCCAAACCATGGATAAGGGTACCACTTACACTTGTTGTACAATACACAAATGGTAAGACATAGTCAGCTACTTAGCGGCATTTAAACATGTAAAACTGCACAATATTAACATTCCAAGCATGGGAATTGTGCCCAGCATTGTTTTAAAAGAAAGATGGTGGGAGCAGATTATTTTGGACCTGACAGGACTTAGTCTGTTTGTGCAGTATAATTTTTAAATGGAAACATTTGCTACTGCCAAGCAACAGGTTTCCACAGGGTGTTATGGCATGTATAGATCTTAAGGATGCCTGTTCATAAAGAGTATCTGAAATTAAGCTGGATGGGGAAATTATGGCAATTCAAGCACTGCCTAATGGGTTATCCTCAGCCCTAAATATCGGTTTCAGCTGTTACACTCATGGTTGAGAAATTGGTCCCATCCATCCAGCTAAATTAAAATTGGTACCGGTTAAAGTAATTGACTATTTGGGATTCACAGTTAATTCAACTCACATGTCTGTGACTCTGCCCAAGGCCAAGAGATTAGATTTAATTGAAGGCTGCATCAAGCTCTTCGGGGAGCAATCATCTTCAATTAGACATGTGGGCAACTTGATTGGTAAATTGATAGGTGCCTTTCCAGCTGTGTACAGGCACTCAGGATACATGCAGGTCATTTCAACCGGCCCATGCAATTTCCATTTGAAGCCATCGCCGAAGTACAGTGCTGGATAAGAAACATTTCAAATTGTTTTAGCAAAATTCTAATGGAAAAACCTCAGTTTGCAGACTGATGCTAGTGCCCTAGGTTGGGGTGCTACTTGTACCATTTTAGCTGTGGAGGCTCATGGAATAGGCATGAGGCATTTATTCTCCAATCATATGGAATTAATATTTAGAGTTTAGGAGCATTTTACGGGCTCAAGGTTTATTGTATCACCAAGCAGCACTTACATGTTCAGCTTCAGATTCACCACACCACGGCAGTTGCGTATGTTAATGCCTACGGCCATAGTAGCATGAACACGCCCGATCCAGTCTGCTCTCGGAAGCGAAGCAGGCTAAGGCCTGGTTAGTGCTTCAATGGAAGACACATGGGTGGAATCAAGTTGAAACGTTGTGACAGATTGGCTAACCTTACTTGGCACAGATGCATTTAAAAGAATATTTCAATTTCAGTGGTCTATTTGCCAGGTATACTCAATATGGTGGCAGACACTAGGTCACACAAATTCAATGACAACACAGAGTGGATGTTCAATCATGATGTATTTAATGAACTTGATCTTCAGTATGGGATGCCAGATTTCGATTTGTTTGCATCCAGACTCCATCACTAGGTACCGAAGTATGTTTCATGGGAACCAGAGGCAGTAGCGGTTGATGCGTTCTCGCTACACTGGGGTGTAATGTTTATATGCACTTTCCCCCCTTCTGCATCATCAGTCGGTACTTGACCAAGATCAAGCAGGACTCCGCTTCAGGAGTTGGTGTTATCCGACTGGCCTACACACGGACATTATTACACAGCCTATTATGGTGGCTTAAAAACGTCATGATCTATTGGTGCACCCTGTGACTGGAGGTCCATGATCGTGTTCATTTATTAATTTGCAGATTTAAAGAAGATCATACCTGGGTCTGGGACTATCCAATCGTACTGTGGATGTCATCACATCGTCTTGCAAGGATAGTATGAAAAAGCAATACATCTCTTATGTCTGGAAATGGGAGGAGTTTTGTTTACATGGGAACATTGCAAACCACACAGCTTCCATCCCAGATGTGCTTGAATGTCTGTCCAAATTACATTTCGATGAAGGATAAGCTATAGTGCCAGGAGTGTCCTGTCCTCGTACCTATGCTGGGGGTCGGAACTTTAGTCTGTAGGATCTCATCCGTAATATACAGATTCATGAAGGGTGTTTTAATTCCAATTCCCCCAGGCCTAGGCACTCTGAAAGCTGGAATGTGACACTGTTTCATCAGTGGAGTACAGCCACATCCTTGTCATTGCCGAAGATTACCCTAAAGTTCGTTATGTTTGTGGCGCTGGCGTCAGTGCAAAGGGATCAAACTTTGCACAAACTGTGCCTGGACACGCTGGTGTCATCAGGAAATGATGTTATATTTTACATCCATGACCTAATTCAACAAAGCAGACAGGGGTGTCAGGGAAGTTTGTACTGTCAGCATATCCCACGGATTACGGCCGTGTGTAGTGGTGTACTTGAGGAGGTATATCAAAGTCACCAAGAGCCTCAGAGGCTGCAAAGTAGCATTGTTTACTAGCCACAAAAAAGCCACATCAGCAAGTGTCCGTTCAGACAATCTCAAGATGGCTGAAACAAGTACTGCGTTGTGCAGCAGTTCATACTGACAATTTTAAATCTCACTCCATCAGGGCGGCATCAACGTCAGTAACGAGGCTACACCATATCCTTGTGGCCGCAGGATGGTCAAATTAATTGACTTTGAAAGGTTTTATAAGAAACCACTTATTGAACCCGGGGGTGTTCGCCCATTCCATTTTAAGTTCTGTTTCATAGCTACTCCCTGGGTGAGAGGAGTCGCTATTGTGTTTCTCTTGTTTATTTTGTGAATAAGGCAACATGTTAATCAGTACCATGTTTGACTGTATTACTAATTAGTCACCTCTCCCAAGTCAACTGATGCAGTGTGAGACGCCTAGATTTTGATCGGCATGAAATCACAGATCTCTGAAATCTTCACGGAATCACTCACATGACTCTGAAGTAAAATAGTAAGATTAAATGAGAACTTACCAGTTTGAAGTTTGATCTTTATTTTATGAGTTACGATGAGCGATTACGTGCCCACCGCTCCCAACCTTCATATCTGGTAGTTCTAAGTTTATAATCTTACTATGTCACTTCAATTACTGTTATCCTGTGATTTAACTAAAAGAAGATCTTTTAGTTAAAGTTATAATTATTTGTCTCAAGACATTTATAGAATGCTCTGTTAAAAAATGGAGCTGAAACAAAAATACTCTGAATGGATCAAGAAGGTGTAAGATGGATAGAAAATTAATTTAATAAGGAAACAGAAAATAGTAATCACTTGTAGTTGGCCTCGGCTGACAGCTGTGAACAATGGATTACCCAGGGTTTTTTTAAATTGGGACTATTAACAATGTTCAAAATTTGTCTCTCTGAGATTTGAGAACAGTGCCTTCCAGTTTACTGATATGTGATTATTCATATGGTAATAAATTTAAGTTCATAAACAACAAGCTATTCTTTTAGAGGGTGACACAGTGATGGAACAGTAGATTTGCTGCCACAGTGCCAGATACCTGGGTTCAATCCTGACTACGGGTGCTGTTTGTACAGGTGCTGTCTGCACAGAGTTATAATTTCATCATAAATATGCTTGCGATTTGCTTCAAGATGTGCTACAAAACTATAGTGTTGGAGTAACTCAGCGGGTCAGGCAGTATCTCTTGAGATAGTGCTAAGTTATTCCGGCACTTTGTGTCTTCTTCTGCTATAAAACAATGCCTTCACTAATTATATACTCATTTATCTTGTTCTTTCCTTTTAATATATGTATACACTTCCATGGTTTTGTTGAGATTGTATTAATATAATCAGATTTCAGAATAAATAAACTAAAGGGAATCTCCAGTTACCAATTAGACAAGAAACAAATCACTTCAAGAGGACCACATGCAAGTTCAAGAACAATTCAAATGTTCTCACTCATGCAACTGAGGGAGTGAGCCAAGCAATAAAAGGTTCAACGTGCATGATAAGGGGAAAAAACAAAAAGACTTATGTCAAAGGAAAATACTGTGACATTTCAAAATGTTGTGCAAATAAGTTGTGGAAGAAGATAAATTGTAAAAGGCAGTGATGTATAAATAACATTTGTAAGTGATCTACAGATGAACAGCCAGATAATGGACCATCTATAAACCTTTAATTCAGCTGTGGAAAATTACGCTTAGTGAGGACATTTGCTGGGATGTATATTAAGTAAGGAAAGGCACTGGTTTATTGAGAAGAACAAGCTACTCCTTAACAATTTATTGGATTACATTGGGGAAAATATATGGAGTTACTTGGTCAGCCTGTGAGAGTGGATTTTGTACCCCTAGATTTCAGATGGCATTAGGACATGGTAGATTATTTCATGAGCTTCAGGGTAATAATGAAAATATTTTTTTTTTTTTTTTTTGTAATATTTTTTTATTTGAAGTAAATAGTTTACAATATATAGCTTACTTTATAAACTAACACCTTAATTCAGTATTACTACAAATAGCATATCAATACATAATATCTTCTATTTTTATGGAAATAAAGAAAAAGATATATAAAAGAATAAAGAAAAAAGGAAAAATAAAAGGGAATAAAAATTTTTTTTTTTTCGCACATATATCAATTAAAAATTAAAAAGATAATTTGAAAAACAATAATATTACATATATATATATATATATATAAACAAAAACTAAAGACATTGTACGAGATACTATTTCATTCAGAAATATCTCTAATAAATACACAATATTATCAATTATAGGTAAGTTATTCGCATCGGATCCATAGGGTGCCCGTCGAAGCCGTGATTCCAAGAATAGCTACTTCTCTAAATACTGTATATATGGAGACCATATCAATTCAAAAGAATTATACTTGTCCAAAAGGACAAATCTAATTCTTTCCAAATTCAACGTCTCCAACATCTCTGCTTTCCACATTTTAATTGTTGGGGATAATGTTCCCTTCCAAAATTTAAGTATCATTTTTTTCCCAATTATTAAACAATAATCAAAAAAATTTCTTTGATTAATTGTGAGTACCAAATTTGGCTCCGGGATTCCAAATATTATTAATTTTGGGTCTGGGTCAAGTTTAACCTTAAGGACTTCCGAAATAACTTTAAAAATTTCAATCCAATAAAAATTCAACCGTGGACATGTTACAAAACTATGTATTAAATTTGCTTCAAAATTCTTACATTTATCACAAATAGAGGAAAGGTTAGGAAAAATACTTTTTAATTTGGTTTTCGAGTAGTGTAATCTATATATAACTTTAAATTGTATCAATGTATGTCTGGCATTCCAAGAACACCAATGTATTCTTTGTAAGCTTTCTTCCCAAGTTTCTTTCGTTATAGGTAATCCAATTTCATTTTCCCATGCTTGACGATATGTTTCAGTTGTTGGGTTCTCTTTATCTAAAATAATATTGTAGATATAAGCTATAAGCTTATCCGTATTTGGATGTAAATTAAACACTTCATCTAATAAGCCTGGTCCTTTATTTTTATAGTCGTATGTGTTACATTTAATAAAATCTCTAATTTGTAAATACCTAAAATGATGTTGTGAAGGTAATCCAAAAATATCTTGTAACTCTTCAAATAATAATAATTTTCCATTTCTATAAAGGTGTTCTATTCTTTTAATTCCTAAATCCTCCCACAGTCTAAACCCCGCATCTAAGATTGAGGGTTTAAACAGTGGATTATTCCTAATTGATAACCTAAAAGAAAGATTATCCAGATGTAGTGTCTTAACTATCTGTTTCCAAATACGCCTAATATTATGAATGATAATGTTGTCCCTATAAGTCTTTTTTTGTACTTCCTTTGGTGCGAAAATAATCGACTCTATAGTGAAAGGTAAACAGTCTTCCTTTTCCATTTTTAGCCACATTGGTTCAACATCCATATTTACCCACCAAAAATTCATATTCTTAATCTGGACTGCCCAATAGTAATATAAAAAATTTGGAAGTGCCAGCCCTCCATTTATCTTCGACTTACATAAGTGTTTTTTACCTATTCTATGGCTTTTGTAATCCCAGACAAAATTATTAACTATGGTATCAATTTTTTTTAGAAAACTTTTTGGAAGAAAAAAAAGGAATTGCCTGAAATAAATATAACAATTGTGGTAAAAAAATCATCTTTATAGCATTAATTCTACCGATCATAGATATAGGAAGTGTTTTCCAATATAAAATGTTTTTTTTAAGTTTCTCTAATAATTGATAATAATTAGCTTTAATTAATAATTTATAGGATTTAGACACATTAATTCCTAAATATTTAAATTTATCTGTAACTATTTTTAATGGGTATTTTTGTAATATATTTACATTTATACCAGTTATAGGCATTATGTCACTTTTACTCCAATTAATCCTATATCCTGAAAATACACTAAATTCATTTATAACATTGAATAGCTTTGGAATACTACGTTCCGGCTTAGTAATATAAATCAGAATATCATCTGCATATAAAGATATCTTATTATTTGTTATGTCAGTGTTGTACCCATATATTTCGGGTTCTGATCTGATTCTTTCAGCCAGAGGTTCTATCACCAAGGCAAATAATAAAGGGGATAACGGACATCCCTGTCTGCATCCCCTAAAGAGATTAAATTTAGGTGATAATATTTGATTGGTTAAAATTCTTGCAGTAGGGTTAGAATATAATATTCTTACCCATTTACAAAATCCGTCCCCCAGTTGATATTTTTCCATTATATTAAATAAATATGACCATTCCACCTGGTCGAATGCTTTTTCAGCATCCAACGATATAACTGCTAATTCTATATCTCTCCTTCTTCTCGAGTAAATAATGTTAAACAAGCGTCTAAGATTATGTGATGAGTAACGTTTTGGAATAAAACCTGTTTGATCATAATGTATTATTTTGGAAATCACTAAACTTAGCCTCCGAGAGAGTACTTTAGTTAGTATTTTTTGATCAGTATTTAAAAGGGCAATCGCTCGGTATGATCCAGGGTCTTCCAGGTCCTTATCTAATTTAGGAATTAATGTAATTGTAGATTCATTTAAAGAGTCTGGTAATTTTCCTAACTCATAGGTGTGTCTGTACACTGTTTGTAATCTAGGTGAAAGTAGATCGTGAAATTTTTTATAAAATTCTGCATTCAGGCCATCGGGGCCCGCTGTTTTACCATTTTTTAACGATCCAATTGATTCTTCGATATCTATTACAGATATTTCAGCATTTAATAATTGCCTACTCTCAAAATTTAACTTATTAAAATGACATTTTTCTAGAAATGTTTCCATTTCATCTGTTTGCCCTGTTAATTTAGATGAATAAAGATTTTGATAATATTGTAAAAATGTATCATTAATGTCTTTTGGTATAGTCAACGTATTTCCCTGCGCCGATCTAATACTATGTATAGTTTTTTCATCGTCTAATCTTCTGAGTTGTCGTGCTAATAATTTTTGAGGTTTATCACCGAATTCAAAATGAACTTGTTTAGTTTGTTGGTATAATTTTATCACTTGGTCAGCATAAATTTTATTTAATCTATATTTTAATATTGCAATTTTATTACTCAACTCTTTTGAAGGGTGTATTATATTTTCACTATCTAATTGGTTTATCTCTTTTTCTAACTTTTGCTCCATCTTTCGATTTTCTTTATTAAAATGAGCTTGTGCTGATATTATTGCACCACGCATAAATGCTTTAAATGTGTCCCATAATAGTAATGAGGAAGTCTCAGGTTTATCGTTAGTTTCAAAAAATAATTTAATCTGTTTCTCCACATAGTTACAGCAGTCTTTATCCTTTAATATCTGTGTATTGAATCTCCAAATATTAGTTTTATTAACCATATCTTTTAATTTTATCTTAAATGTTAAAGGGGCATGATCTGAGATAATAATATTATGATACTTTGCATCATATGTAAAGGGGAGTAGTTTTGAGTCTACTAAGAAATAATCAATCCTCGAATATGTTCCAAATACCGGCGAGAAAAATGAATATTCCCGTCCGGTAGGATTATCCAATCTCCAAATATCTTTAACATTCAATGTCTTACTAAAGGAGTTTATAAGCTTGCTTGATTTAGAGAGAGCCTTAATTTTTGTAGAAGATCTATCCAGATAATTATCTAAAGTACAATTAAAATCACCTCCAATTATTAAATTATATTGGGTGGATATAGGAATACTATTAAATATTTTCTTAAAAAATAGTGGATTATCAAAATTAGGTGCATATATATTCATAAGAATTACTTTTTTTGAATGTAGTTCCCCTGTAATTATTAAATATCTACCCTCCTTATCCTCTATTAATGAATTAAGTTTAAAAGGTATACCTTTACGAATAATTATTGCAACTCCTCTAGATTTGTGTATAAACGAAGAGTGATATACTTTTGAAATCCATTTCGCGGTTAATCTATATTGAGCATCTTTTTTAAGATGTGTCTCTTGAAGAAACATAACTCCAGATTTCAATCTATTCAACTGAGCTAGTACCTTTCCCCTTTTAATTGGTTCATTGATTCCTTTAACATTCCAGCTACAGAAGGTGATTCCATCATCTCCATTCCTTACATTCATATCCTGCATTTTATTGTTAGGGTGGCTTTTTTTGGAGTAGCCTTCTTGGCTCCTCCAGCCCGACACTACACCCCAACTTCAGTCCGATGCGAATTTCCAATTCCATTAAACCATATTCATTTAATCTGATTATATAAAATAGATAAAAGTCATAATTATATAATATATAATATAATATCAAGTATGTGTTATGCAAAAAATAACAAAAATAATAACAAATGTGAATATAAAAAAAGTAAAGGGTGAAAAAAAGGTGATCAGAAAAAAAAGAAACTACACTTATATAATGTGTAGTGAGTGCAAGTGAAAGCCACACTAACATGGCTACTAATCTAACGACTTCCGTATTAAAAAAAAAGATGTTAAATATTCCAGCTCTTATTTGAAATACTGTGTATATTGGGGTGGGGGTGCTAACTTTATTTTCTTAATAAATTTTTCTATTATTCATATTACTAATTTTTAGTTGTTAATCTCAGCTATAATTATTATCATAATTAGTAATACTATATGAGGGGAGTAAGGGAAATCAAACTAATTAGTAATTAATAATTAGTAATTAAAAATTACAAATTAGTATTTATTAATTAATTAGTAAACATTATAAAACTACAAATCGATGTCCATTATTCCGCCTTTTTCTCAGTAAATGATTCACAGCCACAGGTCCATAAAGTTCATTCATCCACTACCCAGTTGGGTCTACTCCTTCTTCCACAGCGTCTCCTTCTTCTCCTTCTTCTCTTTCTTCTGCCTCCTTCAGTATTTTCCGAGCAAATTCCAGTGCCGCTGTATGTTTGGTGAAACGAAGATCCTTATTCTCGTAGGTAACTCTAAGTATTGCCGGGTACACCAAACCATATCTGATCTCCTTTATTCCTTTTATGTCTCTCAAGATGCGTCTTGTTTCTGTAAATAGAGCTCTTCTTTTAGCCACTTCAGCCGGGTAGTCTCTGAAGATACTGATGTTATCTCCTTCGTATTTCAGATTTCTTTTTCTTATGATTATCTTCATCATATCCTCAAAGACACTGTCATAAACCACCTTTACAATTACTTGTCTTGGTGGCGCACCCCTCCTAGGGACCGGTCTTAAAGCCCTGTGGGCACGGCCCAACAGGGGTTCTTCATCCAAATCCAAAATGTCCTTTAGGAGTTTTGCAAAGAATTTACGTGGGTCATAGTTTCCTTCGCGTCCCTCAGACAGACCTACTATGCGCAAATTCTTACGTCTTTGGCGCCCCTCCAAATCAATACATTTCTCATTAATTTTACGTAATAGTTCAGAGAGGCGTTTGTTCTCTTCGTTTATCTTCTCATTCTCTCTCGCAGTTGTTAGAGCAGCATCAGTTAATTCTTTAATCGTATCATTTTGTTGATCCAGTACAGTTGACATAGGGCTTAACCTCGCCTCTATTTTCGCATCCATCATCTCTTCCATCAATCGCTCCATCCCAGCAATCTTATCAGTTGCCTCGATCAGTTGATTGTGTATGTCCTCCTCAATTTCTGTTTTCCAATCCGACATCATGGTTTTTACCATTTCTTTAACTTCTCTTGTTAATTCATCTTTGATATTTCGAATATCCATTTTTAAGGCCTTCATTTCATCCTTAGTTTCTTTATAATCTTTCTTCATTTCTGTTTGTGTTTCCTTCAGCATTTTCTTCATATCTGCCAGTAAAGACTTTTTAAAATCTTCCATTTCAGCTTTTCTTTGTGAAATCTCTTCTTGGGAGGCAGCCTGTCCCGAGCCTGAAGCTTTGGTGGGGCCTGCCTCCCTTCTGGAACTTTTCTTCGGCTGTGTGGGGGAGGAGGGATTCATTTTAAATTTCTTACCGGAGTCGCTAAAGTCGCGCGCCTGATGACGTCACGCAGCTTACAATCGCACCCGGAGCCGTTTAAAATCGATCTCCTGCGGTAAGTAGTGTTAGCAACCTCCTCTAACCCCGTTTTTTTTCCAGATTTTTAAAGAGCTGATCTGACGCTGTTCTCTCCTAGAACATGGCGCCACCGGGGAATTGGGGAAAATATATGGAGTTACTTGGTCAGCCTGTGAGAGTGGATTTTGTACCCCTAGATTTCAGATGGCATTAGGACATGGTAGATTATTTCATGAGCTTCAGGGTAATAATGAAAATATTGATGATTGACAACTTAGTGGTCAGCAGTTTATACTGAATATCCAGCCATGGCATAATTGAAGAAATATTCAATTGTTTGCCACTTCAGAAGAAATAGCTGTGGACAAGTTACAGCAATGCACTCCAATAAGATTGTGGGTTTGTTTGTCACTTCAAAGACTTCTGACAATAATCTGGAAAGGTATGTGGTGTAATAATGAAGGAATGCAGTCTATTATTTGCTGTTTGTTTCTCTTGACACAAACAGAAGCCATTTGAGTTATGCCCCAGGCTCTCAGTGAATCAACCAATTCAATTTTGCCAATTAAAACCATTCTCTCACATGCTGATCAATTGTCCCCTGGTTCTTTTGACACCGATGCTCCTGTGCCATTTGAAGATCAATCAATTTTATTCGTCATCAGCATCTAGTATGCTGCCTTCACCATCCTATCTACCTGTTTTGTCGGATTTAAGGATCTGTACACTTCTACACCATGGACCCTTTGTTCCTCAATATTTCCTAGCAAGCTACCACCCTTAATAAACCTTCTAAACCTACATCACCTCATACTTAATGAAATCCCATCTGCCATTCCCCCAATTAATTTACCAACTGATCAGTATCATTTGGTAACCTTAAACTCTCCTCCTCATTATCAACACCACTATTAATGTACCTGTCATCTGCAAAATTGGCATTTTTGTGCACAAATTGTTTGTATGTGGAATTTAGTTGCTGGCCTCTGTGTATGTAATATATTTGCAAAGAAGAAACACCGGGTGCCCAGCAGTGATGTTAATCACAATGCCCTTGACAAGAACACAGCTAAAATGGAACGTACATTTTCTCTGCTTTGACTAGGCTTTGACTTTCTTCTTAAGTAGAACCCTGAAAGCTTGTTTGAATGTGGACTGAAGGAACAAACCAGACATGTGCACTGATGGGGTTGTGCTTATGATGAAGATAACAGAAACATCTTCCATTGTAATTAAAGCCTTCTGCTTTCTTTGGGGGTTGGGTTAGCAGGGAGGCAGGGATCCTGCCTCGCTGAAGCTTCTTCGGTGTTCACTTGCCCACTGTCCCCATGCCATCCATCGATCATCAGTTCATACTAGTTCCAATTTATCTCACTTTTTCAAAAGCTCCCTACACACTAAGGGCAATTTACGGAGACCAATTAACCTACCAACCCACACTCCTTTAAGAAGCGGGAAGAAAGCAGAGCAGGTAGAGGAAGCCCACATAGTCACGGGGAAATGTGCAAACTCCACACAAAGAGTACCCATGGCCAGGATTGAACCTGGGTGTCTGGTGCTGTGAGGCTGCTATGGTGGAAAATCACACATGTAAATTAGTGCTGTGACATCTTCAACTGCATATGGTTGCTGTGAGTAACTATGCAAAATATAACCTAGATTTCTACCATTTAAGATCCTGACTCTATTCCTGCCATGCATGCAAGAACTTCACTTTTTGCATTTTTATGTTACATTAGAATTTCTAGCCCATTTCATCTTCAGGATGACATGCCAAGAAATCGCATTCACTCTGGGCTGATTTGTGCTTCTTATAGCACCAAGGCATTGATTCACGACATTTAATTCCATTGAATAATGAATATATTAGAACTGACAAGTTATTCCAGAAACTAAAATATAATTGGTGTTTTGTTACAATATTTTGGAAAATAAAAAGAGATAAACCTGACTGGATTTTTCGTAGGCATTTTCAACCTCTCGCTATCCCCATCTGCTTTAAAAGGACATCCACACTACCAGAGCCGGAGAAGAGCAAGATGATATGCCTCAATGACTGCTGACCACTGGCACAAAGATCCATCCTGATTAACTGCTTTGAAAGGATGGTTAAGGCGCATATCAACTCCTGCCTTAGTGAGGACCTGGACCCACTGCAAATCACTTACCACCACAACAGATCAACAGCAGATGTGATCTTACTGGCTCTCTATTCTGCGTTGGACCACTTGGACAATAAGAACAAGTATATCTGGCTGTTGTTCACTGACCACAGCTTAGTGTTCAACACCATTACTCCCTCTAAGCTTATTATCAAGCTCAGGGACTAGGTCTCTGCTTGTCCCCATGCAATTAGATACGCAACTTCATCATAGGCAATTATGAATCAGTACAAAGTGGCAATGCTTCCTCCTCCTTCAGCACAGGGGCACGTCAAGGCTGTTTTCTCACCCCCCTGCTCCACTCTCGATACCCATGACTGTGTAGCCAGACATAGCTCCAACAGCGTCTTAACATTTGCCGATCATATCACCGTTGTTGGTTGAATGATGGGTAATCATGAGTGAGCGTACAGAAGGGAGATAGGTGGAAAAAATCAAGTTAAGTGGGAAGAAGGGAAATAATCCTTCCACAAGAGAATAGATGACCTTAGAGTAGATGTTATCAGCCCAGGAGATTATTTTGATGCGTGTTTGGGGAGGTTATTGCAGAATTGATTGGGGATAGGGTGGAATTCAGGTATTACACACAAAGGCATGGATACAATCAAAACACAGAATGAGATAACCAGCTGGTGCTTGGAAATACTTGTGGGAAGAAGAATGCAAAATTGTGTATTGGAAGCTAGGGAAAGAATCCTGTAGGCAGTGATGATGAGCTAATTGATGAGAAATGTGTGTTGCAAAGGGCAAGATGCTCATTGTTAAGGTGGGGGAGCAGTCAAGGAGAAGAATTATGTGAGGGCGGTTGTTGGAAATATCATCATCATCGTAGACAGGATGTGGCCTGACAAATGCCTGCAAGTATTGGTTGGTAGGTACAAATGGTAAATAATCCATTTCAAGGTTCTTCTGCAATGATGCACATATGGTTGTACTATTTAATGCTGAAGGAAGCCACGATTGTCTGGCTTGGACCTGTTTCATTGTTTAAATCTCACACCAGTCGACAGTCTGATATGTGCAATAGAGTTTTACACAAGTGCTGTTTAATGAAAGAATTAATAAGTTTATTGGCCAAGTATGTACAAGTACAAGGAATTTGCCTAGGTGCTCTGCTCGCAAGTAACAACACGACCATTAAACCATTAAGAATAAAACATAAAACATGAAAACATTAAGAATAAAACATTATAGTTTAAACATGTGAATGAAATCAAATACCAAAGCAAAGGGAGGCTGCAGAATTTTGGTTGTTCAGTAGAGCTACTGCTCGTGGAAAAAAAGCTGTTTTTTATCTGGCTGTGGCGACTTTGATGGTCCAGAGTCGCCTTCCAGAGGGAAATGCTTCAAAGATTTTGTGGCCAGGGTGAGAGATGATCTTACCCGCTCACTTCTTGGCTCTTGCAGTGTACAGTTCATCAATGGGAGGAAGGTTGCAGCCAACAACCTTTTCAGCTCATCGAATGATTCACTGCTGCCTCCGAATGTTGTGCTTGGTGACTGAGCCAAACCAGACCATGATGGAGAAGGTGAGGACAGACTCTACGAAAGCACAATATTGCATGTGGACCAAAAATGATCTGACAAAACAAATCGCAATAATGTTGAAAATTTGAGAGTTGCATATTCAAACTGTAGGTTATAATTTTTTCAGCAAAGTTCTCAGACTATTATGTGAATAATTTGGAAAGATGTATTGATCCTTTGAAAATTACGCTTTTTTTTCTCTGGCTGTATCTTTCAAGCTATCACCTCTGTCTCCAGAGGGATAAAGAAACACGAAGCACCAGAAAAAACAATGAATAGGGAAGCATCTCATTGAAAGTTAATCTAGAAACAGCTGCGAGCCATGTTATTTGATGTCTATATTTTTGATGTCAACCAAAGCGGAATCTATTTTCCGTTTGAAAAGTGAACTTTGGATTCAGGCTCTCTTGCAGTAATGAATCATATTTCCAATGCAGAATTGTTATTTCTTTTATTAATAAATCGTGCTAAATATTCACAGACAGAGTTAGTGGTGCATATTAGCTTTATATGTAACTATATCTTTTTGGAATGGAAATAAGTCTGGTGGCATATACATTAGTATGAAGCAAAAAATGAGTATCTATCTGAAGGCATTAAAATTATGCCGAATCAGCTTTTTAACTTTATTACGCATGAGGGTATAGAGTTAGTACTTAGGATAGAATTAATTTGGATCAATTCTTTCCAACAGTATAATATTTTTAAATAGTAAGGAAGATAAAAGAGAAAGTCATTAAATAGTTGAGGCGGAAATACAATTGAGGAACTGACATATTTTGTTTTAATTTACATAAATCCGAATTGTGTTCGGCTTTATGAATGCTGCTGAATCAAGTGTCTGCTCAGCAGATTTCTAACTGGTATAGTTATTAGAAAAGCTTTGGTGAAGCAAGTTATTCTCCACAGGATATTCAGTATCTGACCTACATCTGAAGCCACAGTATTATGTGATGAGCTCGCAGTGTTCCCTGGGATGTTGATAATGAGGGAATTGATAACAGTGATGCCGTTGAATGGAAGAGGAAGTGGTTTGAAATTCACTTGTTGATGAAGTTCATTACATCGCATTTCTGCACTGCAGATATTAGTTGCAAATTATCAGTCAGTCTTTGGATAAAGTCATGTAGTTGGTGCAGGAATGCAGAGACTAATTTAATATCTGAAGAGTTATAAATGGAACTGAATGACCACCAGCAAATACTGTATCACCACTTCTGGCCTAATAATGAAACAGCTAAGGATGGTAGGGATTAAGCCTTTGCTCTAAGGAACTCATGCAGTGACATGCAGTGGTTGAGATGTTGGACAGCAACCAACTGGTATCAATATTTGTTTCACTGATTTTATTGATTAAAAATGTAATTTACCGTCCTTGACATCAGACTCCGTCAACTCTTCTTGATGTCAGGTCTGCTCACTCTCTCGTCATCATAGAAATGTATCCATGTTTTGAGCAAAGCTGGAATAAATTTGGTAGCTAGGTTAAGATACTTCCTTTGGGGGAAAGGGAGGCTCAAGAGAGATTTAAATTACATGTAAAGTACTGTGACAATACTTGGCAAGGTGCATTAGAAGGATTTAACAGACAATAGGGCCTATATTTAATGTATTAAATCAATGAATATAGTTACAGAAATTGATATTTTAGCCCATCTCGACCATGCCTATTATAATACCTAACTACACTGATCTCACTTGCCTGTGTGAGGCAAGTGCCTTTGTGCCTTTTAAACATTGTAATCATATTTGCCACCACTAGATATCCAGATATCCGCAGCTCTCTGTGTGGAAAAACATACCCTTCAGATTTGCTTTTGATTTCTCCCTTCTCGCTAAAGAAAAATCAGACATATGTTAACTTACAAAATTCTCAAGGGGTTGGACAAGCTAGATGCTGGAAGATTGTTCCCGATGTTGGGGGAGTCCAGAACAAGGGGTCACAGTCTAAGGATAAGAGGGAATTCCTTTAGGACCGAGATGAGGAAAACATTCTTTACACAGAGAGTGGTGAGTCTCTGGAATTCTCTGCCACAGAAGGTAGTTGAGGCCAGTTCATTGGCTATATTTAAGAGGGCGTTAGATGTGGCACTTGTGGCTAAAGGGATCAGGGGGTATGGAGAGAAGGCAGGTACGGGATACTGAGTTGGATGATCAGCCATGATCACATTGAATGGCGGTGCAGGCTCGAAGGGCCGAATGGCCTACTCCTGCACCCATTTTGCTATGTTTCTATGTTTCTATCTTCTCATATTGTTCACAATAATAAGGCGCTTTGATTGATTAGTAGGACTGGATGTTACAATCCCTAAGGTTTTTCACTACAATGGACATTTGGTGTTCTTGGGGATGGCCACTAGGTGATTTTGCTACAAATCAGGCACATCTTCAGTTGTGTACCTCAATGTCACTGGGTGTTTCGACCTTTTATCACAAGACACCCTCAGTCGAGGCAGGCCCACTGCAGGGAGATCAGACCTGGGTGTGTGTCTTATGGTTAGCCTCTAGATGGTTACGTAGCAGCCCAGACAGCATCTTTTCTCTTCAGCCACAGCCAGTGACTGCTCCATTTGGCTTTTTTTCCTTCCACCTTCGTCTCTACCGCTGACTGTGGCTGGTTTGGCTCTACTCATGTCCGTTGGTGGGACATTACTTGGTTGAGCTTCGCCTGGGGTGCTGATACCCTGAGGACTGTGGTGGTTAACCTGCCACTGGGCTTCACTCGACTGATTTGGCCTACCCCTTAGAGAGTAATGGTCAATGCGAAGCCCCTCACCAAACTCTCTCAGGCACTCTTTCCTGCCCTGGTGGATCTTGAGACCCTTCTCTGATGTTATATTTTCCCAGCCACAGATGCAGCTTTGTAGCTTATGTCCTGCCGATGCTGCTGTTCTGTCAATTGCTGTGCTAGTTGTAATATTCATAGTCTATTCCTTTGGTAGCAATATAAGGCATGGATCCAAAATGGTGATTAGCGATGGATCCTGCTGGCATGAGGAGCTAGCCCATGCCAGCCCCGGTGGTGTCTATATCGTCCGGTCAGTAGTCTCTCCAGGCCGTCACTAGGTCTTTTCCCTGGTTGTCAGCTGCCCTTTCCCACCAGTCACTGGTTTGATCCATTGCCATTAGCTCAACCAGCCAGGAATGAATGTGTAGACAATTATGTTTTCTATTTTCAAATAAATTTCCAGACAGATATACCTATATCATTGTAAAGTTCTATATGTAACATGTTTAATGATCGAATTAACCTTTCAATCCTATCCATTTAGTTATTTTACTAATCAAAAACTCTGTAGTATCTTCTCATAATGTTCACAATAATAAGTTGCTTTGTATTTATTTGGGAACATGTTACTTCCAATAATTATTAAATGCATTTACTTCAAAATTTATGACAACAACTGAAAGGACTATTAACAGATTTTTAATCTCATCATTGATACTAATGCTAGAATCCAGTCACACTTCAATGAACCTTAAAAAAAAATTAATAATTTTGGATGATTTTTATCTTCTGAGGAAATGGTGTTTGTTTTCAAATAATGTTGAGAAGAGTTAATGTCAGCTATATTTGGAGAAATTCACGGCTAAATATTTGATTAGTTTGCAAGAGAGGAAAATAAATTTGACATTGATCTTATATGAGGAAATATTTGATAAAATGAATGAAGATCTATTAGTCTTTTACAAACAGAAGTCATGGTACAAAATCAAAGAGCATTGACTGCATTCAACGTACAGAATGCTTAAGGTCAGTCTGTTTATAGTTCAGTTTAACCTTCTTACTCGGCATGATCATGTATAGTTTAAATTAATTCCTTGCTATTTCTGCCTCCTGGAGAAAATGTATAGGGGATTTGCTCTGATGATCTGGTGATACTTTCTTCAAGAAATAAATGTGCCACAGCATTGAAATCAAAACTATCTTGCAGTATGTAATTTGTTACATGTATATAAAAAGAGATTTCAAATCTCTTAATGCTAGAGTATATCTGTAAGCATGCTTGTACTTTTGCTGTTTATCAATAACTCAATGACACCTTATTGACACACTCATTAAATCCGATTCCTTTCATACAATTATTATTTGGCAACAATTGCATAATCCAATACTGAACTTCTCTAAATTGTCGACAGCATTGCATAGTTGTTGGTTTTTGTTCATGCTGAAAATCTGCTGTGTTTCATTGCCAGTGACAGGGCTAGTGAAGCGCCCATCTTCCCTGATTTCTCCAAATCACCAGTCAGAAGAGATCAATCCCATTTGTTCAGCAGTCACTGCCTCACACAGTAATATGTAACTTGAACTATGCATGCCCAGCTTTTAAAACACTCTCCGCAAATGTTCTGTGACAGGAGTGCCTTAATTTGCAGCATACTTATAAATAGAAGGTGATGAATATTCAGATTCTAGAGCACTGATTGCATCTTGTCTTGTTTGGTACCATGTACTGTCATTATGTGCTGTACGATGTGGTGAGGATCAAGATGACAACTTTATTTTATGAAGCTTTTTTCACAGAATGGTAAGAAAGAAGCAGATAAACAGCTGATGAAGAAGAGAACAGTTTGGGTTGCACCAGTTGGCCAACACTGCCGGAGACTGGGGTTCAATTCTGGCCTCTGGTGTTGGCTGTGGATATTATCAGTTCTCTCTGTGATCATGTATGCTTTCTTCCACACCTCAGGGATGTGCAACTTGATGAGTTAATTGGCATTTAGTGTGTAAACAAGTTGTAGAAAGCAAGAGGAGCTGATGAGAATGTGGGAAGAATAAAATGGCTTTGGAAAGGCAGACGACAAATGGGTTCTTGATGGTTGGCATTAACGGATGGAAGAAATTGTGTCTGGTCTGTGTTTCTCTATGAATCCATCCGTCATACAGATTGACACAAAATTCTGGAGTATCTCAGCAGGTCAGGCAGCATCGCTGGAGAAAAGGAATAGGTAACGTTTTAGATTGCGATCCTTCTTCAAACTGGTTGGTCAGTCTAAAGATTGTTCCTGAATATTATTTAGGCAACTAAAATCTGCACCTGGATGTTAGGGAGTGCGTAATCTTTATGCATTAATCAATAATGATTTCTTAGGCCAGGTAGACTACATGGGCTTATTTTCCTCACCGTACTATGCCAATAACAAACCAAACTAAACTGAAGCAAACCCCTGAGAACACTTTGTTGTTGGGATTTTGTTCCGGCCCTAACCAACATGGAGTGGATAGATAGTGGATACTACTCGGTTTGCTTGACAAGACATCAAAACAGTGCAATTAAAGGAACTGTCAGGGCCTGGTGGGAGAACCAGATATGTGACCATTGCCTGAATTTTTTTTTTTCCCCAAAACTTTGGATGAACTGATGTGTTTGCAAAAGAAGTGTTTTACTTCGGAGTCACATGAGTGACTATGTGAAGAACCTGCAGCACGCATGCGTGTCATATCGTCGAATGCATGGTGCAGCAACTGGCTGGCTGGCGTGGGGCTCCAGGGGTAAGATATAAAAAGACCCACAGGTAAGTTTTTACCTATTCTGAGGTAGTTTTTTGTTCTAGTAAATTGCTTTAAAAAATGGTGTGGATAAATCGAGGGCAAAGTCCAAATGGACTGCGACGAAACAGACTGCGGACCACTGAAGTACAGGCAGTCTGCAGCCACCAAATTCACCTCCCAGGTCGCTGGCAGCTGAGCCAGTAACCTCCGACTTGGCCCCTCCAGAATCCGCAGTGGTTCTCCAGAAAGAGTGTAAAGCCAAGCGTAAGTCGGATAGGCCCGTGGAATCCAATGAGTTGAGCTGGGAAGATTCACCTCCTGCGATGGATAGAGCCCTAGGGCATATGTCTCGCATGGAGCGTTTGTTGGAGCAGATGCTCCAATGTAACATGCTCCAGAAGACAGAGCTTTGGCAGCGTGGGTCTCCTCGGACACCCACGGCAGCACATGGTACAGGGTAGCATAGTATCTCCCCTCTCCTCGGAGGGGAACATACGGAGTCGGTACTGGGCTGACTCTAAAGTTGGGGATTTGGCTGAAGGTACCTCTAGTGTGCTGGGGGTGCATGAAGCTAACAAATCATCGCCTTTGATCTCCAAATTCGCGATACCCTCGCTAACTGGGGAACCATTACAAGAACAGCTGGCGGCTAGTATTAATTATTTCATATCCCACCAGCTGCAGGAGCAAGTTATAATGGATACAGCTGCCAAGTACTTGGCACCTGCAAACTGTGCTTCCCTAAATGTTCCTGTGGTGAACAATTCAATTTGGGGACACATTGGTGGGGGGCATTGAGCCCAAAACGTAAAATTCCAAAAGGTCCTCAAATTGCTGGCATCGGGCATTACGGCATTTGCCAGGTCTATAGATGGAACATCGCTATCGGATGAGCAGGAGGATGCCCTGGCACTGTTATGCAGTGCTCAGTACGAGATCAACTGCTTCAGGAAAAATGCCATCCGACCTGCCCTGAACCCTAAATTTGCGGGGTTATGCAAAACCAGCAAGACCCAGCCGCCAAGTCTACTATTCAGGGAGAACCTGTCAAAACAGGTCAAGGACCTGGATGAGGAGTCAAAGGCTGTCGGGCTAATAAAGGCGCCGTCAACCGGCAAGACCTCCCAACTTCGGCGGCAGCACCCCTATACATCCACCAGCAGGAAACAATATCCGGAGGCTGCTGAAAGCTCGAAGGCTGTGTTTTCTGGACAAAGGTCATTTTTAGGCCAAGGCCCAGAATGGCCTTCTTGGAAAACGCGCCAATCCCACATCCCAGCACCCCTACCCCCCAGGACTTGGGGAAGGAAGAAGTAACTACAAACCCATTGGTAACCATGGAAGTAGGTGGGTCTGCTTCTTGCAGGACTTTAGGGGTAAAATCGATTCACAGATTGGTGGTAGGTTACACTTGTTTTGGAGTGCATGGAGTTCCATAACGTCTGACCCTTTTATATGGCACAGTATTCAAGGTTATACAATTGAGTTCCTTCACAATTCATTTCCACCCACACAGCATGCACCTAAACGGACGTTTGTGCTCTCACAGCAAGAAAGTTTAGATGTGCATACAGAAATGTTGAGGTTACATTTGAAAGGGATAATTGAGAAATCCTAGCATGCCTCTCATGAATTTATATCTAATATATTTACAAGGAAAAAGAAAGATGGCAGTTGCCACATCATCATTGATTTAACACAGGTCAATACTTTTGTGCAGTACAAACACTTTACAATGGAAACATTTGTTACTGCCAAACACTTAATTTCCAAAAGATACTTTATGGCTTGCATCAATCTTAAGGAATCATACTTTTCAGTACCCATCACGAATCACCAAAGGTATTTGAAATTTAACTGGATGGGGCAACTATGGCAGTTTAAGGCTTTGCCTAATGGGTTAACATCAGCCCCCAGATTGCTCACTAAAATCTCAAAACCAGCACTTGCGCTTCTCAGGGCGCAGAAGTATATTGTCATGGCATATCTGGATGATATCTTAATTATTGGGAAAACTCGGGAATCAGCTAAATTAGCGGTTGCAGCCACCAAACTCATATTTGAGAAATTGGAGTGTCTCATCCATCCAGATAAATCCAAATTGATACCTTCCACGGTTATGGATTATTTAGGATTTTCTGTTAACCCTGTTCACATGTCTGTGACTCTGCCTGTGGGCAAGGCCACAGAATTAGTAGAGGCCTGTCACAGCCTTATTGTCGCTAAGCAACCCTCAATTCGACAAGTAGTTAGGGTGATTGGCAAGCTAGTGGCGGCCTTTCCAGCCACACAGTTGGACCTTTGCATTATCAAAATTTACAGAGGGCAAAGGTACAAGCACTCAAAATTCATACTGGTCACTTTGACAGACCTATGCGGTTACCAGCCAATGCTATTTCTGAATTGCAATGGTGGATATTAAACATTCGGCATTGTTCTAATACCATTCTAGTCAGTAGTCCTTCAGTTGTTTTACAGACTGATGCTAGCACTCTAGGTTGGGGTGCTACTGATACGGTCTCTAGCTGTGGTGGCAGATGGGACATGCATGAGTCTTCTTTGCTTCAATCACATGGTATTAATTGTTTAGAATTGTTGGGTACGTTTTATGGCCTAAGAGCCTACTGCACATACATGCGTCATCTGCATGTCCGGCTTCAGGTTGACAACACCACTGCGGTGGCTTATATTACTCACATGGGTGAAATTAAGTCGATACCCTGTGATTATTTGGCAAACCTTATTTGGCACTGGTGCATCAGGAGAAATATTTGGGTATCAGCTACTTACCTTCCAGGTAAGCTTAATACAGTGGTGGACACTAGGTCATGACTATTTAATGACAACACCGAATGGATGTTGGACCAGTGTTTACCGACATTGTAGCTCAGTATGGAACACCGGATATCGACCTGTTCAGATCCAGGCTCAATCACCAATTGCCAACATATGTTGTTTGGGAGCCAGACCCTGGGGCAGTAGCAATGAATGCATTCTTGCTGCATTGGGGAGGACTGTTTTTCTATGCATTTCCTCACTTCTGCCTCATCAGTCAGATCTTGCAGAAAATCCAACAAGACTCCGCTTCGGGTACTTTGGTAGTACCCGACTGGCCTACTCAGCCATGGTTCCCTGTGATTCTCGGTATGGTATGAGAACCTTTTATGGCCATTCCCAAAAATCGTAGTTTATTGGTTCATCCTGATACAGGTGAGAGTCACCCGTGCCATGACCAGTTAAATTTGTTCATTTGCAGAGTCTGAGGAGACCATTCTTGGGGCTCGGACTGACGGATCGAACATTGGATATAATCACGGCGCATGGAGAGATTCCACCAAAAAACAATATATCTCCTATATTAAAAAGTGGGAGATGTTTTGTTCACAAACTGACATCACGTATAACTCGGCTCGTGTGACTGATGCATTAGAATTCTTGTCCAGTCTTTACTTTAACGAAGATCTGTCCTGCAGTGCCATTAACTGTGGCAGAAGTGCACTGTTGTCCTACTTATGGCAAGGGTCGAGACACCACCCTATCGGGTCTCACCCTCTAGTGTCAAGACTTTTGAAGGGTGTTTTTAATTCCAATCCCCCCAGGCCTAGGTACTCCCACATTTGGGATGTTAGCACTGTCCTGACGCTGCTCTGGGGATGGGCTCCAGCTACGTCCCTGTCTCTGACCAAGCTAACTTATAAAGTGGTTATGCTGATGGCACTGATCTCGGCTCAATGAGTCCAGTCGCTGCATAAATTGCGGCTGGACACTATGACTATAACTGCCAATAAAATAACATTCTACATATTTGAATTAATTAAACAGGGTAGACCAGGGGTATCTGGTCATAAATTGGAATTTGTAGCCTATCCCATGGACCATCGTTTATGCATAGTCACCCATTTACTTCAATATGTCAGGGTCACAAAAAACCTTAGGGACTCTGAAATGGCTTTATTTGTCAGTCATAAAAAAAACTTACAAAATGGTGTCTGTGCAGACCATCTCTAGGTGGCTTAGACATATTTTGGCTTTGGCACGTGTCGATACTGATGTTTTAAAATCTCATTCCACCAGGGCTGCATCGACTTCCGCAGCAAAACAGTTAGAAGTTCCTATGGACCACATCCTTGCGACGGCAGGATGGTCTAGTAAAAGAACTTTTCAAACATTTTATAAAAAACCTATTGCCAGGACTGGGTTGTTTGCAGAGTAGATTTTAAACTCTGTATTATAATTTGCCCCGAGTGTAAGGGGACATTATTATTTATTTGTTAATAAAGCATCAGCATGTTCAAATAACCTGAATGTATTCTACAATTACTCCTCCTTGGTCAGTTATTACAGTGTGTGATGCATGGACTCGTTCCACGGCAAAAAATCACAGAGCTTTGAAATCTTCACGTAGTCACTCACGTGACTCCGAAGTAAAATAGTATGGTTAAATGAGAACTTACCAGTTTGAAGTTTGATCTTTATTTTATGAGGAGTTACGTTGAGGGATTATGTGCCCTCCACTCCCAACCCTCTATTATAAAGGTCAGCTGGTATGCTAGTTCTCTAATCTTACTATATTCAGTTCACCAAATGTCATCTGTGATTTCACACCGCTGCTTTGAAGATTGACGTGCATGCGTGCTGGTGGGTTCTTCACGTAATCCCTCAACGTAACTCCTCATAAAATAAAGATCAAACTTCAAACTGGTAAGTTCTCATTTAATCTTACTATTTATGCCTGAAGCCTGAATTTATAAGGTACTGGCCTTGGTGTGGAAAGGGACAGAACATTGTAACTGCAAAACCACAAACAGTGGAAGGAATGAACCAATTTACTTTATGTAGAGCCTTTCATAATGATGCAACAGTCTTCAGCAGAAAGACTACCCCAGAAATTCATCTCCATGGCAAAGTGTGGGAAAACATGTCAGTTTTGTGTGAAGGAACAGGAGACTGTTCTAAATGTAAGACTTGCAACACGTCATGCACATTAAACTAAATGGGAATAGAGGCTCGCTTGTCCTCTGTGGTTTCATTTTACCCGTGTGGCTCCTTGAGAATTTTCTTTAAATAACTAAGCCATTCAGCCAGTAACTTTTTTTGGTTCAATTTTCAGTCAGCACAGCAGTTGAGGCAATGCCCAGAATGAAAGAATTGTCCACTTCTCTCTCTTGTGACCACGCTGGTCAATACCTGATACCCACAGTTGGAAAGAAAACTTTTCTGTCATCAAGGCAGAATAAAACTGAGATTGGCTATGATGCCACATAAAGTCATTGTTATGGCTGAACGAGTCTAACTCCATCCTTGCTTCAGCACATTCAGTGACCAAATCAGTGATTGATTAAATTGATTGAAAGATACAACATGGAAATAAGTTTTGTTAATTGTCACACGTACCAAAAAACAGTGAAAAGCTTTTTGTTGCATGCTATCTCGTCAACGGAAAGACTCTACTTGATTATAATCAAGCCTTCAACAGTGTATAGATACAGAATAAAGGGAATATTGTTGAGTACAAAATAAACTAGAGTAAAGTATGATTAAAGATAGTCCTAGGGTCTCCAATGAGATTGATGGTAGCTCAGCACCACTGTCTAGTTGGTGATAGGGATAGTTCAGTTACCAGATACAGTTGGGAAGAAAATGTCCCTGAATCTGGAGCTGTACACGTTCACACTTCTGTGCCTCTTGCTTGATGGGACAAGGGAGAAAAGAAAGTATCCAGGGTGAGACTTGTCCTTGATTATGCTGGTGGCCTTGCCACCAGGTGGAGTATAGATGGAATCAATGGAAGGGAGGTTGGTTTGCGCAAATAGCTTGAGTTTCTCGGCAATTTCTTGCAGTCTTGGATGGAGCTGTACCTAAACCAAGCTATAATGCATCCTGATAAAATGCTTTCTACGGTGCATTTGTAGAAGTTGTTGAGAGTTGTTGGGAACATGTCAGACTTCCTAAGCTTTCTCATGAAGTAAAGGCGTTGGTGTGCGTTATTGGCCTTTGCTGCAATATGGTTAGTGCAGAACAAGTTGCAGAATAGTTACTCCTCGGAATTTGAAGCTTTCAACCATCTTAATTTCAGCACTCTCAACGTATATTTACCGCTTCATTCCCTGAGGTCGATCACTATCTCCTTTCTCTAGCTGATACTGGGAGAAATGTTGTTGTCTTGACACCAGGTTATGAGGTTCTCAATCTCCTTCCTGTACTCTATCTCATCATTATTTTATATCCGGTCTACTATGGTGGTGTAGCCTGTGAATTTGTAAATTGAGTTGGATTTGTACTTGGCTGCCGAGTCATGGGTATATAAGGAGTAAAAGAAGGTGGCTGAGAACGCATCCTTGCAAAGCACCAATGTTGAGGATTATTGTAGAGGATGATTTGTCACCTATCCTCACTAATTGTGGTCTGTTGGTCAGGAAGTTGAGTATCCGGTTGCAGAGATGAGTGCTGACTCCAAATTCCACGAGTTTAGAGATGAGCTCTGATGGGATAATGGTATTGAAAATAGAGAAACTTGTATTGAAAACAAATAAGTCCTTTTGTCACCGAGTCCAATCCAATAATGGATCATCCATTCACATGTGCTGTTATCCCATGCTGTAAATACAAGGGGCAATTTCCAGAGGTCAATTAACCTACAAACCCACACATCTTGGAGTGTAGCGGATAACTAGCACATCTGGAGACAACGCATGCATTCACTGGGAGAATGTGCAAACTCCGCAAACTCCACACAGACAGCACCTTAGGTCAGGATTGAACTAGGGTCTCTATCGCTGTGAGGCATCAACTCTACCAGCTGCATCACTGTGCAGCTGGTAGCTGGTACTCAACCATATATTTGTTAGCTGGTCAACTACCCTCTATAAAGTTGAGGTCTTCCAAAATTTTGTTTCCTAGCTCCCACCATGTTTCATTTGCCCATTTCCTCTCTGTTTGTTAAACCATTTTGCCTCAGAGTTGAGCAAAATTTTGAATTTAGAATTCTGCCTAATTTTACATTCTTTAGTACTCACACCCTTCTGTGGTCTCAGCCTTCACCAGTTTCGTGCAATCCCCCAGCCCTGAAGTCCTTTAAAATGTCCATACTCTTACAATTTTGGCTTTTTTTAATCATCACTGGTGACTTTTGGTGACTTTTACTATAGCAGCACCAATTCTAGTTCTTCGTTTCCCTTTGATAACCTCACCTGCTTGCCTTTATAATGCTCTTAAAGGTTAGCTCATTCGATCAATTGTTGGTCTTTTTGTATTACCTCCTTATGTAATGGTGTCAGCTTTTGTTCAATATGCTTCAGGAAAGAGTTTGCGATGTTGACAACACTATTTACTTGTGAGGTTATTATTAAGGTGATTTGATAGAATCACCGCTGAAAGCTGATATAACGGAATTTTAGCATGGGCAGAACATAATAAAAAATATTAGAAATAAAAGCAGCAGGAGATCAAAGCTACACAGCAGTAGATTCGTACGGTACTGAATCAGGCCTTTCAGCCCACTAAGTCCATCCTGACAATCAAGCATCCATTTACAATTATCCTACATCAATCCCAATGTATTTTTTCCCACAATCCCATCAATTCTCTTTAGATTGTGGTAATCTAAGCATTAGGGTAATTTACAGTGGCTGATTAACTATCAGCCTGCATAGACACAAAAAGCTGGAGTAACTCAGCGAGACAGGCAGCGTCTCTGGAGAGAATGATTGGGTGACGTTTCGGGTCGAGACCCTTCTTGGACAAAATTGGAGCACTTGGGATGTTGGGGTGGTGGGGCGGGGGGGGGGGGGGGGTGGAATCTACTCTTATTCTGGTTTATACCAATTTTCAGCGCATCCCAAAATACTATCCCCATACTGCACACTTTAATTTTGTACAATAATCTCCTGTTCAATAATCTCTTGAAAATCCAAGTACATCACAACAATTTTAGCTATTCTGCTAAAACCTCAAGAACTCTACCAGGTCCATGTTGACTCCCCAGATATTTTACTATTTTCTAATTACCCTGTTATCACTTCCTTTATAATAGATCCTATTTGCTAGAGCTGATGGACTCTTTGCTGGGGATCGACTTTTGGGAGCTCCAACCTCAGGAACCTGCGGACTTAACATTATGGAGCTTGTGATCCCTTGTCAGGGATCGACTTCGGGAGCTCCAACCACGGGTGCCTACGTACTTAACATCATGAAACTCGCGGTCCCTTGGTTGGGGACCGACTTCGGGAGCTCCAACCGCAGGAGCTTCAGCTGCCCCAATTGTGGGAGCTTCGATTGCCCCGATGTGAGAACTTCGATCGCCGGCTGCGGAAGCTTTGATCGCCCTGACTGCAGATGGTTCGACTGCCCCGACTGCGGGAGAAAAGGAGGGAAGAAGATAAGACTTTATTGCCTTCCATCACAGTGCGCTGTGGTGGATGGTTATGGTAATTTTTATGTAGTTGTGTGTCTTGCTGCTTGTTTTGGTAAGACTGTATGGCAAATCAAATTCCTTGTATGTTCTTACATACTTGGCTAATAAAGTCTTTGTATCTTGTATGTATCTTGTATCAGTTACCCCACTACTAGTATCAGACTAACTGGTCCTTAGTTGAAAGCGCAGTAAAGGAATGTTGAAAAGGAGATTTTAGAGAAAAAATTGCCAGCAGGAGCAAATGATCATGACCTGGAATAATGAACAAATTTCAGAAATAGGATTAAGCTGACTTTAAAGTGCATCATCTTAGCATTGGAATAAAAAGTATGAATCGCTCATCTGTTTCTTCAAGCAAACTGAAGCTAAATTGTTAACACTGGCTGATTAATTTCTATTTGCTCATTGATACCCACTCTTTTTTCAACTCTCCAGTCTCTCCTTTATGCTAAGTTTTCCTCCTGATGATGCACTTGAAGCAAATTATTTCTGGTGGTCCATCAACATCCTTGCTTTCAACAGAACTGGAACACATTTGTTCAGTGGAGCTATTAAGGAGGTCAAATTGGACAACGCATCAAATGAAATAAATTCAAAAGCAATAGCAAGTAACAAATCATGTGTAAAATCAAAAAAACTTCAATTGCTGCCCTCTGCATTTGTGCAACACACTATTTCATTTTAGATTAAATAAGTCTATCTCATCATTTTTACATGCATCATCAGGCAAGTATTCAAATGCTCCTTGTTTTAAATATGAGCTTATTCAAACATTATTCTGCTGCAAACATTGGGAAGACATTGGGCTAGATTGCCATGGGTTTCAATAGTACTATAAGCACTATCGCAGCACAGAAATGGTATCTGCTGCATGTGCCCTCACATTGGTGGGGCAAAGCACATTGGGCTCTGCATTGATGAGGGCACACACAAGCAGAACAGTTTATTGGGTGGATACAGTGCATGACAAATCATGGCATGTCCAGAATGCAATGCTGATTTGATGTCAATAATGCATTTGCAGGCCCGTATGAAGCTTTCCAAAAAGGGGGGTGGCATGACAGGATTACAAAACATTTAATCACGAGCGTGAAGCGTGAAGTCCCTCGATGCCAGGGCTCAGGCCCGCTTAAGGGCCCTGGAAGCTCTGGGGTTTTAGATGCTCACTGATGCATTCTGAGCCTTATTTTGGAGCATTTTTGCACCAAATTTATAACCAACATTTCAGTAATTAACAGGAATCTGAGAGGCAGCTTTTTCACACAAAGGGTGCTGGGTGTATGGAACGAGCTGCCAGTGGAGGTACTTAAGGCTGGGACTATCCTAATGTTTAAGAGACATTTGGACACGTACATGGATAGGACAGATTTAGATGGATATGGGCCAAACACGTGTGAGTGGGATTGGTTTAGATGGAACATGTTGGTTGGTTTCGGCAAGTTGGGCTGAAGGGCCTGTTTCCACACTGCATCATTCTATGACTAAAAAGTTAAGAAGACAAATGCATGTAGATAAATAGAGCAGATTTGAAAGAGGAGTGAAATGTGAAGGCAGAGAGAGGTTTATGGATGGAATGGAACATAGGAAAGGAGGGGTGAGTGTGGGCTTGGGCAGGTGGGTGAAGGGAAAATAGACACAAAGTGCTGGAGTAACTCAGTGGGTCAGGCAGCATCTGTAGAGAGTATGAATAGGCGACGTTTCACAGAGTGCTGGAGTAACTCAGCAGGTCAGGCAGAATCTCTGGAGAACATTGATAGGTGACATGTCACAGAGTGCTGGAGTAACTCAGTGAGTCAAGCAGCATCTCTGGAGAAATGGTATAGATTATATTTCAGGTCAAGACTGTTCTTCAGTAATATTCATGTGACATGCATAAGCATTCCTGAATGTTACCCAAAACATTGTAAGCTACCTTGTTATGGTGCTTGCCCTCTCCTATAATGTCTCTGCTGCCTTGTGTGATGCTGGGCAGGACTCAAGCTTTGGAACATGGTGTGAAGCTGTTGCCGTCTGTCCCAGCCTGGTACAAACCTGGATGGAGTGGATGTGGAGAGGATGTTTCCACTAGTGGGAGAGTCTAGGACCAGTGGCCACAGCCTCGGAATTAAAAGACATTCGTTTTGGAAGGAGATGAGCAGGAATTTCGTAAGTTAGAGGGTGGTGAACTGTGGAATTCATTGCCACAGCAGCTGTGGAGGTCAAGTCAATGGATATTTTTCAGAAGGAGATTGATAGATTCTTGATTGATATGGGTGTCAGAGGTAATGGGGAGAAGGCAGGAGCATGGGTTTGAAAGGGAAAGGTTATCTATCTATCAGTGTGGAAACAGGCCCTTTGGCCCAGCATGTCCCATCTGCACTAGTCCCACCTGCCCACGTTTGATCCATATCCCTCCGAACCTGTCCTATCCATGTACCTGTCTAACTGTTTCTCAAATGTTGCGATAGTCCCTGACTCAACTACCTCCTCTGGCAGCTTATTCCATACACCTACCACTCTTTGTGTGAAAAACATACCCCTCTGATTCCTATTAAATCTTTTGCCCTTCACCTTAAACTTATGTCCTCTGCTCCTCGATTCACTTATTCTGGGCAAAAGACTCAAACATATCTATTCAAATCATGATTTTATACACCTCTATTAGATCATCCCTCATCCTCCTGTGCTCCATGAAATAGTCCCAGTCTACTCAACCTCTCCCTATAGCTCTGGCCCTCTAGTCCTGGCAACATTCTCGTAAATCTTCATTGTACCCTTTCCAGTTTGATGACATCTTTCCTATAACATGGTGCCCAGAACTGAATACAATACTCTGAATGCGGCCTCACCACCTTCTTATGCAACTGCAACTGCAACATGACCTCCCAACCTCTATACTCAGCCTGACCCGCTGAGTTACTCCAGCACTCTGTGAAACTTCACAGAACAGGACAAGATTAGCAAGTTTGCTGATGATACAGAAGTGAGTTGTTTTGCATACAGTGAAGATGGTTGTGAAAGATTGCAGCAGGATCTGGATCAATTAGCCAGGTGGGCAGAGGAACGGTTGATGGTTGCATGGTTCCTTGAAGGTCATGTCACAAGTATATCAGGTGGTCAAAACGTATTTTGGTGCTTTGCCTTCAGCAGTCAGAGTATTGAGAATAGAAGTTGGGAGGTCACGTTGCAGTTGTATAAGACGTTGGTGAGACCGCATTTAGAATATTGTGTTCAGTTCCGGGCACCATGTTATAGGAAAGATGTCAAACTGAAAAGAGTACAGAGATCCCCATCCTGGATCAGTCCAATCAGGGTTGTGTCATCCGCAAACTTGAGAAGCTTGACAGAGGTGTCTTTGGAGGTGCAGTCATTGGTGTGGCGAGAGTAGAGGAGAGGGGAGTGTATGCATCTTGTGGTGCTCCTATGCTGAGTGTTTGCAGGTCCGAGATATGCTTTCCCATCTCACATGCTGCTTCCTGTCTATCAGAAAGCTGTTGATCCACCGATAGAGTGGTTCAGGCACAGTCAACTCAGAAAGTTTGGAGCGTAGTAGCTCTGGCACAATGGTGTTAGAAACATAGAAACATAGAAATTAGGTGCAGGAGTAGGCCATTCGGCCCTTCGAGCCTGCACCGCCATTCAATATGATCATGGCTGATCATCCAACTCAGTATCCCGTACCTGCCTTCTCTCCATACCCTCTGATCCCCTTAGCCACAAGGGCCACATCTAACTCCCTCTTAAATATAGCCAATGAACTGGCCTCAACTACCCTCTGTGGCAGAGAGTTCCAGAGACACACCACTCTCTGTGTGAAAAAATTCCTTCTCATCTCGGTCCTAAAGGATTTCCCCCTTATCCTTAAGCTGTGACCCCTTGTCCTGGACCTCCCCAACATCGGGAACAATCTTCCTGCATCTAGCCTGTCCAACCCCTTAAGAATCTTGTAAGATTGTAAGAAGATTGTAAGAAGTGTTGAATGCAGAGCTAAAATCAACAAACAAAATCCTCGCATAGGTCCCCTGGCAGTCTAGGTGCTGGAGGAAGAAGTACACGCCCAGATTGAGTGCGTCATCCACAGACCTATTGGCCCAATGTGCAAAATGCAGAGAGTCCAGCAGAGGGATTGTGATATTTTTCAGCTTGGCCAGCACAAGCCTTTCAACGGTCTTAATGACTACAGAGGTCAATGCAACAAGCCTGTAGTCATTAAGACCAGTAATCCTTACCTTTTTGGGTACAGGGACAATAGTGGAGACTTTGAAGCAGGCAGGGACAGTACATCTTTGCAAGGACTGGTTAAAAATGAGTAATTGGGCGTGAAGTGTTGGTTGGGGTGGGAAAGGTTCCAACCTTTTCACACTGGAGTCTTGCCTTAAGTAGGTGTGAAGTGGTGAATGGGAAGGAGAGGGTGCAGGGTCCATTCTTTGCAGACTGGGGTCTGGCTGTGTTTGTTGGGGAGGGGGTACCAGGGTTACTTTTCTGATTTTCAAATCTGCAGTAAAACTCATTCAGGTTGTTCGTCAGCTGACAATTGTCCAAAGAGCGGGGCACTTTCCTCTTATAGCTGGTGATTTCTTGCATGCCCTTCGAAACTGAAGAAGAGTCACTAGCTGAGAACATACTCCTCAACTTATCAGAGTATCTTTCTTTGGAATCTCTGATTCCTCTTCTCAACTCTTTATCGATTAGGCTATGTTTTAACTCTTTAACAATTAGGCTATCGGCTTGACGCATATTTGCCCCCCCCCCCCCCTCCCGGCGATCTCGAAATGGAAATGTTACATCTGTATATAATGAACCCATTAAAATGTATATTTATGTCACAAACTATCGAATTCATATTTTTCAGTATTATTATCAAGAAAGCAGTTCCAATTGTTTGATATTATTTGATATTGTTTAAAATTATTCATATGGAGGAGAAAATAAAATAGCTGTAAAACCTACCTTAATTTTGCAATCTCAGTAACGATAATCCCCCTTTCCCTCTTCCCTCCTCCATCTCTCTCTCCCCTCCCTTCCACTCTCTCACTCCCCCTCCCACATCCCCCCCTCTTTCTGGCGGGGGGGGGGATGAAGGTGGCGCGGGCCCAGCCCAGTGGGCGGGGGGGCGATGATGGTTGCTTGGGCCCAGCGGGGGTGGTGTGGGCCCAGCGGGTGTCAATGGGGGTGGTGTGGGCCCAGCGGGTGTCAACGGGGGTGGCGTGGGCCCAGCGGGGGTCAGCAGGGGTGGCGTTGGCCCAGTGGGGGTGGCGTGAGCCCAGCGGGTGTCAATGGGGGTGGCGTGGGCCCAGCGGGGGTCAGCAGGGGTGGCGTTGGCCCAGTGGGGGTGGCATGGGCCCAGCGGGGGTGGCGTGGGCCCAGCGGGGTCCAGTGGGGGTGGCATGGGCCCAGCGGGTGTGGCGTGGGCCCAGTGGCCGTGGTGTGGGCCCAGCGGGTGTCAAGAGGGCAGGTCCCAACTGCGCAGGCGCGGATGGTCGCATTTTTTTCTCCCAAATCATCCAGCGGCCGGAACCATAATTTCGGGCGCTTTTCCAACAAAGTGGTAACGCTGATTTATTTACTTTTATTTTTTAAAAAATTATCTGGATTTTTTCTTACTCTGTGGGAAAAAAAGGAGGGTGCAATCGCACCCAACGCACCCCCCCCCCCCCCCCTTCGGACGGCCATGATTTGTAGAGCTCAAAGCTCAATTTAATCCCCTATTTTAAATCTGTGCAGCATTACATTGTTCAGCAGCAGGAAGAACCTGCAAATCGGCTTTATGGATGCGTCATCAACTATTTATGGGTCAGTTGATGATTGATGTCTTGTGAATGTTGCAATAATTCCACGAGTGTTTTGTAGCTTTTTTACAATTATTCTACATTTTAAAAATCTCTTGGCATTGATGTGATAAGTATTAAATGATGTTGTTGGCTTTTAGGGTTCTGCAAAAATTAGATGCTCCCAGACAGGGGTTCATTTGCATGTTTGCCTCTTGCAACATAACTAGGAGAAAGAGTAGAGGGGAAAGAGCCATAGGAAGATGTTGAGGAACAGGCCGTGGAGTCTTCTCAGGATGTTTAACAGCTCACAGTGTTCTGTTGGCCCACCTCAATGGGTGAGATGTCTGCACTTCCAATAAAGATGTTTCCACAGCTGGGGCAATAGACAATAGGCAATAGACAATAGGTGCAAGAGTAGGCCATGCGGCCCTTTGAGCCAGCACCATCACTCAATGTGATCATGGCTGATCATCCCTAATCAGTACCCCTTTCCTGACTTCTCCCCATATACCCTGACTGCTGTCTTTAAGAGCCCTTTCTAGCACTCTCTTGAAAGCATCCAGAGAACCAAGATCCACTAAGGCAGAGAATTCCACAGATTCACAACTCTCTGTGTGAAGAAGTGTTTCCTTATCTCTGTTCTGAATGGCTTACCTCTTATTCTTAAACTGTGGCCCCTGGTTCTGGACTCCCCCAACATTGGAAACATGTTTCCTGCCTCTTGCGCATCGAAACCCTTAATAATCTTACATGTTTCAATAAGATTCCTGCTCATCCTTCTAAACTCCAGAGTATACAAGCCCAACTGCTCCATTCTCTCAGCATATGACAATCCTGCCATCCCGGGAATTAACCTTGTAAACCTACGCTGCACTCCCTCAATAGCAAGAATGTCCTTCCACAAAGCTGCACAGAATACTCCAGGTGTGATCTCGCTTGGGCCCAAACCAACTGCAGAAGGACCTCTTTGCTCCTATACTTCTCTTACTATGAAGGCCAAAATGCCATTCGCTTTCTTCACTGCCTGCTGTACCTGTATGCTTACTTTCATTGACTGATGAACAAGGACCCCCAGATCCCATTGTATTTCCCCTTTTCCCAACTTAACACCATTTAGATAATAATCTGCCTTCCTGTTTTGCTACCAAAGTGGATAACCTCACATTTGTCCACACGAAAGTGGATAACCTCACATTTGTCCACAATCTTTACCCTGGCTCTGACCAAGAAATTGATCCAAATGCTAAATGCTTGATGAGAGGCGAGTGCAGCTACGCTGACATTAAGACTGCAGTTGACGAAGTATGTAAACAAGGACCTTGGAAAATGAAGTCACTAGGAGTCAATGGGAGAACAATCTAGTAGCTGGGATTATACACTGATGTATGTTGTCAAAGACCAGCATTGTAACGTTAAGATTAGAGAGTCAAGAATGTTTAATTGTCCTATGTACTGGGACTAGCATCTATGAAATTCTTACTTGCTTCACCTTTTCAACACAACACAACAAATAAATATGCAATTAACAATAATTCAATAAATTATCAGTTATACAACTTAATCAAGCTATAATATAGTAAGCTGAAATCTAGTGCAACATTATACAAAGTCCACATTAGTTTTGTGCTGAGGATAGTTGTGGTTAGGGTTATGAGTGGTGCCTCATGCGCTAGATGGTTGATGGAAATAAGTTCTGGAGCCTGGAAGTAACAGATCTCAGGCTCCCAAACCATTTTCCTGATGGAAGCAGCAAGTTGACAATATGCCTAATGTGGTGTGGATCTTTGATAATATTAGCTGCCTTCCTGAGGTAGTGCTTTCTGTAGATCCCTGTGGTGGTGTGGAGGTCCAAAACTGTGCTGCCTCCTTCGTTTTGGGATTCCAATTACTGAACTAGTCTGTGATGCAACTAGTCGGTATGCTCTCCATCATACACCTGTGGAAGTGTGATCTCCTCAAACCTCTCAGGAAAAATCAGCAACGGTGCGGTTTCTTTGTAATTGCATTAATGTGTTCAGCCAAAGACTGATCATCAGAAATGAGTTTAGTTTAGTTTAGAGATCTAGCACGGAAACAGACCCTTCGGCCCACCAAGTCCACGCTGACCAGCGATCCCTGCACACTAACATTATCCTATACACACTAGGGACAATTTACAATTATACCAAGCTAATTAACCTATAAACCTGTATGTTTTTGTAGTGTGGGGGGAAATCCTAGATCCCTGAGAAAACCCACGCAGGTCTCGGGGAGAATGTACAAACACCGTACAGACCGCACCTGTTTTCTGGAGCAAACCCAGTTCTCTGGTGCTGTCAGGCAGCAACTCTAACGCTGCACCACCATGTCGCTCAATGTTGCCATCCTGGAACAAGAAGCTGTTGACTCTCTTTGCTGCCGGCCAACCGATGAAGACAGATTCATGGACCCTGGGCTGATTTATTAGTACAGTTATTCCATGGAAACTTGGTGCTAACCTTCTCCCAGTCCCTCACACTTAAACTGCACTTGCATTTTAATGGCCAAAACAAGAGGAGAATGAAAAGCTGTGCTGATTGAATTGTTTTTGTAAGCCTTCAGACCACACCCTGCAAGGTAGAAAACATTGAATAATATTTTAATATCAGGGTTCTTTGATTGTTGTTCTAATATTTACAAGCTCAGGGACCTCACTTGCTACATGTTCAACTGTCCAGAAACTGTGGTGATGAGAGCTGGAGCGAATCCATTAACTGTGGCATAAACAAGGATCGTGGCGCTTTAAAAGGCTAAGACTGCGTGATTCCTTTTTCATTTAGACTTCTCGTTAACCTCTTTGCTGTCTGACTTGTTCTTGAAGTCTGGAAATGTGATTTAGATTACTGCCTAGAGGATATACTCTGCCATTGCAATGATTAGGCTGTCCAACAAACCGTTTGACTGCAGCCACAGCAAGATGAGTAAATTTGCCTTTGGAGTTGAATGGTGAGGAGGAGCAGTGAAGTAATCCTGAAAGAGGAGGAACAGGTACAACAGGAGGAAGGAGGGGGAGGCTGCTGTGTAAGTATTCTTCAGAGCTCTTCTATATATTACAAGAGCAATTTATAAAGCACTGCTCACTCTCAGAGGCAGCTGTGAAATATAGAGGGAAATAAAATTTCATTGCAGCAGTTCCAGGTAATAGAAGAAGACTATATAGTAAACTCACTTCAAGTACCCAACTTCAGGCATCAGTCTCTTCCCTTAATTCTTATTTTCCTGCCCATTGTTTAAGTAACATGCTCTGGAGTGCATCTGTTATTTTTCCTATTAATGCTTGAATAGGCAGAAGATAGAAAAAAAAAGCTGGAGTAACTCAGCGGGACAGGCAGCATCTCTTTAAAGATGGAATGGGTGACGTTTCAGGTTGAGACCCTTCTTCATACTGAAGAATTGAATATAATAAAATAGGCCAACCTATTCTCAGATAATAACTAGCAAATAAATAATTTAAAAAAAAAAAACCCTTTAACCACCTAAAACCTTGTTCCTTTGTAATGTGCATAGCACCTCAGCAAAGGAAGCAAAACTGTTGCAGGTATTATGCACCAAGAAGACATGCCAGCCTATTGCATATGATAAATTGTCATGAGGTTTAAGTCTGCTTCGGGCAGTAGTCCAAAGAGCCAATTGCAAATCAGCTGCACTCTTTTTTACGCACACTGCTTGATTTGAGTTACTATTGTGGAATATTAAAAATTATATTTCAGGGAGATTGCTCAGCGCATAGAAAAAAATCACAAGAAAGAGTGTACGGGGAGCAACCCAAGGTCAGCCTTGGTAAAGCAGTGCGCAAAGATTTTGAAGATGAGAGTAAAATAATTAAATGAGATGATAAAAGGAGGAGAAGGTAAAATAGAAATTGAGGAAAAAAGTAATTGGTTCAATGCATTTACTGCTGAGTGCGGTGCTGGACAGCTGGGTGAAAATCTGATACCACCCAAAATCAGGATCAAACCCAGATTGGTGCTGTGAGTCCGTAGCTCTACCTGCTACAATACTGTGCTACCCTACCGCACATCTTGTTCCTCATCACTTACCTTCACCACTATCTTGTCCCATGTGGCTCCAGTTCTGTTTCCAGGCCTCCCTGTTTAGTCCCAAACAGAATCTAGGTACAAGCCATCAGTCTGAAGAAGGGTCTCAACCAAAATGTCGTCTGTCCTTTTCCCTCCACAGGTGCTGCCTGACCCATTGAATTCTTTGATTTTTGCTCAGGATTTCAGCATTTGTAGATTCTGCAGGATAATCCGTTCATCTGGGGATTAGTCTGATGAATCACTTTTTATTGTTTCCAATGGTACTGTATCTTTTTATAATGTTATGGGCTTGTCCCACTTGGTGATTTTTTAGGCAACTGTCAATGACTGTCAGCGTCATAGCAGGTCGCTGAAAAATCGGCGACAACCTACGTCATCTTGGCGACAACCTACAACAGCACCTACATCAGGAGATGTCAAGCTACATGTTGAAAGTTTAGCTGCGACCTGAAAGACGCTACGACTTTTTGGGCGACTGAGGAGACTACTACATGTGGCATCGAACTAGTCGCCTGTAGTTGCCTAAAAAATCGCCTAAGTGGGACAGGCTCGTAGGATGACCAAAAATATACATTGTATTCTCGGTGAGACTTTGCTTCAATGTTGTAGAATTTCAAAAAATCTCCCTATCTTTAAACTTCAACCCCTTTGCACGAAAGACCAAAACACTGCTTGCCATCTTAACTACTTATTGGAACCTGCCCTTCTAGCTTTTATGTGATTCAAGGACTTAAGTACTCAGATCCCTTTGTTTAATTTAGTTTTGAGACATAGGTGAAAACAAACACTTTGGCCCACCAAGTCCGTGTCGACCAACGATCACCCATGCACTAGTTCTATTCCACACACTCGGAACAATTTAAAGAAGCCAGTTAACCTACAAACCTTCATGTCTTTGCAATGTGGGTTGCAACCAGAGCACCCGGAGAAAATCCACCTGGTCACAGGGAGAATGTGTAAACTCAGTACAAAGTCAGGATCGAACCTGGGTCGCTGGCAATGTAAGGGAGCAACTAGCACTGTGTCACTGTTATTCAATGACACAGCATCCTGTGGCCCTGGTCCTCTGGTCCTCATCTGGTCCTCGATTCACCTACTCTAGGCAAGAGACTCTGTGCATCTACCTGATTCATTCCTGTCATGGTTTTATAGATCACCCCTGATCCTCCAGCGCTCCAAGGGATAGAGTACCAGCCTACTCAACCCCTCCCTACAGCAACATCCTCGTAAATCTTGTCTGTACCCTTTCCAGCTTGATAACATGGAACACAATACTGAACACAATATTCTAAATGCGGCCTCACCAACACCTTATGCAACTGTAACATTACCTCCCAACTTCTATACTCGTCTTATCTTATGCACAAAATCCTTAAAAGTGTTCATGAATAATCTTCCTCATGAAAGCAATTTAGCGATGTGCCCCTCATCCCCTCTTTATTCAAACAAGAGGCATTAACATTTGCCCTGGTTTTATTCCACAGATTTTAATGCTTATCATCGCACCTACCTGTAGATGAAGGTTAATATGACTCCCAATGTCTCCACATTAATGTTCTTAGTCAAATAGAACATAGGACATACAACAATACAACATAGGAACAGACTTTTCTGCCCACGATGTCTCTGCTGAACAGGAAGCCAAGTTAAATGAATTGCCTCTGCCTTAGAGATGCTCCATATTCCTCCATCCCTATCTATACATGTGCCTTTCTAAAAACCTCTGAAAAGCTACTATCATGTCTGCCTCCATCACCGCCCCAGGCAGTGCGTACCAGGCACCCACAACACTCGGTATTAAAACTTTGCCTTGCATATCTCCATTAAACTTTGCCCCTCTCACCTTAAATTATGCCCTCTACCCTATCTATGTCTCTCATAACTTTATATACTTCTATCAGGTCTCACTTCAACCTCTGACACTCCAGAGAAAAGATCCAAGTTTGTCCAATCTTTCTTTATAGCTAAACCCTCTAATCCAGGCAGCATTCATGTAAACCTCTTCTGCCACCTCAATGCAAAATCTAGTTACTCTTTGCTGCTTTCTGACTTTATTCGTCTTTATGACTGACTTTGTTTGCTGTAACTGAGTAATTAAAACAGCTTGATAAAGGAAGTATGAATGACCTATGAGCTACACTATAAATGGGTACATTTATATTATCGATTTCCATGAATGAAGATGTGAGCCTTTTGTCAGTAGCTAATTATTCACTTTCTCAAGTTTCTTATTTCTCCATGTCAAGGTTACTCTTGTGTTTTATTTTAGTTTTATGGGCCTGTCCTACTTAAGGGCCTGTCCCAGCTCCTTTAGAGAGCGCATTGGGGGGGGGGGGGGGGGGGGGGGGGGGGTGAGAAGGAGAGAGAAGGAGAGTAAGGTAGGGAGAAGGGGAGAGAGAAGGGGGAGAGAAAGGAAGAGAAGTGGAGGAGAAGGGGAGAGAAGGGGGAGAGAAGCGGGGGAGAAGGAGTGGAGACACTTTGAAGAAGTTTAATAAAGTTTAGTGGCCATTTTACCTGCCGGTACGGCTTCCTAGGTCGTGAAACTCGAATGAGCCAATCTAAATGCTCGGTCAGCGAAGGAGATGGCCTACGGCCACCCTTGAGTGCCTGCACTACGAGTGAAAAAGATCCATTCCGACCAAATTTTACTAGCGGAATATTTTTCAACATCCTGAAAAAACGTCCACGACCTAGCTGAGGCCGCGAGTAGGTGGGAACCTCCCTCGATCATGAAGGAGAGTTCCAGCCACCTCATACGACCTCCTAGGACCTCATGTCAACCATGCTGCGAGTTTGAGTCGAGGGTAAACTCGTCTAAACGTTATGGTCACCGCGAATTTTTCAACATGTTGACAAATTAGCGGCAATAGAATGAAGACGGCATAGAGAGTAGCAAGAATTCTCATGCCGTATGTGGGTCACCAGGAGGTCCTAGTGGGTTGCCAGGGGGTCAGAGGCTCTCTTAGGCTCTCGTAGGTTGTAGCCGGTGAATTTCATTGGCTCATTGGGAAAATAAAACGTACGCTGTAGTTTTCAGAACCAAGGATAACCGACCGGTAATGTTAAATGTCCACCGAGCTTCACAGCCGTGTATCTCTGGCTTTTTAAAAGTTATCTCCACTCCCTCTCCCCCCTTCTCCCCCCTCTCCCCCTGTTCTCCCCCCTCTCTCTCCCCCCTCTTTTAAAGGACTTACTGTAGACTGTGCTTTTCACCAAATCTATGACCAATATTTCAGAAATTACAGGAATCCGAGAGGTAGCTTTTTCACACAAAGGGTGCTGGGTGTATGGAACGAGCTGCCAGAGGAGGTACTTAAGGCTGGGACATGGATAGGACAGATTTAGATGGATTTAGATGGATATAGACCAAACGCGTGTGAGTGGGACTGGTTTAGATGGGACATGTTGGTTGGTGTCGGCAAGTTGGGCTGAAGGGCCTGTTTCCACACTGCATCATTCAATGACTAAAAAGTTAAGAAGACAAATGCATGTAGATAAATAGAGCAGATTTGAAAGCGGAGTGAAATGTGAAGGCAGAGAGAGGTTAATGGGTGGAATGGAACATAGGAAAGGAGGGGTGAGAGTGGGCTTGGGCAGGTGGGTGAAGGGAAAATAGACACAAAGTGCTGGAGTAACTCAGTGGGTCAGGCAGCATCTGTAGAGAATATGAATAGGCGACGTTTCACAGAGTGCTGGAGTAACTCAGATTCCTATTAAATCTTTTCCCTTCACCTTAAACTTATGTCCTCTGCTCCTCGATTCACCTATTCTGGGCAAAAGACTAAACCATATCTATTCAAATCATGATTTTATACACCTCTATTCGACCATCCCTCGTCCTCCTATGCTCCATGAAATAGTCCCAGACTACTCAACATCTCCCTATAGCTCTGGCCCTCTAGTCCTGGCAACATTCTCGTAAATCTTCACTGTACCCTTTCCAGTTTGATGACATCTTTCCTATAACATGGTGGCAAGAACTGAATACAATACTTCTTAATTACAGCGTCAACCTTCCTGTTCATCGCGGTGTGTGTCTGTATCACATTGGCTTTGCACTGTGTGAATTTCACTCAGACAGCGCTCCCCCGCTTGCCCTGTCCCCCGCCTGCATAACGGGTTGGTGAAGGAAACGATGTGTTTGTGTGGTGTGGTCCATTCTCACAGTCGCCATTCCAGTTGACAGTTTTTCAGACGACTGCCGGCTACTTGATAGTTGCCAGCAGTCGTCTGAAATATCACCTAAGTGGAACAGGCCCATTAGAGGTTGTACTCAGCAGTGTCGTTCTTTTTCTCTTTCTGTCTCCCTGTCTCTCTTTGTCTTTCCATCTCTCTGTCTTTCTGTCTTTTCATCACACTACTTCTCTCTGTGGCTCTCTCTCTGCCTCTCACTCTGCCTCTCTTTCTGCCTCTCTCGGTCTCCCTGCCTCTCGGTCTCTGTCTCTCCATCTCTCCATCTCTCTATCACCTTTTACCCTTCACTCACTCTCTCTATTTTTGTTGACAGCGAAGCTTTCTGTCTTTGGTTAACTGGAAGTGAAGATTGTATTTCACCTTTTGCCCACAACGCCTCAGAACACTAGGAATGTCTAGAAGTGGCCCCAGTCCAAATCCAGTGAGAGTTAGGGAGAGGCTGAAAGTCAGAAGTGGTAACTGTGGTGGAGAAAACTGTCTGCCAATTAGTTACATACACCAAAGGAGCATTCAGACAGCAGAGGAAGGAAAGCCTAAAGGTATCTTTGTGAAGTCAGAGCAAAACATTCCACTTAAAAGGACCATCAGAGAACATTAAACAAAAGTAATTACATCCCACACTCCATCCCAATACCACTCCAATACCTTATTCATAGAGTCATTGAGTTATACAGCAAGGAAATAACCCCAACTTGTCCATTCCAATCAATGTGCCCATTTAAGATAGTCCCATTCACCACGTACTGTATGGCCCATATGCCTCTGAAATTTTCCTTTTCATTTATCTGTCCAAATATTTTCAATGCGATTATGCCTGCCTTAACACCTTCCTTGGATCAATACAACCATTAACCTCTGTATGAAAAATGTTTCCTATTAAATCTTTCCCTTCTCACTTTCCCTTCTGCACATTCTCGCAGGTGCAGCAGGCAGTGAAGAAAGCAAATGGTATGTTAGCATTCATAGCGAAAGGATTTGAGTATAGGAGCAGGGAGGTTCTACTGCAGTTGTACAGGGTTTTGGTGAGGCCACACCTGGAGTACTGCGTACAGTTTTGGTTTCCAAATCTGAGGAAAGACATCCTTGCCATAGAGGGGGTACAGAGAAGATTCACCAGACTGATTCCTGGGATGCCAGGACTTTCATATGAGGAAAGATTGGATAGACTCGGTTTGTACTCGATGGAATTTAGAAGATTGAGGGGGGATCTTATAAAAACCTACAAAATTCTTAAGGGGTTGGACAAGCTAGATGCTGGAAGATTGTTCCCGATGTTGGGGGAGTCCAGAACAAGGGGTCACAGTCTAAGGATAAGGGGGAATTCCTTTAGGACCGAAATGAGGAAAACATTCTTTACACAGAGAGTGGTGAGTCTCTGGAATTCTCTGCCACAGAAGGTAGTTGAGGCCAGTTCATTGGCTATATTTAAGAGGGCGTTAGATGTGGCACTTGTGGCTAAAGGGATCAGGGGGTATGGAGAGAAGGCAGGTACGGGATACTGAGTTGGATGATCAGCCATGATCACATTGAATGGCGGTGCAGGCTCGAAGGGCCGAATGGCCTACTCATGCACCTATTTTCTATGTTTCTATGTTTCTATTAAACCTATGCACTCTAGTTCTTGATTCCCCTTCTTTGGGGAAAAGGTATTATGCCCTTCCTGCTTTTATACACCTAATTAAGGACCCCATTAGGCTCCTATGCTTCAAGGAATAATAAAGTCCTAACATGCTCAAACTTTCCCTATAACTCAGGCTTTCAAATCGTGTCAACATTCTCATAAATGCTTTTTCATTTTTCCTGCTGAATGACATCTTTCCTTTAGCAGGGCAACCAAATCTGTACACAATACTCCAACAACCTCACCAATGTCTTGTACAACTGCAACGTAACATCCCACTTACAGAATGATTGAATGACCAAACCTATTGGTGTAGATAAGGGGGGAGAAATGGACACAAGTTATTGTAAGAGAAGCAAGTTGTGTGAGATACAGCAATAGTGATAATGGTAAGATAATAAAGTTCATTCATCTTGCAAAAGAGTGATGAATCTATATAAAGTTAGGAAAAAGTAATGTCCACATTCGCACATCAAAGTTTTGCTTTATTCTGGTACTTATTCATTCACAGAATGAAGAAATTACATGAAAGGTTTTACACTTGTTGTTTGTTTGAGATGGAAGTGGCTTGTGAGACCACTTCAGTGAGCAGTTAAAGTCCATTATATTGATGAAAGACCAAAGCAGCAAATGCATAGAAAAGATAAGTACTGTAAGTTTCCTTGCCTAAAAAATGTTATGAAACCAGTTGGTATTATCGCACATTCATTTTCACTTTATTTTAATTTCCAGAATAACTGAATCCAATTCTGTGGGTTTTGAGTTCATGTCCTCTCTCTTGCTAAGTTATTTCCTCAAATAAAAATCTGAAATTTGCTTTTAGCCTGTTGAAATTGCTCCTGTTGTCCTGCTTTTAGTCTGTTGAAATTGCTCCTGTTGTACTCAAAACTAAGTGATGATTATTGAGGATGTTACTGAAACGTTGCTATATTTGTTGGCTTTGTATTCCTTTATTTATTGTATGGCCTATCTTCCAAGCATATCCTGAAACATAAATGCTGGTATTGGATAAACTCTTTCACACAATTATTAAATTTCTGAGTAACATATAAACAAAATATAAACGCAAATTGGAAGAACAGCACCGCATATTTAGCTGGGGCAGCTTACAACCCAATGGCATGAATATTGATCTCTCTAATTTCAAATAACCCTTGCATTCCTTGCCTCTACATCCCTCTCCTACCCTAATTGGCCTATAGTTCCCTATCCCTTCATTATCACCTCCCCTACAGTCAACAATGGACCATTGTAAGGTCTTTGGCCTGTGGTGCAAGCTCTGGTTTGTTCTGTATCATTTCATACCTCCAGTATTCCCCCTCCCCTGATTTGCAGTCTGAAGAACAGACCTGAAACATCACCTATTCCCTTTCTCCTAGTTGAGTAATGATGAGTTACTCCAGCATTTTGTGTCTATCTTTGGTGTAAACCAGCTTTGGTAGTTTTATACACCAGTTCTTTCCAACACATAATTACTTGGTCGCAGGTCACTGGATCCTGTTGTACCATTTAACCATATTATACAGTAAACAGTTTCCAAGATGCATTTACATGGAAGGTAGAAGAGTGCAGCACAAGAGCAGGCCCCTCACCCACAATGCCCATGCCGAACATAATGCCAAGACCATCAATTATATACCTGCACATTACCCAAGTTCCTCCATTCCTTGCATATCCATAAGCCTATCCAAAAGTGTATTAAATACCACTAGTGTATCTGTGTCAACCACCACCCCTGGCAGCACGTTCCAGACACTAGCACTCTATGGGTAAAAACCTTGCCCTGCACTTCCCCTTTAAACTTTGCACCTTACACCCTAAAACTATGCCATTTACTATCTGACTTTTCCATCCTGTGAAAAAGATTCTGCCTACTCGATCTATGCTTCTCATAATTTTATATACTTTTTTCAGGTCTCCTTACAACCTCTGATGTACAAGAAAAAACAATCCATGTTTCCCCAACTTCTCCCTGGAGCTAATATCTCCTAATCCAGGTATCATTCTTGTGAACCACCTGAGCAACCCATCAAGGACTGCATACCATATTCCAAATATGTCCTAACTTAAGATCTGTAAAGCTATATCATGACATCCTGGTCCTTATGGTCAAAGCCCTGACCTATGAAAACAAGCATACCATATGCCTTATTTACCACTCTGCCTGCATATTTTTAATTCTTGAAGGATGCAAAGACAAAAACAATCTCTTTCATTAGAAAATTATTGCAAGTATGTTGAACCAGAGATATTTATAGTTGGGTTAAATTGGTTAAAAACAAGTTTGTATTTGCAACTTTTGATTGCTTTTGCCACAGATCGCTGGGGTTGAGAGGAAAAGATAGATCAGCCATGATTGCATGGCAGTCTAGAATCGATGGGCCGAATGCCTTACTTCTGCTTCTATGATTTATGAACATGAATTATTGCAATTTACATCAACCTTTGGGACTCTCAGTTTATGCTCTTCAACTTCTGTTGCATTTACCAGGCTCTGCAAAAGTATTAATTCATTAAACTTCCCCACTTACTCTTTGGCATGCACCACAGCCATATATTTCCATGAGCCTTAGTCATCAGAATTCATCGATGAACCCTGCAATGTATGAATGAACATTTTGCAAGGCTGCATAATAACATTTTGGACTGACGACGCAGATCACCAATTGCATTATCACAGTGTCGCAACAAATCACCACACCAACTTATGGATTGCTATAACAATGTCTGCATCAGAACAGTTTAGTATCATGTTTTGCAGCAGTTTTGTATTTCTTAAGATTGCTGTGTCAATTAGCTTTTTAGTCTGGTTATCCACAAAAAGTGACAGATACAGGCTAACTTAAAATCTCTTCACCTCAGCCCATGAGACATTGATCAAATAGACACTATTTATTTTATTTCTTAATCATCTTGATCCTATTTGATTTCAACAGAGGAAGATTGCTGTTTTAATGCATCATGTCATCTAATCTCCAAGTCTATTATTGAAGTTCATGATTGGTAAGAGGTCATACAGTCATAGTTAAACAGAATGAAAATAGACCCTGAGGTCCAACACGTTCATGTTGAGTAAATTCCCCAACCAGGCTAGTCCCACTTGTCTGCACCAGGCCTATCTCCTTCTAAACCTTTCCTATCCATGTATTGGTTCAATAATTTTTTGTAATTCATAATTATACCCACCTCTATACTTCTTCTGGCAGCTCGTTCATAAATCCACTACCCTCCATGTGAAAAAGTAACCCCTCAGGTCCTTTTTATATCTTTCCCCTCTTACTTTAAATTATATCCTCTAGTTATAGACTCCCTACACTGGGGAAAAGACTGCTGCTATTCACCTAATCTATGCCCTGCATGATTTTTAAAATCTCTTTAAGCTCACTCCTTAAACTGCTGTGCTGCAAGGAAAATAGGCCCAGCCTGTCCAACTTATCCTTATCTCAAATCGTGTAGACCCAGTAACACCCTTGTAAATCTTTTTTGCAACTTTTCCACTTTAATGATATCCTTCTTACTGAAGGGCTGGCAGAATTGTACACAATGGCCTTGCCAATGTCCTATACAACTGCGAGGTCCCAACTCCTGGCATCAGTATCCTTACCATTGAAGGCAAGCACACCAAACATCTTCTTTACTGTCCTATCTACCTCTGTTGCTATTCGCATGAACCACAGTCCTGCACCTCTACATCTCTGTGTTCAACGACACCCTTAAGGCCTTACCATTTACAATGCAAATCCTGCCCTAGTTTGTCTTACCAAAATACAATGCCTCAATAACAGCTATGTGAGATAAATATAAATAATGGGGTGACTGCACTCTTGCAGGGAAGGTGGATTGTAAAATAATAATTATCAGCATTCTGTGCATTGGCAACTCTATGCAGGTACATTGAGGTTGTGTGTAGGAAGGAACTGCTATGCTTGTTTAAACCGAAGATAGACACAAAAGGCTGGAGTAACTCAACTGGTCAGACAGCATCTTTGGAGAAAAGGAATAGGTGACGTTTCGGGTCGAGACCCTTCTTCAGACTGAAAGTCAGGGGAAAGGGAAACGAGAGATATAGACGGTGATGTAGAGAGATATAGAACAAATGAATTAAAGATATGCAGAAAAGTAAGGATGATAAAGGAAACTGGCCATTGTTAGCTGTTTGGCAGGTGAGAGCGAGTACACATAATGAGACTCAACAAGATGACTTTGAAGCTGGTGTGACTTGGTTGGGGGAGGGATGGAGAAAGAAGAAATGCAGAGGTTACTTGAAGTTAGAGAAATCAATATTATTTCCATTGGGTTGTAAGCTGCCCAAGTGAAATACGAAATGCTGTTCCTCCAATTTGCGTTTAGCTTCGTTCAGTCAATGGGGCAGGCCTAGGACTGAAAGTTCAGTGTTGGAATGGGAAGAAGAATAAAATGTTTGTCTACCGGGAGATCAGGTACGTCTTAATACCTAATTAGGTAAATATTTAATAGGTAAATATTTACCCAACATGTTAATGAAGAGTGATAATGAAAATGGCAACACTTTTACTGATGTTGGCAATAGGAATGCCAAGTGTTTATTTCTATATTTCCTTAGGACAAAGATATAATGTGCTAAATGTTCTCCTTCTTTACTAGTCACAGAGCAACATTATTCCTCAACTGATTTTCCTCTAACCTATTCCCATCATCTGTTCCCAGATTCTACTGCACCCCTATACACCAGGGACAATTTAGAGTGGCCAATTATTTATCCACCTGTAGAAACAGGAACTGAACATGCTAGTTCATACACAGAAGGACACAAAGTGCTGCAGAAACTCAGCAGGCCAGGCAGCATTTCTGGAGAATAGGATAGGTGGTCTTCTTCTTGCGTTTGAGGCAGCAGAGGTTATGTAATGCTCCCCTGGCACTGTAGCCAGTTCAATGTGCTGTTGTCAAGGGCCGTGAGGTCTACCCCTCCACCAGGGGGGCGGAGGACAGTGCAGTCGAAAATGACGTGCTGCACTGTTTGCTAGTCTGCTCCACACACGCCGGCTGCTGTTGTATGGAGCTGATTCAAGGCGCCCCACTCTTTGTGGGGCAGGTCCGAGCCAAGTAAGGTTCTGGTGTTCGGTGCAACAGTGAATTGCGGAGGTAGTGAAGTCTGTTCCCAGCTGGTTCTCCATGATCCTAGTGTATTGAAACCGGAGCCACAGAGGGTTGCTGCGTGATGGGAGGAGGGGCGACGAGATGACAGGTGTTAATGTCCCAGTTGCTGTGAGTCCTGGCCGAGGCTGTGCAAAAGATGTATGGCGTCCGATGGGGCCTTGCACACCAGCATGTGGGTGAAGTACTCTCTGCGAAGCTTGGCGGGTGTGATACCTGCGAGTACCGGCAGAAGATCCAGGATGTAGGCAGCTGGCGATGATCCGCATGGTGTCGTTGAGGATGGCGTCTAGCTTGCTAGTATGAGCGCTGCAGCACCATGCTGGGGCGGCGCTGTACACGAGTGCAAGAGAACTGGTTCAGAGAGTAGATGTCCTGGCGCCCCATGACGATCCAGCCAAGCAACGCAGGAGGTAGTTCCGCGCCGAGACTTTAGCACGGAGAGCTTCAAGGTGTTGCTTGTAGGTTAGCTGCTGATCTATGTAGGAAATGGGTTATAGGGTAGGGGTGACCCATTCAGGGTGACAGTTAGCTGGCGTTGAGCTTCCTTGTTGTTCAGGTGAAAGGCCGATGTGGTGGTTTTTGCCACACTCAGTTTTAGTCTCCAGGTCTTAAGGCAGCCCGCAACAAGTTTCATATCTGCCGAGAGCATATCCTCCACATCTGACCAACTCCTGTCCGAATGCAGTAGCGCCAGGTCACCTGCATATCCATACTGGCACGAGGTCGTGCGTGGAAGATCGCTGATATAGAGATTGATATAGAGCATGGGGTCCAGTACCGAGCCTTGGGGGTTTCTTAGGCGTTGCAGAGAGCTAGATTTTCCGTCGCTGGTCTTGCGTACAAAACTGCGGTTGGCAAGGATGTTGCCAAGGAACCGTTCTAAATGGCGGTCAGGAATGGTGCGGAGGAGTTTCAAGATCAGGTCCTGGTGCCACAATGTATCGTAGGCGGCGGTTAGATCCAGCAGTGTGATGCCTGCCTTGTGACCCTTTTCAAAACTGTCTTCGATGTAATTTGTCAGCTTGACTATTTGGTGGGTGATGCAGCATCCAGGACAAAATCCGGCTTGTTCAGTGGGTAGTTGCAGGTTGACGATTGGATCGAGCCCGACCAGGAGAAGCCATTTGAGGAGCTTGTGTGGGACACAGAAGAGTGAGATGGGCCGATAGTTTCTTGGATTGTCCGCAGTTTTCGACCGGGAGGCGATTGAAGGTTTTCCAAGCCACCCTACTGGAGTGTGTGATGTTGATACCCTGGACTGTCTCTTCCCACTGCTAATAACACCGCTGTCTCTTCCCAACACTGCAGGTTTGTAGCTAATTAAGTTACAAATCTGTATGCCTTTGGGAGTGTGGGAAGAAACCAAAGATCTCGGAGAAAACCCGCATAGGTCACAGGGAGAACGTACAAACTCCGTACAGGCAGTAACTGTAGTCAGGATCAAACCCAGGTATCTGGCGCTGTAAGGCAGCAACTCTAGTGCTACCAAGCCACCCTACTGGAGTGTGTGAAGTCGATTCCTTGGACTGTCTCTTCCCACCACTCTCTGCACTTCTTGTCAAGGCAGTTTGTCAGTTCCGTAGCCTTGGAGGCAGCTTCTTCGCCAGGTTCAGCATACAGGAATGCGTCGTAGAATGCGTCACATTCGCCGTCCCATGTGGGGATGTACCGGCGATCATAGTCCCGAGGGATGGAACTCTTCTCTTCCCTGATGAGGAGTTTGCAGGAAGCAGAGTAGACTTTGTCCAGATTGGTGCAGGTGGGAATGGGAAGGCTGTCGATCCAGAAGTCCACCAGACTTGTGAACTGGTCCCATCTGGCCTTGTGGAAATTCCACCTCTTCGCTGGTTAGGTTGGGACCGGCTCGATGGGGCTGTCCAGGATAATCAGAGATGGATGATGTAGTGATTTTGGGAAGTGATTCAGGATGATATGGTGTAGGGATGGTCTATTCAGGCTTGAAAAAGCCAAATCAGGGTTGGTTGTGGTGTTCCACCTGCCAGAGTGGAAGCTGCCCGATTGTTTTGGGTTGTACAGGAGTTGAACGGCCCAATCTTCTAGTGCTGCACCATCTGAGTTGCTTGAACGGTAGCCCCAGGTGGTGCTGTGACAGTTATAAGTCTCCGGCATACATGCAGGACGAACCAAAGGTGGGGATGGAGTCTTTGTGGAGCCTGATACAGGAGCCTGAAATCTGTAACATCCAGGTTCAGGAACAGTTTTTTGTCCACAGCCATCAAGCTATTTAACACAACATCAAATAAGCTCTGAAAAATAACAGTCTATTATTATTATTGCACTCTATCTGTGTATTTATTGTGTATATATGGTCTCTGGTCTATAGACACACTGAACTTTTATCTTCCGTTTTGTATTATGTTTACATGTTCTGTGGTGATGCTGCAGCAAATAAGAATTTAATTGTCCTATCTGGAACACATGACGATAAACTCTCTTGACTCTTGGTAGAAGGTGGCTTGTATACATTGATGACTGAGACATCTTCGATTTGCATTGCTGCCCATTCCAAGTCAGAATTAGGAGGGGACGCTGCAATCGCGTTCCATTTTGCTGTGTTCCTTACAAAAGTGGCAATCCCCTCAGTGTCGCTCTCAGTGTAGGGGGCCAGGGTATAACCAGGGATCTTCAGATGGGAGCTATCACTTTTGTGAGTCTCTTGGAACAGGATTGCAATGAATTTGTGGGTCTGTAGCAGATGTTCTATGATGGTGGTCTTGGCCTTGGTGAGGCCTTCCGCATTCAGCTGCAGCAGGGTGATGTCCGGTTCAACATCCGTAGGTGCCCGCCCTAAAAAGGGTGCATGCTCCGGGATGGTGCCGAGCTGCGGCGACTGAGGTTACATTGGGGCTGCAAGCTGTTGTTGTTTGTTCGTTGTTTTTCTGCTGCTGTCTCTGTTTGTTGTCATTCGCCTGACTGAGGTCAGTTGACAGGGCTCACTACAGGGAGGATAGGTGGTGTTGCAGGTTGAGATTCTTCCTCAGAGATGGGATCCTTTCAGAGATGTTTCCTAACTTGCTGAGTCATTCCAGCACTCTGTCTTTTTAACTACCTACCTACTTGTGTTTGAGATATGGAAGGAAGCCGGACCACCAGCAGGAATCCCATGCAGTCACAGGAAGAAAGTGCAAACTTCGCACCAACTACTGTGGAAGTTTGAATTGAATCCAAGGATCTGACACAGTTAGGCAGAGCTCTACTGCTTGTGCCTTCGTGGCGCCCAGCAGAAAGCTGGAAACAAAACAGACTGCCGAATGAGGCAACAAATTGGCTCCAAGGATGACAATAATTCTGCCCATAATTGACTATGCAACTGGTTGATTGTTGGTGCTGCCGGTCTGAATTAGTCAGTTCACCTCGTTGTTCCTCTGACTGACTGCAATAACAGCCACTTCCATTCCAGAACTGTGAAGATTCTAATCGATCTAAACCATACTACAATATCTTCTAAAGTACCTTTTAAGAGGTGCAATTATACAAGCAATCTGGTTAGTTTCTCTATGGGCCTTTCAGTGCCTTTATAATTTTAAACATTATCTCACTCTTGTGAGTCACATCAACCCTTTCTCATTGCATTATGTTCAAGTAACAGTGCCATGTCAAAGACTCATTCTTCAGTGTAAATTCACATTGCACCTCCAAATACCAATTACTCACCTGTAATCAATTATATTTTCATCACACATGGCTGTTCCAGGATCAGGCTGATTTGTCAACCAACACAATCCATCGTATGCTTTAAAATAATCTTACGTGAAGGTCACGGTGCCTGTTGCTTGACTCATCTCCTTGTACCTTCTCTGTCATCAGCAAATATACAATCAAAATGTTCACAGGCATGGTACTAGATTTTAGTACCATATTATTTATCACCACAGGGTGTTAGAGCAAGAATCCAAAACACTGCCAGTGACATGGTGAGGAATTAGTTTCTCACCATTCTGACAACCATTTGACCTCAGGAGTTCAGATGCTCCAAAATCCATAAATTCATCTTGTGCCCCATTTTAGTTGTATCTACCCAATGGATAAATACCATCAGGTACATTAGTTCCCTCTAAGCCTTGGATATAATCATATTTCTATGTCTGCTTCATTTCACTGTTCCTAAAAAGGACATGTACATGGATAGGTTAGGAGTAAAGGGATATGGGGCCAAACACAGGCAGTTGGGACTAATGTGGAAGGGACATGTAGGGCAGTATGGGTAAATCGAGCCAAAGGGCCTGTTTCCATGCTGTATGACTCTATGACTCTAAAACCCTCTCAATGGTGCAAATATGGAATCAATCTGGTTAGCTTCTCCATAGGGCATGTTTACATCATCGTTCATGAAATTATTTGTCTGAGTCACATTAACCTTTTCTCAATGTGTTTTCTTCAAGTGAATGTGCTCTGCCAAAGTCTCATTCTTTAGTACAAATTCCCCATTAGGTGGTGGGTATATGGAGTGAGCTGCCAGGGGAATGGGTAGAGGAGGGTAAAGTTACAATGTTTAAAAAACAATTGGGCAAGTCATGAATAGAAAAGGTTTGCAGGAATTTGGGCCAAACACACAGAAATGGGACTAGTTCTGATATACACAAATTACTCACATGGAACCAATCATATTGTCACATAAACATGGAATTATGCGGCATGAAAACAGGGCCTTATCCATGCTGAGAAAAGAGCCTATCTGAGCTAGTTTTCACGTAGAGTGATGGGTGCCTGGGACGTGAGACCTGAGGTGGTGGTGGAGGCAGATACGATAGTGTAATTTAAAAGGTTTTTAGATAGGCACATGGATGTGTAGGGAATGGAGGGATATGGACCATGCTCAGGGAGTGAAAATTAGTTTAACTTGGCATTGTGTTTGGCGAGGACACTGTCAGCCGAAGGGCCTGTTCCTGAACTGTTGTATCATCACATTCTCTTTAATTGTTTCATTCTCTTTGCACAAACCCCCCAAAGATTCTCAATTTATTCATTTGGCCAACTGTTAGAGTGTCTTTAAACTCCTGCTAGTGTTTCTTGCCCCTTGCCATTCTCTATCTTCTCTAAAACTGATTGTTTTCTCTTCTGAGCCAGGATTCTGTCTCATTAATGTCAAGACCAGAGGTAAAAAGAGGCACACATGTTGTTTTCAGCAGCCTGTGGGTGGAGGCAATGATAGCATTGAGCTGTGTCATGAAGGTGGCAGAAGCAGATTTGTACCCCAATTACCCTCAATGACACTATATTCTAATGGGCATTGCTAGGGGTAAAATTATTAAGTAAAGCAACATATTCAGTGATAGAATCTTACAATGAGATGCAATTCAGAAGAATATTACTGCCAGTCCAATGATATAAAGAGGAAAAAAACAGTCATTTTAAATGTATTATTATATTCATCAGTTTTATTCACAAGATCCTATTCAGAATATTCAAAGGGTAAAATCAAAGTCCATATTAAGTCTGATAATATCTAAGAGTTGTGAATTTAATTGTGTAGTACAGGTTTATGGTAAAAAAAAATGTTGGAAGAGTGGAATTCAACATTTTGGCAAAATATTATTATTGAAAATTCTATACACTGTAAAAAAAAACTCACTCTTGGTGGATACTGTTTGGTATAATTTACATTTTTCCATAAAAGTTTAAAATCCTGATGAGATACAGTGGGATAACATCTAGGGCAGACCCCCCTTTCAAATCGATACTATTAGGCTGATATACTGTAACCATGAAGAAATGATTTGATATTTTTCCATAAATACTGAGTTCTGACTAAAGTCATTTCTCCTGAATGTGACCATGTTGTATAATGCTGACTTTATTAGAATTTGACTTTCAGAAAGTACAGGAGTCATTGTTTCTTTATTTATTTCCTTCCAGAGGGCACATGTGTTCATGTCCAGAATTCCAAATCAATTGGTAGAATGTGTTCTCTGTGTATCATAGCTGTGGTACACATTACGCCCTTTGTTCATACCAGGAAATTCAAGTGACAGAGACCTATGTTTGGAGCATTTGCAAGGACTGAAACATTGATCTCTACGAATACAGGGTTGGCAACGACTCCTCTGTGTTACTTGATCTTCACTTCTTCTTGGAAATGGCTTTATTAAATAATAATAAATTAATTAATTAGTGCCATTGAGGATGAAGAATGAGAAATTATATATTACCTTATTGTAAGTCTGCATTATCTGCCAGTGTCAGTGACAGTGAAATTCATAAGGGATGATTTTCCTGGGTAAGCAGCCTTTTTTTCTTAATTAACAGGGGATATCAGTTATCTGTTTTTGCAGGTTGCCCTCCAGTGCAGGTATATTTCCTGCCTCCTGGTGATCCAAAACTGAAAGCCTTTTCTATGGTATTCGTAAAATCTTTCTGTCAGCTGGGCATCAGTAGAAGATCAAAGTCAAATGCTAATTTACCTGCATGACACAAAGCATTCTGATTGCATCAAATTTTCCCCTCATCAAAAAACAGTCAGCGGGGATGAAATTGCACATGTTTCTAGTATTGCATGTATGTTCATTTGTCTGAAGAAGTAACATATACTTTTACTTAGATTGCAGTGTTAGATGTCCCCATACACAAACCACAAATGACTGCCAATCTCGAAAAACCATGTTACCTGCTGCACATTGATGGGCCCAGATGAGATTGACACAAAGATCTTCTTACCATGTATAGTGGCAGATTATTATATCATTCAAGAGATCGCTCCCTCTAGCCACTTCGGAGAAAACATGGGGTGAGGAGAGTGTGTGTTTTACACATGGGAGCTCTCCATGAGACATTCAAAGCCTCTCGAAAGATAAATCTTCATAACACAGTCTTTTGATTAATAGTTTCTTTATTGTTGAAGAAAATTCATCCAACCTTCTTCTTTGACTCATACATTTTAACCTTAGTCAAAGTTCGCATGGTCGAAAGATTTTCCTTCCCCATTCCTCCTCCGAACTAAATGAAAAAACTACTAGCTTCTGCGCAAAAATCCCAGCAGCAAACATGCCTCTGACTACGTAATAAATCCCACCCACATAATTACGGGCAGACAAAATTTAAAGGCAAATGCCATAAACAGATGACACCAAGCTGGGGGCTATAGTTTGGTGTGAGGAGGATGCTTAGAGGCTGCAGGATGATTTGGATAGGCTTAGTGAATGGGCAGATGCATGGCAGATGCAGTATAATGTGGATAAATGTGAGGTTATCACTTTGGTGGCAAAAACATGAGGGTAGACAATTATCTGAATGGTGGCAGATTAGGAAAAGGGGAGATGCAATGAGACCTGGGTGTCATGGTACACCAGTCATTGAAAGTAGGCATGCAGGTGCAGCAGGCAGTGAAGAGAGCATTCATAGCAAAAGGATTTGAGTATAGGAGCAGGGAGGTTCTACTGCAGTTGTACAGGGTTTTGGTGAGGCCACACCTGGAGTATTGCGTACAGTTTTGGTCTCCAAATCTGAGGAAAGACATTCTTACCATAGAGGGGGTACAGGGAAGATTCACCAGATTAATTCCTGGGATGTCAGGACTTTCATATGAGGAAAGACTGGATAGACTCTGCTTGTACTCGCTGGAATTTAGAAGATTGAGGGGGGATCTTATAGAAACTTACAAAATTCTTAAGGGGTTGGACAAGCTGGATGCTGGAAGATTGTTCCCGATGTTGGGGGAGTCCAGAACAAGGGGTCACAGTCTAAGGATAAGGGGGAATTCCTTTAGGACCGAGATGAGGAAAACATTCTTTACACAGAGAGTGGTGAGTCTCTGGAATTCTCTGCCACAGAAGGTAGTTGAGGCCAGTTCATTGGCTATATTTAAGAGGGCGTTAGATGTGGCACTTGTGGCTAAAGGGATCAGGGGGTATGGAGAGAAGGCAGGTACGGGATACTGAGTTGGATGATCAGCCATGATCACATTTAATGGCGGTGCAGGCTCGAAGGGACTAATGGCCAACTCCTGCACCTATTTTTCTATGTTTCTATGTTTCTAATTTATGACACCCAAAAATAAAGCCAAATGGCCACTACATACCAGCCCCTAATTGTTCTGAGTATATAACGACGCAATTACTAATAGACATCAAAGAAGTAGCCATAAAGGCTTAACATATTTCAAAGACAAAAAATAGCATGCATTATATATCCGCATTCAGAATTCTTCAGCGATTCTTCCATTTTCACCTTTGCATAGTACACAATATATAGTCCGAAACACAAAAGTCCAAAGTTTTGATAGCATGAAACTTCGTGCTCTATGTCCGATCAACTCATGGTTATGTTATAACAATAATGTTGAAGTGTGAAAATCCTTTGAGAGAATAATAGGATTTTTAGCAATAAGGTTCATGGTTAAATTTCCAGATCATTAGCAGAGATTTCAAATCCCAGCTCAGGTTTTGGCCATTCTCTGTCTAGCTTACAGATAAACTTTGGTCCATTGATCCATCTATAATTGCTTAAGAAGAGGTTCACTGTCAGTCCTCTAGAAGCTTCATCCGCAGGATTTCCTTTTGTGTTAACATATTTCCCTTGTGAAACATTAGTAACTCCCAATGTTCTTTCCATTGGCAAATTCTCTGTGTCCAAATCCAACTCTCTGGTCTCCTTGGCTCTATCTGGTGGAATGCTTTCCAATACAACATGATTGTTGCTGATCCACTTGGAAAGCTCTCTTATTGCCGAGGGAAGTCAGATTTTTGTCATTTGAATTGCTTCTTGCTCAGTAGACATGAATTTTAAGCAATCATCCACATAGAAATTATTCTTCAAAGTGGTTATTACTTCCTCTGGAAAGTGAACTTTATTGTCCTCTGCGGTCTTCTTTAAAGCAAAGTGTGCACAACTTTGTGATGACACTGCTCCAAAGAGATGTACCTTCATCCCGTATTCAACAAGATCTTGTTGTACATCACCTTCAGGCCACCATAAGAATCACAGGTAGTCAATGTGTTTTTCTGATACTTTAACTTGATGAAACATCGCTCTGATATCAGCCATCAAAGCAATTGGTTCTTGTCTAAATTTAATGAGAACTCCAATGAGTGAGTTGGCAATGTCTGGACCTTGCAGTTGTTGACAGTTAAGAGATGTTCCTTTGAAGACTGCATCACAGTCAAAGACCAACCTCATTGTGTCTTTCCTCAAGTGATACACCCCATGGTGCGGAATGTACCAAAGCTCTCCATCACTTCGATTCAGTTGGTTCGTTGGTACCATTTCGGCATAATCATTATCAATCATATCCTTTAGGAAGGACATATATTCCTCATGAAATTTTGTATTCTTGCCAAACTTGCGTTTCAAATTCTGGGTGCGTTGCTCTGCCATACGACGATTATTCAGCCGATTAACATGTTCTTGTTTGAAAGGTAAGTCCAGACAATAGTGGCCATCTATCATCTTTAATGAGTAGTTAATAATATCCAAGAACTTTAACTCTTCCCTGGATATTTCTTCAGATTCCTTACTGGTAATTTAATTGAAGTCATGATTGTATTGCTTGATCAACAGCTTTTCTAATTTACCAGTAGATATTTGATTAACAGCAGCAGCAGGGCAGTTGTTCTAGTTCCTGCTTTCATTGTTTCTTCTCAAGGAGCCATAGATAACCCATCCTAGTTGGGTTTTCACAGCAAACGGTCCCTCACCTTGGCTTCTCGCAGTCTGTATAGGTTCCAATGTCTTCAAAGCATTCGTTCCAATAAGTAGGTCAATACCAGAATTTATTTTAGATATTTTGACATCCTTCAAGTAAGGCCATTTTCTCAAGTCCTCATGTCAGGGTATATGTTGATGACCAACAGGCATGGTCTCATGTGTAAACACTTCAGATATTGGTCTAAGATTATCTTCATCCAGACTGGATATCTCCATACTTGTAATGTAACGACTAATGCACTCCTATCTTCATTCAAGGTACGCAATCAAATCTTAATCTCTTCTCCTGTGATGTCCAGCCTTCTCCTTAGGCTTTCTGTGCAAAAGGTAGCCGAACTTCTGTGATCCAAAAATGCATATGTTTGCAACACTGGTTTCGTCCTGCTATTCCTTACCTGTACTGGTAAGATAAAGAAAATACAGGCTTCTACCCCAGCCCCAATACTTGAGGCGAGGTGACAGCATCACTAGTAGCTGGCTTCTCCTTCTGTTTGCTCCGGCCCCTTCTCTTCTATTTGCTCTGATAGCTTCTCTTCTATTTGTTCTGGTGGCTTCTTTCCAGTGTGAAGTGCTTCAGGATGATTTTGCTTGCACTTATCACAGTTTATTGGACTCTCACATTTTTTCCTTTCTCTTTCAAGAAATCCACCTTTTCTTTATAATCCTTCTTCATGAATCTTTGACACCACCTTAATGTGTGACCAATGTCATCACATAACAAACAAAATCCTTTTTGCTTGATATTAGATACATCTCCTTTCATTCCACCTGTTGTTTCCACAGGTATTATAGCTGTAGCAAAACTGTCTCCCTTAGATCCTGATCTTCCTTTAGTTTTGGTAAAGTTAGAACCTTTGAAAGTTGCAATTGGTATATGATCTTGTATATTCCCGTGGTGTGGATCTAACATGTACCGTACTTGCTTTTCCAAGAAGTCCACCAGGTCTGGTAACATGGCTACTCGCTTCTCCTTATCCAATATTCTGCCTGCTTTATCTCTCCACTTTTCTCTCAGTCATCCGGGCAGGTTTTGAATGATGGCTCTAGTATTACTAACACGATTCATCTCCTCCGTGTGGTTGAGATTTTCTATAGAACTACAACAACCTCTAAGAAATATTGCATAATTACTTAATGCATTCACATCTTCAGGCTTGATATTTTTCCAAGCATGGGCCTTCTCCATGAATGTGTTAGCAATCCTCTGTTTGTTACCAAAACGTTCTTTAAGTAACCTTCTTGCCTGTCAGGCTTATTTTGACAACTTTCTACAAGTACCTTAGCACTTCCGCTTATGTAATGGACCAGAAATTGTAAGCGCTCTTTTTTATCAGTAATTTTCATTTTTACTACTTTGTGAAACGCCATTATAAATGCTTCATACTGCAAAGGATCAACATTTCATGTAGGAATTCCTATTGGTGGTAGGGTGAAAGAGAGAGCAATTGAGCTATGAACTTGTTGAATTCAGCTTGCCTATTCGCCAATGCAAAGAATCCATCCTGAGATCCTTGGCTTGGCGCAAACGGATGATAGACAGGTCTCTGATAATCATACTGGCTTGTTCGAGCCTGTGTATTAGGCCTCGGAAAAGTGTACTCAGCTGTTTGTTTGTCCCGAGCCTCTACAGACGCCCCATAAGTAGTTTGCTTCGGTCTAGCACCCATTTGCTGAAATTAAGTTTTGTCCATCATTTGTCTACATGCTAGTTCTGAGTCATGAGGCCGGATATCCTCTGGCTGTAGATTTTCTTTTGAGCAGTTCCTTTTCTCAAATAAGAGTTCATCACATCAGATGCTTTAGGGCTACATCTTGAACCCTCACTTTCCATTATCTCCTTCTTTGATTTGACAAATGGCAACTTTGTGGCTAGTTCCAGCTGTTCTTTTCATCGCCTCATCTCTTCATCTTGTTGCCTCATCTCTTATTTCATCTGTTCTTTTTGTTGCATAATCTCATGTTCTTGTTGCCTCGTCTCTTCTTTCAGTTGTTCTTGTGCCTCAATCTCATGTTCTTGTCGCCTCATCTCTTCTTTCAGCTGTTCTTCTTGTCACCTCATCTCTCCTTTCAGCTGTTCTTCTTGTCTCTCAATCTCATGTTTCTTCTCCAAAGCATCTGCTTCTATTGGGAGAGCAACTAGATCAGCTTCAACCCCCAATCGAGTAGAAACCCTTGATGCTGAACTGGCTATAGAACCAGATTTATGTCTTGATCTTTGTGTAGATAAATTTGAGATACTATCTCGTGGTGTAATTTACTCTTCCCACCAAGAGAAAGAGATTAGTTAAAACAAATGTAGGTCCCTTGCAGTCCGAAACAGGTGAGTTGATCATGGGGAACAAGGATATGGCGGACCAATTGAATAACTACTTTGGTTCTGTCTTCACTAAGGAAGACATAAATAATCTGCCGGAAATAGCAGGGGACCAAGGGTCAAAGGAGGAATTGAGTGAAATCCAGGTTAGTTGGGAAGTGGTGTTCGTAAATTGAATGGATTAATGGCCGATAAATCCCCAGGGCCAGATAGGCTGCATCCCAGAGTACTTAAGGAAGTAGCTCCGGAAATAGTGGATGCATTAGTGATAATCTTTCAAAACTCTTTAGATTCTGGAGTAGTTCCTGAGGATTGGCGGGTAGCAAACGTAACCCCTCTTTTTAAGAAGGGAGGGAGAGAGAAAATGGGGAATTACAGACCAGTTAGTCTAACATCGGTAGTGGGGAAACTGCTAGAGTCAGTTATTAAAGATGCGATGGCAGCACATTTGGAAAGTGGTGAAATCATTGGACAAAGTCAGCACGGATTTACAAAAGGTAAATCATGTCTGACGAATCTTGTGGAATTTTTCGAGCATGTAACTAGTAGCGTGGATAAGGGAGAACCAGTGGATGTGGTGTATCTGGACTTCCAGAAGGCTTTCAACAAGGTCCCACATAAGAGATTAGTATACAAACTTAAAGCATACGACGTTGGGGGTTCAGTATTGATGTGGATAGAGAACTGGCTGGCAAACAGGAAGCAAAGAGTAGGAGTAAACGGGTCCTTTTCACAATGGCAGGCAGTGACTAGTGGGGTACCGCAAGGCTCAGTGCTGGGATCCCAGCTAGTTACAATATACATTAATGATCTGGATGAGGGAATTGAAGGCAATATCTCCAAGTTTGCGGATTACACTAAGCTGGGGGGCAGTGTTAGCTGTGAGGAGGATGCTAGGAGACTGCAAGTTGACTTGGATAGGCTGGGTGAGTGGGCAAATGTTTGGCAGATGCAGTATAATGTGGATAAATGTGAGGTGTAGCACTTTGGTGGCAAAAACAGGAAAGCAGACTATTATCTAAATGGTGGCCGATTAGGGAAAGGTGGAGATGCAGCGAGACCTGGGTGGCATGGTACACCAGTCATTGAAAGTAGGCATGCAGGTGCAGCAGGCAATGAAGAAAGCAAATGGTATGTTAGCTTTCATAGCAAAAGGATTTGAGTATAGGAGCAGGGAGGTTCTACTTCAGTTGTACAGGGTCTTGGTGAGACCACACCTGGAGTATTGCATACAGTTTTGGTCTCCAAATCTGAGGAAGGACATTATTGCCATAGAGGGAGTGCAGAGAAGGTTCACAAGACTGATTCCTGGGATGTCAGGACTGTCTTATGAACAAAGACTGGATAGACTCAGTTTATACTCTCTAGAATTTAGGAGATTGAGAGGGGATCTTATAGAAACATACAAATTCTTAAGGGGTTGGACAGGCTAGATGCAGGAAGATTGTTCCCGATGTTGGGGAAGTCCAGGACAAGGGGTCACAGCTTAAGGATAAGGGGAAAATCCTTTAAGATGAGAAATACTTTTTTCACACGGAGAGTGGTGAGTCTCTGGAACTTTCTGCCACAGAGGTAGTTGAGGCCAGTTCATTGGCTATATTTAAGAAGGAGTTAGATGTGGCCCTTGTGGCTAAGGGGATCAGAGGGTATGGAGAGAAGGCAGGTACGGGATACTGAGTTGGATGATCAGCCATGATCATATTGAATGGCGGTGCAGGCTCGAAGTGCCGAATGGCCTACTCCTGCACCTAATTTCTATGTTTCTATGTTTCCATTTCAGAACCTTGTTGCATAGCTCTTTCATCTGTTGAGTGCGTAAGTTGTGGTATAATTTCAGATAACCACTCCTCCACCTCATCCATAAAATCGTTGAATAACTTCAGCCTTTCTTCCCACCACTGGGTGTTTCTTTCGCGTTCTTCCTGAGGTGGCTGTGAACACAGCAGTACATTTGTTTCTCTCCAACTTCATGGCAGAGGTTGAATAGTCGGCTCAGATTAGATTCCACTTTCTTTGCATTCTTATCTGATTCCATTAGTTTCTTCTGGTTTTCAATTGATTTGGTAACCTGTTTCCTCAACTTGTTTCTCTCGATCTGTGTTTCTTTCAGGTAGGCAGCTTGGGCCTTATCTTCTTCTAGATACTTTAGTCTCACTCTGCCACCTTGTGGCTCCGCTGACTCACCTGCTATATCTTGCTCCATGGATTTAAACAGGTCTTGGCAGATTGCCAAATCCTTTAAACAAGGACTTCTTCAATTTGCCTCAGTCTTATTGATAAACATTGAGCATATTTTTTTGTAAACATCTGATAAGAAACTATAACAAATTGGACTTTCAGACAACATCCAAAATATTTTCGAAGTTAGTGATGTTCTCAGTTCACAAAGAATGTTTCTTATCTTGGCTTCAAAACAAATCAAGGACAAGCACCTGGATTTCTATCCAGGCTGAAATGACAAACAAGCTTCTTGACTACTTTCCAAGCTTAGTGGAACTAGCTTTTTAATCACTTTTCAGAACCCGTTCGAATTAAAGCGTTCCAGCTTCTGAATTCAGTATAGTATAATAGTAAGATTAAACGAGAACTTACCAGTTTGAAGTTTGATCTTTATTTTATGAGGAGTCGAGTTGAGGGACTACGTGAAGAACCCCGTACAGCCGTTCGTGCGTCAATCTTCAAAGCAACGGTGTGAAATCACAGCAAACCGAAGTATAATGTAAGATAAAGACTAGAACTACCAGATGAAATCTATGAGGGCTGGGAGCGGAGGGCACGTAGTCCCTCAACTCGACTCCTCATAAAATAAAGATCAAACTTCAAACTGGTAAGTTCTCGTTTAATCTTACTATTTTACTTCGGAGTCACGTGAGTGACTACGTGAAGACTTCAAAGCTCTGTGATTTCATGCCGTGTGAAACGAGGATACACAACCACAGCTGCTTCATTGACAAATGAAGGGAAAACATTCATAATGCATACAGTCATAACATAGATGTAAAACATGCCGATGCTGTTTAAATGAAACAATAATATTTCCATCTCTCACCCAGATGGAACATATAACCAGAACATAAATAGAGTTAACAATACTCCTGGTTCACCAATGGGTCATTACAGATGTGTGGAGATTCATTCGATGGACCATACTCCAGCCGCAACAATGCGACCCAGCGGAACATAAATACCCTTGCTGCTGATGTTGTAGCAGCCCTGGTGGAATGAGATCTGGAAACAGAATCCATTAGTGCATAACACAACTCCGTTTTCCTCATCTGGAATGCCATGAACAATACGTTCTCCCAAATTCTTTGTGACTAACAACATTGCTAGTTCAGAACTCCAAGGCTCCTGATGACCTTGACATATTGTTGTATACATGTGTGCTTACCTTATCAAAGGTCCCCTGGTATGCCTGTGACTATTTTGAGACCTGACCCCCTTCTGGTCTGCTCAAGTATTTATAACATATTATATATTATAATTTACAGACATTATCATCCTGTACCATCACAATTATTTTGCGACAACCTGCTGCACTAAACCAGTGCCAGAAGGATAACTACCTAATAAACTCCAGCCAAATTTAAGGACATAGTTGCTGCCTCCTGGTGAAATAGTGTTCACAGATATCAACATCGCATATGGCATTATACTGGTCCTGGGACCTATGTTGAAACTATCCTACCCCTTGATAACCGGTGTGGACCCGACAGCGAGTCTTGTTCGTTACAGCCAATTCAATGAGGAAGCTCATTGAGCCAATTAATGGCCGTATTACTCTATAATTAACAGACAATCATTTAGCATGAACTCGAAACATTAGCAATCAATACCATTTTTCATGGAACATTAGCATAACAAACTCTTTCATCTCCTGGAAAAGAAAATATAGCCGTTTGGTGCTATGCAAACTCTTTGAACACATAGAAGGATAGATGTAACAACCCAAACCTTAGGACAGTTTGTTAGACCTGCAGAACATAAATTTGAGTTTATCATGAAACATCTGATTTCCGAAGCCTCAGGCTGAACAAGCAAATTCAAGTTTAAAATAACCAATAAGGTTATATAATTATTTGCAACAAATCGGGAATCAATTTGCATAATCACACAATAAGAACTTAAAGCCTCTTAATGACTTTATTTGAAACCTCGAGTGATGAGACAAAATGGAGGTAGCCATAAAAGACCCACCTGCTCCTTTTTGGCGAGAATGTATCTTTTGCCACTGCTATGCCAACTATTTTGCAACCAGTGAAATAAACATGAAACCAACATACATATGTATACACATATATTCATATTAGGTGTTCCATTGAACCAGAATTTCATAATACAGTGCGATTCAACACCAACTCTGTGTTGCCATTACCCACACTTGATGATTCTCCTGTGGCAACAAAATTATGTAACCATTCCAGTGATTCTTTAACCGATTGCACCCTCGTGACTAACATATGCCATCATCACAATGCATCAACCTGAACATGAGCATGACAATATGCTTATTTGTCCAATCACTCTATAGCCCATACAATGCCCGTAGAGTCTATAAATAGTTGATACTAATAACAGAACTTTTTGGGCAAGTCATGCAAATCTGTTCCATCTCCAAACTCGAGATGATCTTTCAGCTACTTGGTAACTACCTTAAATAGCAACTGTGGCCCGATTTCCGAGCCAGTCTAACAAGACAATCTTGGTCCTTATACTGAACCTGTGCAATTCTAACCTGCTTGAAACCCAATATTGTACATTTTACATTTACCGTTCAAAGTAGCTGATAATGTCTCAATCATTTGTACTGTATAACTAAGTATACACCTTACCAAACTGCAAGTGGTCCCTTAATTGTAGAGTAGCACAAGTCCAGTGCGTGGAACCTCTGGCCAGCTTTCATGCTGCCAGCAACTTCAGTGAACCGCTACTGCCAAAAAAGACATGGGATGCATTGCTGCCAAAACTATGAAACCTTGCTTGTTCCAATAGCTTGTGCTTCACCCTCCAGGTTACACCTATGGAAAAGTCTTACCTGAATAGAGGATTCGGCAGCCAAATGTAATGTCCCCCTGAGAGCAGTGTTCACTGCATATTGTGTTTGGGATGGTAACTTTCTTGTCAGGCATAGACCTCTGGCACATGCCCCGATCTCTTGGGCATGCTCTATGGCTATACCCTCAGACTCGGCGTTAAACTATACCAATCCCACATGCTCACCTCTTACATGAGGGAGCCATAAAGCAGGCCTGCTACACAGCTCTGCTGACACCATTTCCCATTTAGGCCATTAGCACCAATTTGCAATAGAATAAAAGGTTTACCTAACAACTACTAGAGCAGTAATGAACACTGTTTGTCCATCATCGTGACATTATTAATTTCAGCTGGTGTTAACAATGACCTAGATGGCACTTACTAATCAACCATTTAACAAAATAATTGTTGCACTACTTACACACCTGAATTGCATCTATGCACTTAACAATTAGTCCAACGACTAGAACTGTTTTATACCAACAACTGTTACCAAAGTCTTATTGACTGCAATCTGTTGCCCAGGCCGGCATCATGGCCAATTGAATACCTAAAAGCAAATCCCAACATCCTACAAATCTATTTGATAGGACTTAATCTAACTGGATAGAGGAGCCCAATTTCTCAAATATAGTTTGAGACTAGACAGCGGATTTTAGCACAAGCACGTTTAAACTGTGTATAGTTTTCTTTGAATACTTTTGTCATCATTCTGTTATATTGCCTTATCCTAACAATGCCTCCTCATCCCCCATGATCACTGTGAATGGGAATACCCTACTAAACTGCTATCCCCATAAAGCAGCCCTAACAAGGTACCCCTAGTGCCCATGAAGCAGCCCTGAACAAAGTAGCTGCTGGCCCGGACTTTCCCATAGCCCAGTATTTGCCATAGATTTGGCATTCTCATCAAGCAGCCCTGAGCAAAGGTGCTGCTGGCATAACCTCTCCAATAGGCTAGCCTACCATAACTTGGCATTCCCTTAGAGCAGTCCTGAGCAAAGGTACTGCTGGCACCGCCTCTGCAATAGGCTAGCCTGCCATAGTTTGGTATCCCCATGAGCAGCCCTGAGCAAAGGTGCTGCTGGCACAGCCTCTCCAATAGGCTAGCCTGCCATAGCTTGGCATCCCCATGAGCAGTCCTGAGCAAAGGTACTGCTGGCACAGCCTCTCCATCAGGCGAGCCTACCATAGCTTGGCATCCCCATTAGCAGTCCTAAACAAAGGTACTGCTGACACAGCCTTTCCCATAGGCTGGCACTGCCATAACTTGACATTCCCATGAAGCAGCCCTACCCAAAAGTGCTGCTCTCTAAATTAATTCCTAGAGGTGAAATCTCCCAACTTTCCCAATTGTACTGACTATTTTGTCAGTTGTCCCCATATCCTGGGGATTACTGTAGCTTGAGAACCCCATAGGTGAATTTCCCCTCACCAGGAATCCATATAAATATAATATATATATATAAATAGATACTCACGGTACCCTCATGGCACGCAGGCTAATGATTTATGTGAATTAACCCCATTACCTAGGGACTACTGTGGTCTGGGAACCACACATATACCTGGGTTTCCCCTGCACCGGGAACCCAGCTTAACCGTTTAGGTTAGTTTTAACCCCATGTGCTGGGGACTACTGCGGTCTAGAACCGCATATGCTTGGGTTTCCCCTCCCCGGGAACCCAGGCTGACCGTTCAGGTCCGCTAAGCCCCATCCCCTGGGGACTACTGCGGTCTAAAACCGCACTTATCCTCGGGTTTCCCCTCCACCGGGAACCCAGGCAGACCGTTCAGGTCCGTTAAGCCCCATCCCCTAGGGACTACTGCGGTCTAAAACCGCACTATTCTCGGGTTTCCCCTACCCGGGAGAACAGGTAAGAAAAATAGCACTTACCTGCAACTTTTTTAGACTTACCATGGAGGAGCTGCGCTGCTCCACAGCTGTCTGCACGAAAAACGTCTGACGCAATGACGCACGAACGGCTGTACGGGGTTCTTCACGTAGTCACTCACGTGACTCCGAAGTAAAATAGTCGATCTACTCACGATTCCGTGGTAAAATCTTCAATCTTCAGATAGGTCGCAATAAATCTCAAAGCCTGTCCGGCTGAGATCTGTTTTTGTCAATTCCTATCCCTAGGAACCGGTCTTCAGTTCCTCTTCTGGAACTAATTCTTCTGGCCTAATCTCTCACCAGAGATCCAGCCCAATCTTCTGACCGTCTTCTTTGGGACGGATTCTACCACCTCCTGTCCGTGAGGTATCTACTTTCAAACGGTCTCGCCAGTTCACTCACCGTTCTCCTGTTCGAGGTTTAAAAATCTTAAAATCTTAAAAACTGCACGTGTGCAGATCGATCTCTTCTCCTGCCAGTTGGCGTTGTGTGGATTAGTCTCTTCCCCTGTCACTCCCCGGAACGGTCCACCCCTTACTGGAGATGAGGGTGGCCGGCGGAGGTTTACAACTGCACTTTCGGAGGGACTCGAAGCAGTCCAGCCCAGCCCCAAGCAGCAGCCCCGCCCCACCTTGCCCCAAGCAGCAGCCATGCCCAAAGCAGCAGCTCAGCCCCAAGAAGCAGCCCAGCATCCGAGACCTGACCCAGCCCAGCCCAGCCTGGGAGGCCCAGCCAGAGAGTCGGAGACCTAGCCCAGCCCAGTCAGAGACCCAGCCCAGCCCGGAGTCGGAGATGTTGCCGATGTCACCAAACAGAAAGCGGAGACTCGGATCCCGGCAGAGGAGAACGACCAGCGACCAGCGCCTGCTGTGAGTCTCCATCACACCGCCAATTCCAGCCACTACTCCTCTGGTTTCCCTCATTAGCTCCTACCCCCCCCCCTCCCCCGTGATGCACTTCTCTCCCCCATGGCTCTTCCCCCGTCTTTTCTCCAAGCTCGCTCCCCACTGCCCACAAATCCCTCTCCCCCCACAACTACCCCTCTACCCACACACCCCTCCCCCCACAAGCACCCCTGCCCACACCCCTCCCAGAGACACACCCCCCACATATCCCCCCCATACCCCCACCACACACACCCCACCCCCACACACCCCGCTGCCCATACACCCACCCGCCTCCACAACTGCCCCTCCCCCCACACACACACCCCCCCAAAACACCCAAACCCCCAACACAAACCCCCACACACACCCATCCACACACACACATCTGCCCTCGCCCACATCCTCCCACCCCCACAACACCCCCTCTGCCACAACCTCACCTTCCCCCACAACCCACAACCATCCCTCTCCCACTTCCCAACATATGCCCCCCCCAAAACCCCCTCCCCACAACACACATTCCCCCAAAAACCCTCTCCCCGACAACCCCCCTCCCCCAAAACCCCCACCTCTCAAACCCCCCCACAAAACCCCACCTCACATCCCCACCCCCACAATCCCTCCGCCCAACAACCCCCCCACCTGCCCCCACAATCCCCCACACACCCCCACAACCCCCCCACACACCCCCCATCCCCACAACCCCCCACTCCCCCACATCCTCCCCTCCCCACTCTCCGTCCTGTCCCACAAGCCCCCTCCCCCACAAGCCCCCCTCCCCCACAAGCCTCCTTCCCAACTCCCCCCACAACCACCCTCACCTATAAACCCCTTCTCCGATAAACACCCCCCCCCCATATAGTTTTGCGCCACGGGTCTGATGCCTCATAAAAAAGTGAGCTCTACATGGATCAGAGTCGGCCTTCTTGTTTGTGTTTGGGAAGAATAAAGAATGGTTGATCCAGTGCTTGACTCAGTGTTTTACTGAACTAGACTAGGGGGGTAAGAGTAGAAGCATAATTACATTTGGGGCTCATCCGTGATCTCAACGGACCCCCAGACATAAGTTTGCGATCGGGGTGTTGAGTCATTTCAGATTGCGAGGGGAGAAATCGGCGCCACAGTGCGGTTTTTGCATCGGTTTTCCCCACTTCGCTGACCGGGACGAACCGCTCATTCATGTGCTTGGGTTGAGGTCCCAACAAGATCTAAATAACAGAGTCTAGCAAGCACTGAGGGTAGAGGAAAGGGAGCCATTGCCTTAGGGTGTGGTAGGAGTTAGGTACTGGGGACTCAGTGGTTGGAGTATAATTGGCTGAAAATACTTGTGAACAACACTGAGAGTTACAATTAAAGACGCGTCGATCCTAAATTTGCATTTGTGTGGGAAGACAGCTAAAAGACGATTGAATAAGAGAGTAAAGGGCCTGTCCTACAAGCATGCAACTAGCGCTATGCGATTAGCGCGACCTAACGTGGTCACTTGAGCCGTCCAGCGTTGCGGAGCCGGTCCTACTTCGATTGCCGGAGTCGTGCGGAATTGTGCGGAGTTCGTCCCGAATTCGTCCCGACACCGCGCGGGGCTCCGAAAAACTGACTATGTCCAAAAATTCCGCGCGGCAATGGCTTGTCGGCTCGCAGTCGCCTCGATGCATTACACACCGTCCCGACATCGTGCCTCCGTGAACCTATCTCTAGGTGCCTCCGTGACCCTCTATGCGTGTGGCTCCGTGGCCCTCTGTGTGTGTGTGCCTCTGTGCCCCTCTCTGTCCTGGCGAACTTACCTTAGACTTCGCTCCAAGTTCGCCTCACTTTGCGCCGCGTTGCGCCACTCACCCGGCCTTTGCAAGGCCCCTACTGCCAGTTTGGTTGCGCTTGCCGCATGCAGGCGCATGCTGGTGGGAACGGCCCAGTACAGGGGATCACCCGTCCTCCGCGCGGCCCCCGCTTCTAGTTTGATCACGTTCATCGCATAGAGTTGCATGCTTGTAGGACAGGCCCTTAAGAGAGTAAGAGCAAAGTGCTTATTTTTTCAATCCAAATTTACCAAATTCAGGGCTTCATATTGAAGGACTGACTAGTTCTATTCCAGACTCTCATATTGAGAACTGGATATTGTAAAGTGTATATATATTTCTCTGGTTAACCTGTGTATAATAAAATATATTGTTGGAATTGTTCATAATTACAATTGTTAATTTACAGTTTAGAGTGTGTTTAAAATGTTGCTGTTGCTTTATTGTATCTACTGTGTATTGCCTTTGATTTAAAGTTTTGAGTGTTAGATACACTGTTGTAATAGCGGTTTGAATCGGGACTGTATAAGGACATAGTGTGATTAAGACTGCTATTATAATTCGAGTTCGTGGCTGTTCAGCCAAGGGTTTATATCCTTTAGATTGCTGATTAGTACCTGTTAGTGGAAGAGTAAACTGAGGTAGCGGAAGAGTACTTGTTAGTGAAGAGTAATTCGTTGGGAACTGTATCCCTAAGTCTAGATATGTTACAAAACTTACCTTTACTGGCGCTGCACTTCTGCCGCTCCCCGTGTGCGTGACTTTCGCGCCTTGCAGAGGGGGGCGGGCTTAAAGTGCCGTTTTTCCACAGGCAGGACAAATCGATGAATGTCGGGCGATTTGGTTGCTGAAGAAAAATCGCTCCGACATTTAATGAATGATGGTATTTTTAAATTACTCTAGATTATTTATTAACTAGAGTAATTTAAAAATCACCTTCAAAAGCCGTGACCGCAGACAACCGGAAGCATTTTGCGTAGGGAAGAAAAAAAGGTAAATAGTTTATTTTTATATTAAAAGTTGGTTTTTCGGGAGGCATTAATAATATTTTTATGTTGCGAAATGGGTTCCCCAAAAAATGTATGAACCCCCAGTATTTTTCCCCCCGACTTCACCGCTAACCGCAACGTTCCAATCCACCGCATTCCACTAAAACCCACTCGCTAGTTGATTTAAATGGCCATTAATTTACAGGCATAAAACACTAAAATCCTTCCATTTGGCCCAGAAATTCATGAAAATTAGATTTAAAAATTATGTTATATTGTGGATTATTGTGTGAATGTTATTTGGACACTTAGGCAATTTTAAAAAAGTTTATCTTTTCTTAAGAAATTGATAGATGTTTAGATCTACTCATTGAATTTTGTAATTAGCTACAATTAGATAACTAACTAATTATATGCTTTAATTTCAGGTCATCCAAGTAAGATTGTTTAATATTTGTTTCAGAATGCTTCAATCTATAATAACTGAAAATTTCATTGAGTTCTCTTAATTTTTAAGAATGTTATGGACATTTAACTTTTCCATATCACAGCTTTTGAGTTAAGTCAATTGAAAGGCAATGGGAAGCAAGATGCTCATTTCCGAGTATGAAAATGGCCATAACTTTCTTAATACTAAAGATATGAAAGTAAATTAGGTGTTAAATTAAACTTCTTTTTATGCTTTATCTGATGGGATAAATTGCAGACTTGATTTTTAAAATCTCAAAATTTTGTAACATTGCTACTAAGTCTAAGCTTTTAGTGTGTGGAAAGAGTACCTGACAGAAGAAGAGTAGCTTGATAGGAAGAGTACCACTCAGTGAAGAGTACTTTGATGGGAAGGTATTCTCTATCTAAGGGAAGGGTTCCGTGGGTTGAAAACAGCATGACAAGGGATTAAATATATACCGTGATTTGTTTTTGGAGTCCAGTTAATGAATGCGATATTAGATGAATGCTTGTATTTTATATTGAAGTGCGTTTTTGTATGATAGTAATAAGTGGTATAATTTCTTTCCTAAGTACAATTTTGCTTGCTTGTTTTGAGTTTATTTTTCTGAGAAAGATACATCTCCTGAAGGGAAACTGGCACCAATAAATTTAGAGTTTAAGGACTAAATGGTTGGCATTGGCTTTGAAGGGGGAGAAGACGAATATTTGGAAGATTGGGAAAGTGTTAGATTTAAAAGAAGTTCCCAGCCTTCACCATATTCCGCTTGCGTTCCCCAGGTTCCACCCACACATTGTATAGCTGGTGCACACAACACATTCAGAGCCTGCAGCGCCTTTAACACCACCTGCAGATTCCACAATAAAGCCTGCTTTACAAACAGCAACAACACGAGTATAGGATTCTTTGACTCCATCCACTCCATTATTGGCAGGTAGTCCAGTAACTCATGGTACCAGGAGTAAAACAAAGAAGATAGGTCCAGTATTTAAGGAGAGAGAGGTTATTAGAGACATAGTACAACCACCAGAGTATTTCAGTGAGTCTAAACCTAGGCGAATTAGACGAGCAGTGAGAGAACAGAGAGAGACTTTTAGAAGGTACCGTCATCCCCCTAGTGAAGAGGAAGATATATCTGAGGGTGATACAATAGCTGGATACACTGAGGGAAATACCGATATGCAAAAATTCTGAAGGCAGAGCAAGTATCCCGTAGGCTGTTTCCAGTCAGGGAAATGCCTAACCCTGCTTTTGATCCAGGTTTTGCAGTGGGTGCAAATAATCCCAGAACAATAGAAATATATACCCCATGGAAACCCAATGAGATGATGGCAGTGTTAAGCAAGATCCCTGATAGTAAGAAGTCACCTGCTTCCTTTGTAGATTACTTAAGAACTACAATGCGTGTGTATCACGCAGAGTCCCGAGATCTATGGGCTGTGATACAACAGGTAATTACTCCAACAGAACACAACTCGTGAAGCACTGGTTAATGTAATCGCTGATGATAGAGCACGGAAGATGCAGCTTTAACTGCACTTGCCAATACTCTTCAGAACCCTATAGATATATCAAAGATTCTGGATGTAAGACCGAAAAAGGGAAAGGGAGCAGATGAGTTCTTGGAAAGATTTTCTGAATTATACATGGATCAATCAAGGGATCTAAATTTCAGGAATGGGGTAAGTTCTCCTCAGTGCTGTGCAATCTTACTGAACTGCTTTCCTACTAATGTGGCTGAATCGATTCAAACTAATAATATGGACTGGTCGGAAAACGGTTCCAGTCGGATGCGCAGAACAGTAAGATACCACTGGAAAGATGTCAAACAAAAATAGAGTACGTGGTTAAAAAGGAGACACCAAAATCAGACTTAGGAAATTGTAACCGGAGCAATGGTGAAAAGGGCAATTACCATGGCAGACCCGAATAAACACGAAGAGCAACATTTATCTAACCAGCATGTTGTTAAGTTTCATCAGGCCCCAAGGACAGTTGTTACCCACCTACGTCAGCATCTGAGGAATGAGGTATGTGAGTATGTCGACCCTCAAGTTTGGGCAGAAAACACTGCTCAGGTAGGATGCGTGAACATCAGTCTCATCCAAGTAACTCTCCAGAAAGGGGTAACACTGCCTTCGGTACTGCCAACAGTATCCATTAAAACCACAACCCATTAACAGCATAGAGTAATTAATTTGGGGACTGCTAGAACAAAACATCTTGGTAAAATGTCAATCAGTCTGCAATACGCCAATCCTCGCAGTTCCGAAACCAGGGAAGAAAGGCCAGTACAGATTGGTCTGAGACCTAAGATTGATTAACTCAGTTGTAGAACCGCTCCATGCACTAATGCCAAACCCTGCTCACATCTTAGCACTGATACCAGCTGAAGCCAAAAACTTCTTGATAGTCGACCTGCAACATGCATTATTTTCCTTGCCTCTCCATAAGAACAGCCAATATTTGTTTGCTTTCACATATAGAGGCCAGCAATACACTTGAACCAGATTGCCTCAGGGATTCATGAATTTACCTACTTTATTTTCCAGGTGTCTACAAGAACAATTGAGTACTTTAAATTTTAGAAGAAAATCTACTTTAGTGCAGTATGCCGATGATTTATTAGTAGCCTGCAGAGATGAACCAAGCAATCGTGAAGATACTGCACAATTATTCAATCATTTGGCTAATCTGGGATATGTTGTCTTCCAGTTAAAAGTACTGATGGCCTAGGAGAAAGTAAAATGTTTAGGAGTCATAATTTTGGCAACAGAAAGGAGTCTAGAAAAAAGCAGACTCAAACCAATTTGTGAATTCCGATTCCTAAAGCAGCAAAGCAAATGAGTGTGGTATGGTCTTGGTATGAGCTTGGTATAAGCTTGGTATGGTCAATTATTTAAACCTTGGATCCCTAATATAGCCTTGGAAATGAAAGAGCTAACACCCTATACAAGCAAAGAGGGTGAATTTCAATTAACTAGAAAAGCACAAAAGGTCTTTGAGTACTTGAAGAAATTGCTGATGCAGGCCCCAACATTGGGAAGACCATTGTACGACAAACCCTTCCGGCTCTACTGCACTATTTTATCTGTATGTGCAGCCTCAGTTCTGACACAAAAGCATGGGGATAGGCAAAGACCAGTTGGCTATTACTCTTCTAAATTAGACCCAGTAGCAAGGAGACACACACTCTGTACCCAAATTCTAACTGCCATATATAAGTTTACAGTCTGCTGCAAATTTGACCTAAGAACAGGAAATTGTAGTGTATAGCTCCCTAGAAAAAGAAAAAGAGAGAATAGATAATAAAAGATAGAGAAACGTGTGATACATAGTGTGTGAAAAGGAAAAAAGTGTGAAAGAAGAAAATTGAAAAGAAAGTAGAAAGAGAAAGAGCAGAAAGTAAGAGATTAAGGAGATTGTTATCTATATTCTTAACCATCCCTCACCCAATCCTGAAACAGTTAGCTTCTACAATTTTGTTGCACCATATGCTTCCAAAAAATCGACAAATGGAGAACAATTCATTAAGAATTGGTCCGATTTATCTATTAGGAGGAATCACATTTCCTCAAAATGTGCGGTGTCCTACATGTTTGAAATCCACATTTTAAGCATTGGTATGGATGTATTTTTCCAAAAGTTAAGTATACGTTTTTTTGCAGTTATTAACCCATAATTACAAAATAAATTTTGGGATGAGTTTAATTTATTCCCATCTTCCATTACTCCAAATATAATCATTTCAGTATTAGGTTCCATTTTTATCTTGAATAATTTTGTAAATATTTCAAAAATATCACTCCAGAATTTATTAGGTTTTATGCAGGAGACAAAAGAGTGTGTTATAGTTGCATTTTGGGACATACATTTATCACAAATGGGGGAAGTATTTGGATAGAATTTATTCAATCTAGTTTTTGAATAATATAATCTATGTAAGATTTTAAATTGAATTAAATGATGTCTTATATTAATCGAACATTTGTGTATATATATCAAATACTTTTCCCATTCTTTCATGATTTTTATCATTAATTCTCGTTCCCACTCTTCTCTAAGTACCCCTGTCGATGGTAAATCTATATTAAAAATACTATTATATAAATATGATATTAATTTCTGTGAATCAGCCTTAATATTAATTGCTTCTTCCAGTGGATCTAAAGTTATGTTTTGATATCTTTGTATGTATTTCTTAATGAAATCACAGATCTGAAGATATTTAAAATATTGGTTATTTTTCAGTTTGAATTTTAATTGTAATTGTTGGAATGATAACAGATTTCCCATTTCATACATATCACCGATCATTTTAATACCCATTCTTTCCCATTGATTATATGTTTTATCAATAAGAGATGATTTAAATGAAGGATTATTCACTATTGGCATTAACAATTATAGGTTTCTTAATTTTAAAGATAATTTTATTTGTTTCCAAATTCTTATTGTATCATGTATAATTGGGTTATTCTTATATATTGTGTTGTTCAGTTTTATCGGGGAGAAGAGGATCGCTCTTCTCCCCGAGAGCAGTCCTCTTTCTCCAATCTTATCCATTCTGTCTGTTGGGTAGAACTGTCCAACAGTGAATTATATTCTTAGTATGTGCTGTCCAATAATAATACTAAAAGTTCGGAAGTGAAAGTTCCCCAACTTTTAGTTTGCACAAGTGTTTTCTTTGAAGTCTGTGATCTATAGTCCCAGATAAAATTGGTAATATTAGGGTCTAGTTTTTAAAAAAACGTTTTTTGGTATATATATAATGGTATAGATTGAAATAGGTACAATATTTGTGGTAAAAAGATCATTTTTAAAGCGTTTATTCTGCCTATTAATGATAACGGAAGTGTTTTCCAGAATTTAATCAACACGTTGAGTTTATTTAATAAAGGCATAAAATTTGTATTAAATAATGCTTTGTATTTTCTGGTAATTTGAATAGCCAAATACTTACATTTTTCTGTTGCAATTTTAAAGGGGAATTTTAATATTAGTGTACATACTTGAGGTTTTAACGTCATGATTTCACTTTTATTCCAATTTATTCAATATCCAGAAAAAGAACCAAATTTGTCTATTAAATGTAATATATTTTGTATGCTCATTTGTGAGTTTGTAATGTATAAAAGTATATCATCTGCATATAATGAAATTTTATTATTTGAGTCCCTAGTATTATATCCCTGAATATTCGGATGAATTCTTACACTTTCAGCCAGGGTCACTATCATAAGGGCAAATAGCAGGGGTGTTAAAGCACAATCCCTGCCTATTGCCCCTCAATAATTGAAATCTTGGAAATAACATATTATTGGTTAACATTATTGCCATTGGTTTATCATATAATAATTTTACCCATAAAATAAAATTATCTCTCATATTAAATTTTTGCAGTACTTTATATAAATACTGCCACGCTACCTGATCAAATGCTTTCTCTGTGTCCAGAGAAACAATTGATATATCTTCTTCCTCTGTTTTATGTGAGTACATTATATTAAACAGGCGTCTCAAATTATTAAATGAATGTCTTTTGGGTATAAACCCCATTTGATCAGGATTTATCAATTTACTAATATATTTACTCAATTTTCTTGCTAAGGTCTTTGCAAAAATTTTCTGATCTGTATTTAAAAGCGATATAGCTCTGTATGAGCCCGGTTCATCTAAATCTTTATCTTTTTTTTGGTATAAGCGTAATAGTTGATTCATCTAATGCTTCTGGTAATTTATTTTCTTTAAAGGCATGAGTATATAAATTAAGTAAGCGTGGAGCCATTATCTCGTGAAATCTTTAATAAAATTAATTCCTGAAACCATCTGGTCCAGGCATCTTACCATTTTTCAACGATTTTATTGTTTCACCTATTTCTTCAAGTGTAATCTGAGCTCCTAATTCCTCTTGTTCCAAAAGGTCAAGTTTTGGAAGATTACAATTATCTAAAACAATTATAATTTTACTCTTCTGTTTTAGTTTTAGATGTATAGAAATTTTGATAAAATTGAGCAAATCTATTGTTAATATCCTTAGATAATGTTAGTAATTCAGCTTTCTCTGATTTAATTTTAGTGATAGTATTTTCCTTTTCTTGTTTTTTTCAATTGACAAGCTAAGAGTTTATGCGTCTTGTCACCAAATTTGAAATGTTCCTGATTAGTGATTTGGAATAATCTGATTACTCTTGCCGATAAAACTCGATTAAGTTTAAATTTCAATAGTATTATCTTATTATGTTTATCTGTAGTTGGATCTTTGGCATTATCTAACTCTAATTTCTTGTTCTAGCATCTGTTCTGTCTTATTCTTTTTATTTTGAAAATTTTGATGTGAGACTATTCCTTTGATAAATGCCTTGAAATTTTCCCATAATAAAGGTGAAATACCTGGTGTTTCATTTGTCTCAAAAAAAAATTCATTTGTTGTTTTAAATATTTATAACCTTGTGGGTCATTTAGAATTTGTGTGTTAAACCTCCAGAAATAATTTTTACCCAACATTCCCTCAAATTTTAATAGAAAAGTCAACAGAGAATGATCAGAAATAATACTGGTGTGGTATGAAGGATTAATTGTATATGAAATTAATTTTGTATCCATTAAAAATTAATCAATTCATTAATAAATGTTATGTACCGACGAGTAAAGCAAATATTCCCTTCCAGTTGGATTACCAGTTCTCCATACATCTATTATAGTAGTATTTTTAATATATGTATTTAGAAGTTCACTAGTCTTAGATTTTAAGTTACCCCTCCTTTGTTTTACTGATTTGTCTAAATATGGATCTAAAACACAATTGAAGTCCCCCCATTATTACATTTTGGTAATTAAACTCTGATATTATATCTATAATTTTATTTAAAAATTGGGGGTTGTCAAATTAGGAGCGTAAATATTTATGATAGTCAGTGGGGTTGAATAAATTTCTCCTGAAACTATAATATACCTTCCCTCTTTATCTGAAATAGTATGCTTTAATTTAAATGGTATACCTTTCCGAATAATAATAGCCATACCTCTAGCTTTAGAAGTAAATTAAGAATAGTATGTTTGACCTATCCAGTTTGCCTTCAATCTCATCTGTGTTTGTGGTTTCATGTGTGTTTCCTGCAAAAACATTATGTCAGAATTTAATTACTTTAATTGGTCAATAGTTTTACCCCTCTTAATTGGTTTATTGGAACTCCTTATATTCCAGCTGCAGAATGTAATTCCTCCACTCTTTATTTGTCTATCGTCTTGCATTGTATAACAGTTTGGTGTTTTTGACTCATATGGTGAAACCAAATACCTCAGAACTCTGGGTGCTGGGTGGATGTCCTGAGCTTTTAAATTTATATTACATCTCCTTCCTGTGTAATACCTTAATAAGAAAAAAAAGAAAGAATGTGATGTGAAATTAATTGTAAAAATATTAAACATATAAGAATCTTGATAGTGATTTAAAAAAAAAAATGATGTAAGGTATCTAAGAGAAGATACTTTAAAAACTAAAAGCCACCTAAGGTGGTGAAAAATGTATGGACTTCCATTAATGTTGTTGTACATTGAGCTCCGTCCCCTTAACAGAGTCTCGTGAAAAGCTGCGAACCGTTTCATTAACAAAATAATGTTTTTAATCAAACCAGAGCAATTAAAAACAGAAACAATTCAGAAAAAGAGGAGAAAAATAAAAAACCAAAAATAAAACACAACGTATGTTCAGTTCTATAAGTATATATGCCTTTCCAATTTATCTAACATTAATCTATTCTAAACTTTACCATATATATCCACCCAAAATTATTACATTATATCCCATTCTTTAATACAAGCAGGTTCCAAGGGTTAAACAAAGCCATGCATCTGGATCTTTTCCAAGTGTGTGGTGCTCCTGCCTCCTTCACACACAGTGTTAGTTTGTTAGTATTATTATGAACATTTTAGTTAATTACTGTGTATTAGTATATATCATCAATATTAGTTCATTTCTCTTGAACTAGTTTAGATGTATATCCACTCCCATTATCTCCTTCCCAGCTCCATGGGTTATTCATATTTGCAGATCATTATTAAATTTGTTCGATTAATTGATTACTTATTATTAAAATATAGTAATTAAAGATTTTCTTAAATCAACAGCTTTATATTCCAGAGTAGGATCTTGTATTAAATAGTTCAATCTTCATGCTTGTCATCATCTTCATCGTCTATTTCCTTTACGATATCTTGTGCGTGCTTAAAAGCCATTTCGGGGTCTGTGAATGAGCGTTCGTTAGCCTTATAAGTAATCTTCATTTTTGCAGGATAAACCACCCCATATCTCACGGGATATTCCTTTCAGAATATTTCTTGTCTTTGTAAACAAGATCATTTTTTGGACAACTACACGGGGATAATGACAGAAAAGTGTAATATTATCCCCAGAATATGTAAGATTCTCCCCATGAACAATCTTATTCAGTATATTTTCCAGTGAAGAAATGTTGAGGAATTTCACAATTATCTGTCTTGGGGGAGCATTTGTCCCTTTTGGAAAGCATCCAACCCGGTGAGCAACATCAATTCTTGGATTTTCCGGCAGTTTAAAAACTTCTTTAAGTAAGTCAGCAACGAAAGTACGTGTATGAGATCTATGCCCCTCTCGGCCTTCCTTTACTCCGACAATTCTTAAATTCTGCCTTCTCGATCTCGCCTCCAAGTCCAAACACTTATCAGTCATTCTAACGAGTTGCTCCCCCTCAAATTTTTGTGCTTTTTTCAGATTCAATATTTCCAAAGTCATCTTTTTCATTTTCACCCTCCATTGCTTCCATCAGCTTATCAGACTTTTTCATGTTCTCATACATCTTATCAAATTTCTTATTATACTCTTTTTCCGTGTAATATTTTTTTTATTTGAAGTAAATAGTTTACAATATATAGCTTACTTTATAAAGTAACACCTTAATTCAGTATTACTACAAATAGCATATCAATACATAATATCTTCTATTTTTATGGAAATAAAGAAAAAGATATATAAAAGAATAAAGAAAAAAGGAAAAATAAAAGGGAATAAAAATTTTTTTTTTTCGCACATATATCAATTAAAAATTAAAAAGATAATTTGAAAAACAATAATATTACATATATATATATATATATATAAACAAAAACTAAAGACATTGTACGAGATACTATTTCATTCAGAAATATCTCTAATAAATACACAATATTATCAATTATAGGTAAGTTATTCGCATCGGATCCATAGGGTGCCCGTCGAAGCCGTGATTCCAAGAATAGCTACTTCTCTAAATACTGTATATATGGAGACCATATCAATTCAAAAGAATTATACTTGTCCAAAAGGACAAATCTAATTCTTTCCAAATTCAACGTCTCCAACATCTCTGCTTTCCACATTTTAATTGTTGGGGATAATGTTCCCTTCCAAAATTTAAGTATCATTTTTTTCCCAATTATTAAACAATAATCAAAAAAATTTCTTTGATTAATTGTGAGTACCAAATTTGGCTCCGGGATTCCAAATATTATTAATTTTGGGTCTGGGTCAAGTTTAACCTTAAGGACTTCCGAAATAACTTTAAAAATTTCAATCCAATAAAAATTCAACCGTGGACATGTTACAAAACTATGTATTAAATTTGCTTCAAAATTCTTACATTTATCACAAATAGAGGAAAGGTTAGGAAAAATACTTTTTAATTTGGTTTTCGAGTAGTGTAATCTATATATAACTTTAAATTGTATCAATGTATGTCTGGCATTCAAAGAACACCAATGTATTCTTTGTAAGCTTTCTTCCCAAGTTTCTTTCGTTATAGGTAATCCAATTTCATTTTCCCATGCTTGACGATATGTTTCAGTTGTTGGGTTCTCTTTATCTAAAATAATATTGTAGATATAAGCTATAAGCTTATCCGTATTTGGATGTAAATTAAACACTTCATCTAATAAGCCTGGTCCTTTATTTTTATAGTCGTATGTGTTACATTTAATAAAATCTCTAATTTGTAAATACCTAAAATGATGTTGTGAAGGTAATCCAAAAATATCTTGTAACTCTTCAAATAATAATAATTTTCCATTTCTATAAAGGTGTTCTATTCTTTTAATTCCTAAATCCTCCCACAGTCTAAACCCCGCATCTAAGATTGAGGGTTTAAACAGTGGATTATTCCTAATTGATAACCTAAAAGAAAGATTATCCAGATGTAGGGTCTTAACTATCTGTTTCCAAATACGCCTAATATTATGAATGATAATGTTGTCCCTATAAGTCTTTTTTTGTACTTCCTTTGGTGCGAAAATAATCGACTCTTTTTCCATTCTGACAAATTCTCCCGTTAATTTTTTATCAAGTTCCTTAAACTGCTTCTTCAGCTCCTTTAACTCACCACAGGCAGTATCAATTTTTTTAGAAAGATTATTCTCCATTTTCTCCAATGTAGTATTCATGTCTGCTAGCATTTGCTTCATCTCCTTCTCCTTTATTTCTCATTTTGTAGCCATTTCAGACACAAATCCTTGGGAGTAGGACTCTTCTTCTGAGCTTTCTGCTGTCATTTGCAGAGTTTCCAAAGCTTCCTGAAGCTTGATAGTAGCTTTCTTAGGTCCTCGTGAGCGTTTCTCCTTGCTCATTTAAAACTACCGTTAAACTCCCGATTTTTCTGTTGTAAAATGTAGTAAAACGCATAACTTCTTCATAATGTCATTGAATGGTGCCGTACACTGCAGGACTGATCTTCGTGAGCAGAATCACTTTCATGCATTCGCAAATGGCCTTATTTGTTTCAGTCACTATCCTCCTTCACCACTAATCTCCATTATGTTGTTTGCCGTGAAAAACATGTTTGCTCTCTCCATATAGGAGCTGAATGGCTCTCTACTCATGTCAAAAGTGCCAAGGTTTCTGATGTAGTCGGTGGATGCTGCCATCGTGTTGTTCTCTTTTTTTTTACAGTCCGTTCACAAACCACGAATTCCTGTCTATCCTGGTGTAACAATTCACCTAAAACTTAGCTATACAAAAGCTATTCAGCTTGAGGAATTCGATAACAAAAAAATTTATACAATCCCAAGGACGGCATGTTTGCCACATAGACACAACATAGAGATAGCCTGACAAACTCTCGATGATTTTTTCAGCTGCTGTTTTAAACTACAGTCCACTGCATAGAAGGTTCTGCAGCCTATTGTGTCTAGTCCACAAACAACTGTGACACAACTCCATATTTACTGTTTAAAATGTTAAACAATACTGCATTTTGCAAAACAGTCCTGCACTGTATTTAACAGATGAGTTCAGAAACTCTATCCCATCCTCGTCGCCAATTTTGTTATATTCCGGATGGCAGAATGAATAACAACTTACACTCAGGTTGCCTGGATTACAAGAGAGAGATTTATTCCCTGCTAATATTGAACATCAACTCATTAACATATACATGAATATGTATGAATACATTACATTATTGTGTTTTGGTTATCATTAATTATGAGGGTTATCATAAATGATAAAATGGAGGAATGTTAATATTAGCTAAATTAAAGAGCCCCCCCCCCCCCCATATAGTTTTGTGCCATGCGTCCGAATCCCACATGGATCGCAGTCAGTCTTCTGTAGGTGCACTTGGGATCATGTGACCTGCTGGAGGTGTCTGCTCGCACGAGGCTGAAGGGCTTGGATGAGTAGAGACAAGGATTGGACCCACGGTGGTCAGGTATTGTATATGGAGTTTGTTTGTGTTTGGGAAGAATAAAGAATAGTTGATCCAGTGCTTGACTCAGTGTTTTACTGAACTAGAATAGGGGGTAAGAGTAGGAGCATAATTACAATGGGAGATTGAAGGCAGTGAATTTGATCCTTAAATTAATGGGCAGATGCAAGTGATGCATCTCACGGACTGGAGTTGAGCACCAGCTTTCCACTACATGTATGAATCCTAGATTTGCAAGTAATATGTGAAAGAACATTTGTTACTTGGAAAAGGTGGGAGTTAAGAGATATAGTGATGTAGCACTTATGGCTAACAGAATGGTGGACACATTTATGGGGCCCTTAGACAATGAACTCATCGATGAGATCAATATGTACTGTTGCAATAATCACAACCATTTGGACGATGTATGGAAATAAGGCCTCTTCTGTTCTCAGATGAACATTAAAGTCTATTATTTTAGAGAAGAACAGGGAAGTGATTCATGGTGCCCTACCAATGTTATCAACTAACAATCCACAAAAAAAACTGATTAAAATAGCTGTTATTGTATTGCAGCTTGTGAAAGATTGCTGTGTGCAAATTGCTTACTACATTTTCAGTACTACCGCAATTAAAACAAATACGCCATTGCTCATAAAGTATTTGGGGACATCTTGACATTGTGAAAGGCAGTTTATAAATCCAAGTCTGTCACTTCTAAGTATATTTTCCACCAGTGACAAAAAATAGCTGGAAGCATCCTACAACCCAAAACCAATTTGGCAAACATTCGATATCATTAAGATAAGGATTATGAAGCGGGATATACATTTTTGCACATTTTCGTCACATAATCTCTGGGTAGTCAGCTGGGAGAGAGATGCTTTTTGTTTTCTGTATTAATAATGTGATTCAAGAGCAACCTGAGAAAAACGTCCGCAACAAAATCATCATGGCATTTCTGTTTCCACAAAATAACCATGTGTGTGGAAGAGCTTACTAATTAGTTTAATACTTTCCAAGTTTAGATTCTATTGGAAATTTACAGCTGGCAGGAAAAGGAGACATCTCATTAGCCTGTGTTAAATCCAAGCCTGTGTTTCCTAAATCCTGAAGCCCACAATGCCAATGGATCGCTCAGCAAAATAAAAACCAATAAAAATGTGTAGATGTTTAAAATCAAACAGAAGCAATTAAGCTGTTTAATGACTCGACAAATTCTGAATGGTTGCTCTCTCTGAGGATAAAGTTTAAGGTTTGTAGTTGTAACAATTTATAAAATGGAATAAGGCATGATCCATTTTGTAATGTTTCCATGTAAGGTTTGCATATAATTGCATCGCGCTAGGTGTGTAATGACTTGATCTGATATCATCTTCTGCTCGTGCAGTCACTGTTTAAAAACCAGATGTTTTTTTACTTTGATCATAATATCTCCAAGACGTAAGTCACGATATTGATATAATCATTACAAATGTAAGCATGTCACCAACACTGATGCACATATTTTTACATCATTTAGGTTTATTATTGTCATTTGTACCAAGGTACAGTGAATAGCTTTGTTTTGTGTTCTATCCAAACAAGTCAGACTCTATCATGCATAAATACTATTGTCAAACTCAAGTACAAAGGGGAAAATACAGGATGCAGAATATGGTTCTCAGCATTGTAATGCATCAATTCCATTAACAAGGTTCAATGACTATAATGAGGTAGAGGTGAATAGGACTCTAACCTATCTTATATCACCCTATCCATTCAGAAGCCTGATTACTGTGGGGACAAGGCTGGTCCTAAGTTTGACGGTGCATGCTTTCAAGCTTCTGTATTTGACTGATGGGAACAGTGAGAAGAAGGAACGACCAGATGGATCCTCTTTGATTATGTTGGCTGCTTTTCTGAGGCAGCGTGAAATGTAGATGGAGTCAATGATGGGAAGTCTGGTCTGTGAAATGGACTGGGCAACAGCTACAACTCTCTACAAATTCAGGCTGTCTTGGGCAGAGCTTCTTCCCAAATCAAAGCATGATGCAACCTGAAACCTGAAAGTATGCTACCTATGATGCATCTGTAGAAGTTTGTAAGAGTCATTGGAGGCATGCCAAATATCTTCAGTCTCCAAATGAAGTAGAGGCATTGGTGTGTCTTCTTGTCCATTGCATCAATGTTTTGGTCCACAACGGATTATTGATAGTATTAATGCAAAGGAACTTGAAGCTCTCAACAATTTCTGCTTCGGCACCATTGACGTTAATTGGCATCCGGATTTATATGAATTAAAATATTATGTCTGAAACTATTTCTATATAAACATAATCATTTTGTGCATGAAAAAGAAAGAAGAAAATTAAAAGTAGATGAAAGTCTATCATTTATTTCCAATGTCATAACACGACAATCTACTTCAAATATTATCTGGAAGACTTTCATTTTATTTTTACGCAACAATAGATGTTCATTATTTTACAGAAAATGCTGAGCAGGCAATACCTATGAAAAGAAAAAAATATTGATCTTTCACTTGAAACAGCTTCAGCTGAAAGATTATTCACCAGAACGGGGAAAGAAATTAAGTTAGGTTAGCTTGCAGGGTACATCCAGTGATGGATAAGATAATGGGACCATCTTTGATGGAGTGAGTCAAAAGTTGGCGGGCAAAGTTGTAGAAGATGTCATCCATCTGATCGGTTAATGGGAGAGTTAGAGAGTGAAGACATGAACAAAAACTATGAAATCAAAGTAGGAATACAAGCAAAGGAATGTCAAAGTTGCAAATTGCAGAGCTATTGGGTATACTTGGCAAGTCAAAGTTAAGCTTGCAGAAAGAGGAAAAAACAGGCCATTGTTGTAAATGACCAGTTCTAATAAGAGAGAGAGCAAAGAACCTGAATTTATGGGATTAGATATCATCTGCACACTATAATTCTCCATCTCCCTTGTAATCTGACCTGTTTGCCTGTGGCCTATTGCACTGTTATAACAAGGCCCAAAGTAAGCTTGAGAAATAGCACCTCACCTTTCATCAGAACATGTTGCAGTTTGCTGTAATCAGTATTGAGTTCCTCAGTATTGAGGCGGAAATCCTGTGGGGGACTGGGGACACACACGTTCCTTCCATATTTTGAGAGGTGGGGGACAGTCCCCCCCATGTTTTGTAATCCAGATTTTGAAATTCGATGAAAAAAAAACGTATTAAAATCTCCGTTTTCCGTGAGACAGTGGAGGTGTTACTGTTAAGCGTTTGTTAAATGTCTCTATTAACACGATGTGTCACCAATTGTGTTTTGACCTTCCAAAGCTGTCTAATGTGGGTACAATTACCATTTGAACTAATTGGATGGGAAAGATTTAAACGGTATCGGATTTAAACGGGTCAGGTCATTAAGGAATCTGGTCGAACGGGTTTCCTGGCTGGCTTGCAGGTAAGTCCCTCATTCAGGTCATTCTCATTATTTAGTATGTTTTTCCCATCTTTCTCTCTCCCTCTTCCAAAGTTGGGTCTTCTGTTTGCCTTTATTTACTTCAGTTTTATTTGTTATTTATTATGTTATTTATGTTATTATGCGTTATTTATCACATCGAAGCTTTTGAAAGATTCAAGCAGGTATCAGACAATTTCTAAGGGGCTGAATCATCCCATTTGCAGGGCCTTTCATCACCCGGCTGGCTTAAAATCAAACTGCTGCATCTAGGCGAACGAAGCTCCCAATGTTGAAGCCCCCATTGGCCGATTTTAAGCCGCACCGTGCTGCTGTTGCTGGAGTTCAGAGTCGGTCACCAACCAGGTCAGCTCCCAATGTTACTGTCCACAGGGCTCACGGCTGAAGTCTCCGGAGCCTCGCGTGCGTGCGTGTGAGTGTGTGTGAGCGTGGCCGCCAAAAAATTGTGTGTCCCCCATGTTTTGATAGCGATTTCCACACCTCCCAAGGCAACAAGACAACAAGCACGCAGCATTCTGTCATGGCTTCCACCAGGTACCCAAGATATGACCTCCTTGGCCACCTCAATTTTAAGATAGCAGGTAGGCACAAAATGCTGGAGAAACACAGTGGGACAGGCAGTATCTCTGGAGAGAAGGAATGGATGATGTTTCGGGTCGAGACCCTTCTTCACACTCAATTTTAAGATAAGCAGATACGGCTTCAGACAGTCAAACACTGCTGACTGATGTTAACTGGGCAACAATTGGTGTTGCTTGGATGCCACAGTCTTGATATACATGTTACTATCATTTTGGCAAATGGCACAGGCTTAATTATGCCCCATGTTGCGCGTTTATGTTTTCCAGCATGAACCCAACTCATTTCGTGAAACACTTTGGAAAATGGAAAATGAAACATCACCACCTGATCTCACATAATTGTGAATTAGAAGTATTTGGCCACTCTTCATCATAATTTGGCCCCAAATCCTGGAATTTCCTATCAAACATCTTAACCAGGAGCCACAGGAAACATCTCTGAAAAACTATGGCAGGGTAATGTCAATTCAGATTAAGTTTCATTGAGTGAGTAATGTGTTGCTAATAGTGAGGATGTGGACCAGGCCAGACAGTATCAGATTCAGCTTCAGTGTGTGTGATTTCCAGCATCTTTAGTTTTATTTTTAATTCAAAGACAGGAACATTGTGTATCAGGACAATCAGCTTTACACAAGTAAAGGGTACTTTTCAAGATGGATCTCTATGATTTTGTAAGAGATTGTTGATCCTATGGGGAAAAAAGTGGTTAGTGCAGATAAGTATTTTATTTATCTGGTATACTGTACGACAGTAACCTCAAGGTTTTGGCCAAAAACAAAATTAGATCTGACTTTAAATCGGCCTAAGGCAGTCATGGAATTTAAATGTTGTTAATAATCTGATATATATAAAATAAACTATTTGTTTGTGATAGAGTATCATGTATCTGTACACTGTGGATGGCTCGATTGTTAACATGCATTGTCTTTCTGCTAACTGGTTAGCAGGCAACAAAAGATTTTAACTCTACCTCAGTACAGTGACTATAAACTAAACTCAAACTTAGAACAGTACAGCACAGGAATGGGCCGTTCAGTCCACAATATTTGTGCAAAACATGATGCCAAATTAAACTGATCTCATCTGCCTATGCATGTTGCATATGCCTCTATACCCTGCACTTCCATGTACCTATCTAAAAGCCTCAAAAACTGCACTCTCGTATCTACCTCCACCACCTTCCCTGGCTATGTATTACAGGCTTCCACCACTCTCTGTGTAAAAAAACTTGCCTCACCCATCTCCATTAACTTTTCCCCCTCTCACTTGAAATCTTCATCACAAGACCATAAGATTATCATGAAAAGCCATCTCATTCAGTCAATGTGCCTTCCTTACATGGCCTGACTCATGTATGACTTCAGGCCCACCAACGTGGCTGAGCATGATGGCCTTTCAAGTGACACCCAGAATTGTTTTATTTTGTTATTAATTATTTGTTTATATGTGACTTTTAAACATTCAAATCATTGCAAATGTTGCAAATTATTTTTGTCTATTGGAACTGTTTATTAATGTCTAGGAAGGAACTGCAGATGCTGGTTTAAACTGAAGATAAATCCAAAAAGCTGGAGTAACTCAGCGGAACAGGCAGCATCTCTAGAGAGAAGGAATGACAATAGACAATAGGTGCAGGAGAAGGCCATTCGATCCTTCAAGCCAGCACCACCATTCACTGAGATCATGGCTGATCATCCATCAATCAGTACCCCGTTCCCGCCTTCTCACCATATCCCCTGACTCCGCTATCTTCAATAGCTCTATCTAACTCTCTCTTGAAAGCATCCAGAGAATTGGCCACCGCTACTTCCTGAGGTAGATAATTCCACAGATTCACTACTCTCTGGGTGAAAAAGTTTTTGGGTCGAGATGAGTCTGAAGAAGGGTCTCAACCCGAAACGTCGCCCAGTCCTTCTCTCCAGAGATGCTGTCTTACCTGCTGAGTTACTCCAGTTTTTTGTGCTTATTAATATCTCTGTCTGTCAGAAATATTTAAACACCGTTCACAGATGTTTGATGGTAATGTGAGATATAATTGTACATCAGTGCAGTGAGGGGGACTGGTAATCTTGAACAGAATATCCCCAATGCTTACTCTGTTCTGGGCAAATACAATTTGGGTTGTGATTCTTAAAATGGTATTGGGCTTTTGATTTACATATGCAAATATGGAGCCTGAAAGTTAAAAAGGAAAATCCAATTAAAACAAAAAAAAACTTTTTTAACTAGGTTGAGAAATTCAGTTTAGTACACTCAAAAGCTTTCTGTGACTCAAAAGGAATGAAATCAAATTGTATTTTTTTTCCTCCGTTATAATGAGGGTTATTGAATTTTAAATGTATTAAAGGCCAATTTAAACAAATCTTTTCACTGTTCAAATTAGAAGTGCTCAATGAGATGATGAGCTCCTACATAACGCATCGATGACCAACTTTACATACAAAAACTGTATAACATCTTCCCAGCTTATCACTTTTTATTGTAGTGTTCCAGGAGTCCAATTTAAAATATCTCGATGGAAGAAATCATTGTACCTTTTCTTTCCCTTGAGCAATAAATGGTAAGAAGGAAAATGCAAGAAAGTCAGGAAACTAATATAATTTAAAATATTCCTTTTAACAACACATTCCTTGGTGTAAAATTATACTGCCATACAGAGGTTAGGGTGTTATTCAAAATGGCAGAGCACTTCTTAATCCATATATATTGATGGTGGTGAAAGCTGTTCTGAATTATGCAATAACAGTCTCATTGAAACATTGTCTGTAAATTCTGGTGAAACTGCTGCCTAACAGAGAACCAGATTTGATCCTGACCTCGTGCTGCCCGCATGGAGGCTGTGCATTCTCCCTGTGACTGGATGAATTTCCTCTGGGTTGTCTGGTTTCCTCCCACATCCCACTCCTATGCGGGTTTGTAGGTTAATTTACCTCTTAAAAAAAAGTCCCATTGCATAGTAGTGGATGAGAAAGTGGGACTAGTGTGAGTGGGTGATCAATGGTCAGTGAGGACATAGTGGGCTGAATGGCTTGTTTTCATGCTGTATCTCTAAACTAAACTACCTTCCCACAACCTATGGTCACCATAATTACTCTGACAAAATCCCATGAGCAGTTTTTATTCACATCACACTGCAGGAAAAAGTAATTGCAATGGTTACATTCACAAGGATGTAGTCAAACTTGGAATATTTTATTTATAAGAGACTGAATAAGTTAGGTTTGCTTTCATTGGAAAGGGGATGTTGAGGGAGGATGTGATAGATGTATTCAAAATTATGAGTGGAGTAGATAGGGTGGATAGTAAGAATCTTTAATCTATGGTGGGTGTGTACAAGACAAGAGGTAACTGTTTACGGTGAGAGTTAGAAGGTTTAGAGGTGATCTGAAGAACACCTCTTGCTCACGGCGAATGTGGGAAGTGGTGCCTGAGGAGGTGGTGGTGGCAGGTACTCTTACATCAGTTAAATGACATCTAGAAAGCCTGCTGAATCACCAAGACTGTAGAAGGCGATGGACCTAATGCAGGTAAGTAAGATGAATATACTGTAGATGGGTGCAATGGTTGGTGTGGACCTGATGAGCTTAAGGACCTATGAGACAATGACTATGAGTTATGAAAGTAAGCATGCAAGTACAGCAGGCAGTGAAGAAAGCGAAAGGCATAACGAGAGGAATCGAATATAGGAGTAAAGATGTCCTTCTGCAGTTGTACAGAGCCCTAATGAGACCACACCTGGAGTATTGTGTGCAGTTTTGTTCCCCTAATTTGAGGAAGGACATTCTTACTATTGAGGGAGTGCAGCGTAGGTTTATAAGGTTAATTCCTGGGATGGCGGGACTGCATATGCTGAGAGAATGGAGCAGCTGGGCTTGTACACTCTGGAGTTTAGAAGGATGAGAGGTGATCTCATTGAAACATATAAGATTGTTAAGGGCTTGGACACGCTAGAGACAGAAAACATGTTCCCGATGAGTCCAGAACCAGGGGCGACAGTTTGAGAATAAGGAGTAGGCCATTTAGAACAGAGACGAGGAAACACTTGTTCTCACAGAGAGGGTTGAGTCTGTGGAATTCTCTGCCTCAGAGGACGCTGGAGGCAGGTTCTCTGGATGCTTTCAAGAGAGAGCTAGATAGGGCTCTTAAAGATAACGGAGTCAGGGGATATGGGGAGAAGGCAGGAACGGGGTACGGATTGGGGATGATCAGCCATGATCACATTGAATGGTGGTGCTGGCTCAAAGGGCCAAATGGCCTACTCCTGCATCTATTGTCTATTGTCTATTGACTTCATATAAAAAAATGAAAAAAATATTTCAACCATGAATAACCAAAATATTTGAGGCATCTATATATTTAATGGACATTCCTGACACCCTGATAAATTAGCTGATCTTATAAGACTTTGCACAGTTAACGACAGCTATTAAATGTCAGCCAATTCTGTACCAATTCAGTGATCAATGCAATTCTTTAGGTCAGTGATCTCGGGCCAACAATCATCAGCATCTTCATCAATTATATTCTTTCCATCAACGGGTTAGAAAAGGGTATGTTCATTACAATTGCACTGTAGTCAATTCCAAACATGCTTGCGACAAATTTAGACACCATTCATAAGGTAATTAGGTTATAAGAGATAGGAGTATGATTAGGCCATTTGGCCCATCAAATCTACTCTGCCATTCAATCATGGCTGATCTATCTCTCCCTCCTAACCCCATTCTCCTGACTCCTCCCTGTAACCCCTGACACCTGTATCAGGTATGGGATGGTATGTTGCAAACATTATTAGTGCAAAGCATTGTTGGATAATTAGCATCTTCCACAAGAGAGAATATAACTATTCATTGGTGATATTCAATGCTATTTTCACTGTTGGGTATCCAACCATTTTCACCGTTTGGGTGGTGATTGACCAAAACCCCAGCTGAAACTTAACATTAATACTGTGGCTCCAAGAACAGAGATTGTGCATCCTAATGCCCCTGTCACACTTAGGAAACCTGAATGGAAACTTCTGGAGACTTTGCGCCCCACCCAAGGCTTCCGTGCGGTTCCCGGAGTGTCCCGGAGGTTTTTGTCCTCCAGCAACCACCTTCAACTAGCATCGCAACTGGCTTCGACTAAAAAATTACCGATTTTTAAAACGGCAACATATTTTTAGTCACGGCCGGTTTTGAAATTTTTGAAATCATTGCCGGAACATAGAAGAAGCGGAAACCACTTTTGACCATTGGGGAGACTGACAAAAACCTCCGGGAACTGCACGGAAACCTTTGGTGGGACGCAAAGTCTCCAGAGGTTTTCGTTCAGGTTTCCTAAGTGGGACAGGAGCATTATTCTTCAAGCATTTTTGCCACCTTCAAAGTGCATCATATGAGTGATGGAATCCTGGGTACTGCATGGATGGGTTCAGCTGATTTAAAACTCAAGAAGTTCAACAGCACCCAGGACAAAATTTGATTAACACTACAACCACCATGAAAAACATTAATTCCCTCCACCACTGGAACACACTATCTGCAGTGTATGTCAGTTACAAAATGCACTGCCATTACTTGCCAACCCTTCTCTGAATCCCCCTACCAAACCACCTTGAACTAGTCATCAAGGAGCTATGGTAGACCACAACTTGCTGGCTCCCCTCCAAATCAAACAGCAGCTTGATTTGGAAATATACATCATTCCTTGTATTCCACACTTAACACCATTGTGGGAGTTCAAGGAAGATTGTGGTGATTCAGGAATCTGGTTCACCTCCATCTTCTCAAGGGACATTAGAGATGCAAAACATTACTGACCACTGCAAACACACTACTTTGATTACTTTTGCATGCATTCAAGGTACAGTTTCATTTGTGACTCAGCTATTATCACTCTTACTTCTGAATGAGGTTGTAGTTTCAAGACCATGATAAGGCTTGAGCAGAAATATCCACACCAGCATTTTAATGCAAGATTTTGTGAATGCTGCCAGCACTCACAATGAAATGCTAGGCTGAACCAAGGTCTGATCTCCAACAGGACATTAAAATTCCCACCGAGGATCTGATCTATATCGGTGAGACCAAACGGAGGCTTGGCCATCGTTTCGCCGAAAACCTCCGCTCGGTTTGCAATAACCAACCCGACGTCCCGGTGGCTCAACACTTCAAATCCCCTTCCCATTCCGTATCCGACCTCTCGGTCCTGGGCCTCCTCCACGGACAGAGTGAGCAACACCGCAAGTTGGAGGAACAGCACCTCATATTCCGCTTGGGGAGTCTGCATCCTCTGGGCTTAAACATTGAATTTTCTCAATTCTGTTAACCCTTGCTGCCTCCTCCCCTTCCCACCTCTCCCTCAGCCCTTGGACCCTGGCATTGCCTCTCTCTCTATCACTCCTCCACCCATGTCGCACTAGCTTCTCATTTTCACACTACAAACAGCTTACAATGGCCTGTTTCCTTTATCATCGATACTTTTTTGCATATCTTTCATTCATTGTTCTTTATCTCTCCACATCACTGTCTATATCTCTGATTTCCCTGATCCCTGACCAGTCTGAAGAAGGGTCTCGACCCGAAACGTCGCCTATTTCCTTCGCTCCTTAGATGCTGCTGCGCCCGCTGAGTTTCACAGCCTTTTGTGTACCCTTGGGTAGAAGCTATATACTTTCACCCAATGAGTTGTGAGTCTTTGTAACTCTCTCAAATGGGTGGAAGTAGAGATCTTGAATATTTTAAGATAAAGATAGACAGTTCACAAGCAAGAAGATGAAAGGCCACTGATGATTAACAGGAATGTTAAGTTAATGTTATAAACTGATCTTATTAAATAGAGGATCGACAAAAAAAGCTGGAGTAAATCAGCGGGACCTGTCCGGCCTGTCCCGCTGAGTTACTCCAGCTTTTTGTGTCTATTTCAGTTTAAACCAACATCTGCAGTTCCTTCCTATACATTTCATCTTATTACATTGAGGGTCAGGTTAGATAGGCTGTATGGCCTATTCCTACTCCATATGTTCACATGTACACTGCAAAGGCTGTTTGTCTGAATTTGGTGAATTCCTGTTGAGCTCTCTGGGCTAATATTCCAAAAATAAGGTCTTATTGAAGTCTGAAGGAAGGTCTGGACCTGACATGCCGCCAGTCCATTCCCTCTACAAATGCTGCCTGACCTGTTGAGCTCCTCCAGCACGTTGTGTTTTTCTCCAGAATCCAGCATCTATAGTTTCTTGTGTCTCCATTTTACTGCTGTTTCATTGAAACTATATTGGGCATCTTTAAAAAATGTAAACAGGCAAGGATAGAGAGACAGAGTGGAACTGAGATGGAGAGTTAAAGTGTCACTTTAATTCCAATTTCCAGTATTTGCAGTGTCAACATTATTTGTCTTCCCTCTCCCCTGGTCTTATTTGTCCCCCTATATTCTCCCCAATCTTCCGCATCTCTGAAACTTCCAATATCAAAACATTGTTTCACTCTTTCCCAATTTTGGTGAAAGTTATTCAAAAAATTAACACTTTCTCTTTTTGCATGAATGATGCCAGAATGAAGAGTGTTTCCAACATTTTCTGTTTCTCTGTCAAAGGTACTTGATCAGCCATAAATTGATTTGCTCTGTAGCTGTGAAATATACATGTTAAAATAAACATGGCAAATATTTGTTTGCTGAAAATCATTCTGACATTCTGGGTGAAACAGTGGTGCAGCGAGTAGAACCATTGTCCCACAGCTCCAATGACCTGGGTTTGTTCCCAACCATGTGTTGAATTTGCACATTCTCCGTGTGACCACATGGGTTTCCTCCATGTGACCCAATTTATTCTCATATCCGAAAGGCGTGGCCACTAACCAACATTAGTAGGTTAGTGGCCACTATATATCACCCTTACTGTTTAGGTGAGTGGTAGAATCTGAGGGAGTTGATGGGAAAGTGGGAAGAATTAAAAAAAATAGATTAATATACTATTACTGAAAATAGGTGGCTGATGTTAAATGTGGAGTTGGTGGGCTGAAGGACCTGTTTCTAGCTGTATCTCTGTATAGCTGACTTTGATTGTGGTAACTTATGACCAGAGCAAATTCTCAAGGTGTAGCCATTTTATGGGCTGAATGCAAGCCATATTTCTGACTTGGAGATTAATTCCTGTGAGATTAATTTGCTTGTCCTAGTCACAGTAGAACATAAGTGTGGCACATGTTAAACTGCACAGGAGAAGAGCTTACAACTGTGTGGAAAGCGCTCTTGTATAAAATAGACATGAATTAGTGTTCACCTTTTTTGCCCAAGTAAATCTTCTCATTAGTTAGGAAACAATCCTGACTAATATGATAGCACAGATGCTTTAAAAATATGATCCATTTAAAATAGATTCACAATGCTTCTGCTAACATAGCAGAAAAATAAATTTGACACAAGCACTGTAATTTTCACGCAGTAGGGAGGAGATGAATATAAAGCAGATAAACCCCGAATTAAAGAACAAATATTGAAACAATGCAGACAATGGAGCATTCTGCCATGCAAAGGCCTAACGTCCTTTTATAGATCTGGTACAAACAACCAAAAATCAAAGAAGCGGGGGACTGGAATGGAGGTAGTCAAAGAACGGGCTCGAGTGAGTAGTGATTTCTGGATTAAGTGTTTCCAAGCTTCTTGCAATTTGTAATTGCCACTTGTTTTCTTTAATTATAGCCAGTCTCAATGTTAGATACCCTTTGTATATAGAAGGAAAGCTGTTTCACAAGGTGATAGCTATATTGAGAGCCTCTATTTGTCGTGGGATAATGCAATAGCTAGCGAAAGAGAATGAAGAGGGGGAGGGTTAGAGGTTAAGAATGGTGGTGGGATCGGTACATGTTTGTAGGTTGGAAACCAGAGAGTGCAAACAGGGTTTTCCTGTATCTGTATTTTGTTTTACCTTTGTTCATTGATTTGGATGTGTCTGCCAAGGCCAAAACCTACTTACTAAGTAGCTAAGGAATTTGCTGAGCCATTTCAGAGCATGGTTGGACATACACTGGAGATGGTGAAGTCATTTAAATATGACTGATCCTCCAATATCAGTGTATGAGCAGTTACAATCGGCATTTATTCTTCTTTGTCAACATTTATCTTTCCACATGCAATAAAAAGGAACTGCAGATGCTGGTTTATACCAAAGATAGACACAAAATGCTGGAGTGACTCAACAGGTTAGGCAGCATCTCTGGAGAAAATCTCTGGTGATGTTTCAGGTCAGGATCCTTCTTCAGACCAAATATTTTCTTCAAAATATTCAGACCAAATTAAAAAAATAGTTTGAAGAAGGGTCCCGTCTGGAACGCCACCTATCCATGGTCTCCAGAGATGCTGCCTGACCTGCTGAGTTACTCCAACATTTTGTGCCTATCTTTTATCTTTCCATGTCCAGCTGCAATGCAGAATAGGATACTTGCTGAAACAAAAATAAGCACATTTAAATTGCGAAACTTTTCTGCTGCGAAGACACAAGAGACTGCAGATGCAAAGGTCTCAACCTGAAATTTCTACAATCCATTTATCTCCAGAGATACTGCTTATTCTGCTGAGTTCCTCCAACGGTTTGTGTTTAGCAACTGTGCTGTGAATGGATTGGTTTCATGGCCCTCAATGTAACTATATTAAAACCATACAATGGTTCAGATTTATGTTTTCATTTCCCAGTTGAACAATCCTGTTTATCAGCACTTAAAATTTCCCCTGCAAACACAAAATAAGTAAACGTTCTATTATAATCAAGCAGCCAAGTAGTTCAATAGTTCACATACAACTCATGAAAAAGCTGCATTTAGCTTTGAGGATATATAAAATAGACTTGTCCATAGTTTTCAGAGTATAGAAGGACAAGAGGTGATGTCATTGAAGCACGTACATTTTTTATAAAGGTTGGCAGGGTAGATGCAGGGGAGATATTTTCCCTGTGTGGAGTGTCCGGAACAAGAGATCATCATCTAAAAATGAGGAACATCCTATTCAGGAGATATGAAAATGCTTCACCATAATAAGTCTTCGGAATTCTCTACTCCAGAGGTGTATGGAAGCAGTCATTGTGTATATTCAGGGGAGAGATTGATTATCATTGGAATACAGCATGAGTGCAGGAAGTTATAGAGGTTGTGTTAAATTGTGTTCATTGTGTGTTTTGTTGCTTTTTCCTGTCATGACTGCATGGTACAAAATTTTGTTCAAACTTGTTTGAATGACAATAAAGGAAATTCAATTCAATTTAATTCAATTCATAGAGTGATACAGTGTGGAAATGGGCCCTTCGACTCAACTTGCCTACACCGACCAACATGTCCCATCTACACTAGTCCCACCTGCCTGTGTTTGGCCCTTATCCCTCTAAACCTGACATATTCATGTACCTGCCTAATTGCTTTTAAATGTTGCGATAGTACCTGCCTCAACTACCTCCTCCGGCAGCTCTTTCCATACACCCACCATCCTTTGTGTGAAAAAGTTACACCTCAGATCCCTGTAAAATCTTTTCCCCTTCACCTTAAACTTATGCCCTCTGGTTCTCGATTCCAAAGTTGTACTGAGGTAAAATATTCCTCTATGATCTTAGTGACAAAGCAGGGGGCCCCAATTTGGTCCCTATTTCTAATATTCTTCTGTTCTCTATTCAGGGTATTGCGAATCTTTGGAATTCTCAACCTGGAATGTTGTGGATCTGTCCCCATTGAATATGTTCAAGATAGTGCTCAATAGGCTCCAAGAATATTGAGCGTAGAGTTGTAAACAATGATAGACCATAGACAGTAGACAATATGTGCAAAAGTAGTACATTCGGCCCTTCGAGCCAGTACCGCCATTCATTGCGATCATGGATGATCATCCACAATCAGTACCCTGTTCCTGCCTTCTCCCCATATCCCCTGACTCTGCTATCTTTACAAGCTCTATCTAACTCTCTCTTGAAAGCATCCAGAGAATTGACCTCCACTCCCTTCCGAGGCAGAGAATTCCACAGATTCACAACCCTATGCGTGGAAAAGTTTTTCCTCATCTAAATGGCTTACCCCTTATTCTTAAACTGTGGCCCGTGGTTCTGGACTCCACTAACATTGGGAACATGTTTCCTGCCTCTAGCATGTCCAAACCCTTAATAATCTTATATGTTTGATTAAGATTCCCTCTCATCATTCTAAATTCCAGAGTATATAAGCACAGCCGCTCCATTCTATGAACATATGACTGTCTCGCCATCCAAGGAATGAACCTCGTGAACCTATGCTGCACTCCCTCAATTGCCAGAATGTCCTTCCTCAAATTTGGATCAGCCACAAAAACGGTGAATGATTGAGCAGACCCAAATGAACCAATCTGCTCCAATTTCTTATTTTCACTTGGCTGCAATGGGATTCCACTCTGTGTGGCACCACATCTTTGCCTTCCCTTTCTGTTCACCAGAGGGATTTTTCTCTGCATTACATATGTTGTTTCCATCAGCCACAACTGTGGGTGTTAATTCTGAGGTCCTTTTTCAAAAACGTAACAAATGTTCATTTGTTTCTTCACCTCAGTAGTTTCAGGCCCCATACTGATTGAAACATTGTTTCATTAGTCTGCTATTATCTATACCCACAGTGTAATTTATATCCCGGATATTAAAAACAAACTGTGCCTGCACTTGAACATTCATTTGCTCTTCAACAGTGGCTCATAACATAAATTCAGCATTTAGTCAAAGCTTTCTTTAGATGGCCCCCAATGAGATTCAACCAGAGCTTGATGAGCAAAGTCTAATGTTCCTCTTCAATGCAGCAGGGCCTTAATTCTGAACAATGGCTAGCAATGTCAGATCTTGTCTACCTTTTTTTTTCCCCCACTGTGCCATTCACTGGCTTTCTATTTTGAGTTGTTTTATTTTTATTTGTCTTTCTCAAACCTTTCACAGCTTAATTGATGATGTATTTTGTGCACCAAACAGCACATTTTATCTCTTTTTAGCTTTCAAGCTTTCAAGGTCTATTAAGCTTTAACTTGTGTCTTTGCATTAGCAATTGTCAAACTCCACCTGTCAAAATTAGTAATTACAACACAGAAGGAAGCTGCTCAGCTATTTCATGTGAAGCTGTCTACTCCAATTCAGTTCCCCTACCATTTCTATATCTCCTTTAATACAACACCTAGGCATTTCACTTTAAATAATTTAATGTAGGGAGGATGATGACTTTGGTGTGCAGGCGGGAAATTAAATCCAGCAAAAGTTATGAGTTCTTGGGAAATTGGCTCAAACGTGTGTTTCTATGTTTAAATCAGGTATCTTAGTCTCCATCAAGAGAAGTGTCTTGCTCATCACTCAAATGTATTATGTTTCAGGTTTAATAGTGCATGCCATTGCTTTACTAGCCTTTTGAAAATCACTATTGAAAACAATGTGAGAAAGTCGACAAGGGTGATAAAAATGCATGGATACTGCAGAAAATTCTCTTTTTATAGCCGTGTTTTTCTTGACGGTGCAATGGGGGGTTTTCAGTTATTTATGAATGTTTAAAAGTGAAATCATCTTTTACTGATCTATTGAAGCTCTTTGAATATATACCTGGCAGTACAGATGAAGAGAATCAACATATGCAGTGTATTTGGATCTATCACAGAGACCCCATGTTGGTGAACAAGGTAGGGTCAGAGACAGACACAAATGCTGTAGTAGCTCAGCGGGACAGGCACCATCTCTGGAGAGAAAGAATGGGTGACCTTTTGGGTCAAGACCCATCTTCAGTCTGCCAGTCCCGCTGAGTTACTCCAGCATTTTGTATCTATCTTTGGTTTAAACCAGCATCTGCAGTTCCTTCCTATGCAAGGTAGGTTCGGAGATTGGAGGTGGCATGCTAATGTGGATTGAGGGTTGGTTAACAGGTGGATATCAAAGAATAGGAAGAAAGATTGACAAACCATCACATGCAGGCTATAAAAGGAATAATTGTTGGTGCCACTATTACAATCTATATCAACATGTGTGCTAAACATCATATTTCCAAGTTTACTGATGAAATGAAATTAAATGAGGATATGAAACGATTCAAGGGGATTTAGATAAACAAAAGGAGTGGGCAACAACATGTCAGATGGTCAACAAAGTCGGAAAATGTGACGTTTAGTTTAGAGATATAGCGTGGAGACAGGCCCAATGGCCCACTGATTCCGCGCTGACCATCGTTCACCCGTACACTAGTTTGATGTTGTTCCAGTTTTGCATCCAACACACTCCGAGCAATTTACAGAAGCCAAATAACCTACAAACCTGCATATCTTTGGGCTGTGGGAGGAAACCGTAGCACCCGGAGGAAACCCATGCAATCACAGGGAGAACAAACTCTGTATAGACAGCACCTGTACTCAGGATCGAAGCAGGTATCTGGTGCTGTGAGGCAGCAACTCTATTACTGCGCCACTGTGCGTGGCTGGTTCCCCAGATCCCTGCACATTTACGGTAGGGAATGCTGTCCCGGTTCTGACGCTTCTGATGGCCCTACCACAGGCTGTTTCACTTGCGCAAAGACAAGCTCACCATTGGGCAAGGTCTGGATAGCGGCTGGCTTTGAGTGAACTCCACTCTTCTGTCCCAGTTACACTTCAGTGTTACAATTCTATTAGAGAGAATACCTCAGTGATGATCAATGTGACACTGCAATACTAAACTATCTGTCATCCTGATTAAGATGGCTCCATACTGAGAATGCATAACTGTGGACATATCACGTACATACCTAACCAATACTCCCTCACACCTGCTAACATACATTCAAAGTCAAACATGGAGGTCTAACGATAATGAGCATTCTGCAATAAAATACCACTTAAAAAACACACTTCCTTGCTTCCCCTCTGTACTCCTAGCTCTATGAATCTGTCATGTTTTAAAGCCTTAGCAACTACCCATATTAAGGTCTGTGAACCCTTGCAAATAATTCAGCAAATGGGTGGAAAAAACCTTTAAAGACCCTTCCTTCCCCTACAAATCATTTCGAGTCATGTGGCTTTCCAAAGCGGTAGTTGATTTTTACTAGTGAAATAAAGAGATTTGCTTCATTGTTTGGAATAAAACTTTGCCCATGCAAAATTACTCTCAAACAATTCCATTTCCAGAGACGGTCCACTTTTTAAATTATATCTACTTATGAAACGTGGGTGCCTTAAACGTGCTGTCAGGGGTGGTAGTGGAGACAGATACGGGGGATATTGACATTTCAGAGGCTTTTAGGTAGACACATGGATATGCAGGGAATGGAGGCTAATGTGCAGGCAAAACAGGTTAGTATGGATACAGATGTATTCTTATGTAGAATTATGTAGAAGAGAGTTAGATATAGCTCTTAGGGCTAACAGAATCAAGGGATATGGGGAGAACGCAGGAACAGGGTACTGATTTTGGATGATCAGCCATGATCATATTGAATGGCCGAATGGCCTGCTCTTGCACTTATTTTTTATGTTTCTCTGTTGGATTGGCATCATGTTTAACATAGACATTATGGGCTGAAGGGCCTGTTCTTCTGCTTTACTGGTTTTTGTTCATAAATAGAGTCACAATCATATGTTCTCAGGATTAATTTGGCTTTGGCACACTCAATAGCAGTTCCCTGATGAACTGATCCAGATTTGCTCGAGCTAATAAGTAAGATCAGAAATTGACTTATAAATTAACTGCTCACCTTACTGAAGTAGTCACCAATAAATAAATTGGTATTTCACCACTGGCCATCAGCAGCTAGGGCCAAACATTGTTATAGGGAATTACCATGTTGAACTTCTGCAAATGTGATGAGATGAAACTCCTAACATTCAGTCTCAGACTGGAAAACAAATGATCAATAAATTATAGTACTTTATGAGATCATTCTTCGGGTTTATCTTTGCTGCATCTGAACTTGTTGTTGGAGGATATTATTCCAATGCTGAAAGTCAGATGGCAAAAAATACAGCTGTTGCAGTTCAAAGTAGCGGTAAACAAATGCTGGTGATAAATTGCAAACATGAAACTATTAGATCGTTGTTATTAAGAACCATTTACTTGATTTGTGCTCTTCATGGAAGGAAATTGATCATTTTACCAGAGTCACGTGAGTGATTCCATGAAGAACCTCGCCAATCCACACGCATGTCATTACGTCCAATCGCATGGCGAAGCACCTCCTGCCAGCTGTAAGTTTAAACTATAGGTAAGTTTTGATTTTCTTACTTGGTTTTGATTTTCTTGCAGGAACTTCTTTTACAGAGGTTTTCCTGCTCGATATTTTGGCGAAGTCCGATGAGAAAACCGGCTATGAACTGTGGGGACACCCCGGTTCCGACCGCGGAAGCGGGTAGCTGATGAATGTCGGGTTCGCGATCGCAGTCACTGATAACGGTCAGTGACTTCCAGCGCTGTGGTTCCCAGGGAGGGGAAACCCAGCAGCAATGCGGCGCCCAGACCGCAGTGGTCCCCAGGATATGGGGTACTACCGACCAGAACGGCCAGCCCTGGTGCCGGGAGGGTTTCCACCGGTAATGTATAATATTTGGAGGTTGGCCAGAGGGGGCTCCATCCAGATACACCAGCAGGAGTTGTTTCAGCCCGGGGCTATGCGGAGCCCGTGCCAGCAGCGCCTTGCACAGGGCTGCTTCATGTGAATGCCGAGTCTGTGTCAGCGCGGGCCTATGGGAGAGCTCGTGCCAGCAGTGCTTTGCACAGGACTGCTTAATGTCTCCCTCTTGGAAGAGGAGAGCATGCCGGGTCAGTGTAAATCTGATGCTGAGTCTGAGGGTATAGCCGTGGAGCATACCCCAAGGGATGAAGGGCACGTGTCAGAGGTCCCATTCCTGGCAGCAAGGTTTGCCATCCCAACATGATGGAGTGAATTTACACTGTTTGTGTATTGTACAACCACTTACACTTGGTACTTAGTGGCATCTAAAACATGTAAAACTGCACAATATTAACATTCCAAGCAAGGGAATTGTGCCCAGCATTGTTTTAAAAGAAAGATGGTGAGAGCGGATTATTTTGGACCTGACAGGACTTAGTCCATTTGTGCAGTGTAATTTTAAAATGGAAACATTCGCTACAGCCAAGCAATTGGTTTCCACAGGGTCTTATGGCATGTATAGACCTTAAGGATGCCTGTTCATAAAGAGTATCTGAAATCTAGCTGGATGGGGAAATTATGGCAATTCAAGCACTGCCTAATGGGTTATCCTCAGCCCTAGATATCGGTTTCAGCTGTTACACTCATGGTTGAGAGATTGGTCCCATTCATCCAGCTAAATCAAAATTGATACTGGTTAAAGTAATTGACTATTTGGGATTCACAGTTAATTCAACTCACATGTCTGTGACTCTGCCCGAGGGCAAGAGGTAAGATTTAATTGAAAGCTGCATCTAGCTTTTGGGGGAGCAATCATCTTCAATTAGACATGTGGGCAACTTGATTGGTAAATTGATACGTGCCTTTCCAGCTGTGCAGTATAGACTTGTGCATACCAAAATTTACAGCGGGCACTCAGGATACATGCAGGTCATTTCAACCGGCCTATGCAAATTTCCATTTGAAGCCATCGCTGAAGTACAGTGCTGGATAAGAACACTTCAAATTGTTTTAGTAAAATTTGGATGGAAACACCTCAGTTTGCAGACTGATGCTAGTGCCCTAGGTTGGGGTGCTACTTGTACCATTTTAGCTGTGGAGGCACATGGAATAGGCATGAGGCATTCATTCTCCAATCATATGGAATTAATATTTAGAGTTTAGGAGCATTTTAAGGGCTCAAGGCTTATTGTATCACCAAGCAGCACTTACATGTTCAGCTTCAGATTTACCACACCACGGCAGTTGCATATATTAATGCCTATGGCCATAGTAGCATGAACACGTCCGATCCAGTCTGCTCTCGGAAGCTCAGGCCTGGTTAGTGCTTCGATGGGAGACACATGGGTGGAATCAAGTTGAAACCTTGTGAGAGATTGGCTAACCTTATTTGGCACGGATGCATTAAAAAGAACATTTTGATTTCAGCTATCTATTTGCCAGGTATACTCAATATGGTGGCAGACACCAGGTCACGCAAATTCAATGACAACACAGAGTGGATGTTCAATCATGATGTATTTAATGAACTTGATCTTCGGTATGGGATGCCAGATTTCGATTTGTTTGCATCCAGACTCCATCACTAGGTATCAAAGTATGTTTCATGGGAACCAGATCCAGAGGCAATAGTGGTCGATGCGTTCTCGCCGCACTGGGGCAGAATGTTTATATGCACTTTCCCCACTTCTGCATCATCAGTCGGTACTTGACCAAGGTCAAGCAGGACTCTGCTTCAGGAGTTGGTGGTATCTGACTGGCCTACACATGGACATTATTACACAGCCTATTATGGTGGCTTCAAAATGTCATGATCTGTTGGTGCACCCTGTGACTGGAGGTCCATGATCATGTTCATTTATTAATTTGCAGATTTAAATAAGACCATACCTGGGTCTGGGACTATCCAATCGTACTGTGGATGTCATCACATCGTCCTGGAAGGATGTACGTAAAAGCAATACATCTCTTATGTCAGGAAATGGGAGGAGTTTTGTTTACATGGGAGCATTACATACCACACAGCTTCCATCCCAGATGTGCTTGAATGTCTGTCCAAATTACATTTCGATGAAGGATGAGCTATAGTGCCATCAATAGCACCAGGTGTGCCCTGCCCCCGTACCTATGCTGGGGGTCAGAACTTCAGTCTGTAGGATCTCATCCGTAATGTACAGATTCATGAAGAGTGTTTTAATTCCAATTCCCCAGGCCTAGGTACTTTGAAATCTGGGATGTGAGCATGGTACTGACACTGTTTCATCAGTGGAGTACAGCCACATACTTGTCATTGCCAAAGATTACCCTAAAGTTGGTTATTTTTTTGGCGCTGGTGGCAGCGCAAACATTGCACAAACTGCGTCTGGACACGATAGTGTCATCAGGAAATGACATTATATTTTACATCCATGACCTAATTCAACAAAGCAGACAGGGGTGTCAGGGAAGTTTGTACTGTTAGCATATCCCACTAATTATGGTCGTGTGTAGTGGCGCACTTGAGGAGGTATATCAAGGTCACCATGAGTCTCAAAGGCTCCAAAGTAGCATTGTTTATTAGCCACAAGAAAAGCCACATCTGCAAGTGTCCGTTCAGACCATCTTTAGATGGCTGAAGCAAGTGCTGGGTTGTGGAGCAGTTCATACTGACAATTTTAAAGGGTACACAAAAGGCTGGAGAAACTCAGCGGGTGCAGCAGCATCAAAGGAGCGAAGGAGATAGGCGACGTTTTGGGTTGAAACCCTTCTTCAGACTGACAATTTTAAATCTCACTCCACCAGGGTGGCATCCACGTCAGTAGTGAGGCTACACCATATCCTTGCGGCCGCAGGATGGTCAAATTAATTGACTTTCAAAGGTTTTATAAAAAAACACTTATTGAACCCGGGGGTGTTTGCCCATTCCATTTTAAGTTCTGTTCATAACTTCTCCCTGGGAGAGAGGAGTACCTATTGTGTTTCTCTTGTTTATTTTGTGAATAAGGCAACATGTTAATCAGTACCATGTTTGACTGTATTACTATTTATTCACCTCTCCAAAGTCATCTGTGAGACGCCTGGATTTTGATCAGTGTGAAATCTTCACGGAATCACTCACGTGACTCCGAAGTAAAATAGAAAGTTTAAATGAGAACTTAGCAGTTTGAAGTTTGATCTTTATTTTATGATGAGTTATGATGAGCGATTGTGCTCCCAACCCTCATATCGCAAAGCTCATCTGGTACTTCTAAGTTTATAATCTTACTACGTCACTCAAATTACTGTTATTCTGTGATTTCACACCGCTGCTTTGAAGAATGACACGCGTGTGGATTGGTGGGGTTCTTCACGTAATCGCTCATCGTAATTCCTCATAAAAATAAAGATCAAATTTCAAACTGGTAAGTTCTCGTTTAATCTTACTATTCTTACCCAATCTGGCCTCCACACCCACTGACCAGGTTGATTGTACAGGGGTAATTGAACATGGATAATTATTGCTAGTGATTTCCACATTACTCGAATGAATAAAAATAATGCTAAAGTGATAATTTTTCTCTCTCTTTGGCCATGCATCATTATTCCTTTTATAACAGGCTATTTTTGCTTCCAAACTATCACTGACTCCACACTTTCTTTCCCTGCATTTTAAAACTTGCAATATTTGGCGGGGTTCACTTCTGCCATAAGTCCACAATCCTAAATGATACTGAGGTCTGTGGCTCTGTGTCACCCTCACAAGTTCTTGAATCACTGCACTGCCTGCCTTTTGCATTGGGTTGATCTAGACATTATTATATTGGTTGCTCACAGGAACTGAGTTTTTATTGATATGCTGCAGACACATTTGACATATGCATTGTGGTAACATGAGTAAAATAATCAATATAGCAAGCACAAAAACATTTCTGGAATTTATTATCCAGGAAACCGTAGCTCTAATGTGATGTGCATAATGATATTTCAGCCTTTTCCATATTGAGCTTGTTTAAGATTGAATAATTAAATTAATATGAAATAATTAAATAATTAAATAATGGAACCTATCTGCACTGTGAAGTTCATAGATATTTTGACATTCTGAAAATCAGCCAAATTTATCTGGGCTTTGTGATAATTTCCCGATATTTGAAACACTATGCAAAATATTGCCATGGTTAAAATCAATCAGGGGTGAATAGGGCTTTCTTTATTCTCTTGCTTATATTTGGTCTGGCGGCCCTGGTCAATTGAACTTGCTGGCGGATCCAAAACAGAGCTTGCTATCCAAGTATCAGTCAAACAAATGGAAAATTGGCTGAGATCCAAACCATTTCTTAGATGTGTGGTTGTCTGAAAAACAAAGAAATCTTCAAATAGTGCTTGAGGTCTGAAATTTAATCCATTCTGCTGGAACTCACCAGATTTAGGTGGCTTTGCTTTCTGTATCAGGTACTTTAATCATCTACAATATAAATATAATACTCGAAAACAAAATTATTAAGCTGTCAAATCAATCATGTTAAATACGAATCAGGCTTTGCTGCGAACATTACCTCTCGTCAAAATCTACATTGCCCTCAGTTTGCTTTCATGGACTGTTTACCCCATGAATTTTAGGGTTGTAAGTTATCTGGGCCCCAAATAGATGGCAGGCTCTGGATTTAAACAATATACGGTGGCTCGGATGCCTACCCTGTCAATGTGAAGGCCAGTCTAAGCTTAATGAAGGTGATAGCATAGACATGGATAGCATTAGTCCACATTCGTCTTATGGAATGAAAAGAAAACACATACTCCTGCTGTCAGCACACAGGTAACAATCGGTTTACTATCCAATTATACTCTATAGGAAAACACAGGCACCTTCACCTGTTAGGGAATCATCAGGATATACAGCATGGAAATAAGCCCTTCAGTCCACCTTGTCCGTGCTAACCAAGTAGGCATACTGGACTAGTTCCATTTGCCTGCATTTTGGCCCATAGCACTAAATGCTTCCTATCCATATATCTGCCAAAATATATTTTAAAAGTTGTAATTGTATCCACTACCAATGCTTCCTCTGGCAACTCATTCAATATATGGTCTACTCTCTATGTGGAAAGATTGTTCCTGAGGTTCTTCTTAAAATTCTCCCCTCTCACCTTAAGTCTATGCCTTCTAGCTTTAGAATCCTCTGCCCTGGGGAAAAGACTGTGACCATTTGTTTTACCCATGCCCCTCATGATCTTCTACTCCTCAGTAGGGTCACCCTTCAGCCTCCTAAACTCCAAAGAAAAATGTCTTAGCGTATCCAACCTTTCCCTACAACTCACGTTTACAACCCCAGGAAACATCTTGATGAATCTTTTCTGTACCCTTTTCAATTTAACGTCATCCTCCCTACCGTTGTGCAGAACTACGCATATTGCTCCGTGTGGTCTCCCCAATGGCTTGTAGAACTGCATCACGATGTCTCAACCATTATTCCCTTCAACCCTTCCCATTGAAGGCAAGCAAGCCATAGGCCTTCTTTTCCACACTGTCCACCTGACTCACCACATTTTTGGGAACTGTGTTCCTGTACTCCCAAATTACTCTGTTCTGCAACACTCTCCAGAATTCTACTATTTACTAATTTGTCACATCTGAGTGCAAACCTCACACTTTTCAGTGTTAACCTCTATTTGCCATTCCTCGGCCTGTCTTCACAACTGATGTAAATCCTGCTGTAAAATTAGATATCCTTCTGCATTATCCACTATATCCATCAATTTTGGTGTCAACTGCAAATGTATTAACAATGCTAGCAACATTGTGATCCAAATTGTGAATGCAGATAACCAACAACAATGGAACCAACACCAAGCCCTGTGGCGTTCCATGGACAACTAGAAGTTGTAGGATCATTGTTCTAGTCAACTGCAGTCAGATGGCTCTAGGTGTTATACAATGGTCTACATACTGGCTGAGTATTTCCAGCACTTTTAGAATCCTTTAAATTTGTCCTCTAAATTGCTGGTATGCATTACAAAATGTTTCATTGTTTGAATCAAGTGTCTGAGGACCGACAATTTGTACTTGATTCATTGACTTTCATGTCATGTGTGAAAACATTCCTAAGGATGTCAATTTCTCCAGGCAAACCGGGTAAAAGGGAATTCATCTTGAGCGATGCAGGAATGGGCCTCAGAAGGCTGTAGGGTTCCCCCAGGTTTACATGCAAAATCCAGGACCTACGAGATCAACATCCATTTGTTCTGCTGCTGGGAAAGGACATTTCCAAAACTTTTTTTGCAGGAAAGTTGGGGCAGTTTCTCTGTGCTCACTCAGTGGCTGCTTGTTGTGCATTGTCTTGGTTATGAAAAATGACTGGTTCTGGGTTGCTGAACTCAATTGGACCATGTTGCATGCATTTTTTTAAACCAATACTGGATGCTGATGGACTTGGTATCTTATCTTTGACTGCTGCTTGTGCCCATTTTGATTTGTTGCGAGAAAAAAAATGAGGCAAACAATTTTGCGACCAATGATTGATATGTGATGTGTTGCTGTTCCACTGAAACAGGTTTTTCATGCTTTGTGAAAAATGCTCTAGTACATCTATATAATTAAAAGTCTCATTTTGACCACTTCCTGTCTGTGCTCTATCTTGATTTTAGAAAAAAACGCTACCCTGTATCGCTTTGATTTTTACCCATCCTCAGCCCTCCTCGGCTGAGCCAGCCCTGACAATTTTTCCCATCGATTAAAAATAAAAAAGTTATGAGTGTTTAGAAAACCTTGAGATCAGCTGATTGGTCCTCTCGCCTATCAATCACCGCATATTAGTTAACACCCCTTCCGGGGGGTGGGGCAGGACTATAAAATCCCGGATGCCTGGACATGAGTCAGTCATGCTGCAAGATCGTGAGGAAGAGGCCATGACTGTCATTCGAAGCTGTGAATGAACTGAACTGTGAGTCTGCAATGAACTTGCAATAAATTACTTGTTTGCCCTTAATGACAATCCCATGAGTTGTTTGGCCTGCTGCCCTCCCTGTGCTTGAAAGTGCAATGCTTAATTGGAAATGAAATGAAATGAAATGAAATGACGATGCCATGAGTTGTTTGGCCTGCTGCCCTGCCTGTGCTTGAAACTGCAATGCTTTATTATGTCCGGCTGTGTTTGGAAGGAATAAATGCTTTATTAGGTCCAACTGTGTTTGGAAGGAATAAATGCTTTATTAGGTCTGACTGTGTTTGGAAGGAATAAATGCATTGTTAGGTCCGACTGTGTTTGGAATGTTTGAATTACAGCCAGTATTGTTGTTAAAATATTTCCTATGGCTAGGTATGTTACAAAACATACCTTCAATGGCATTGTAGTTCTGTCTGTGACTGTGCGTGACTTTGGCGCCTTTGAGAGGGGGCGGGTTTAAAATGCCATTTTTCTCCAGCCTGTTGAAATGAATCTTTGTCAGGCTGTTTAGTTGCTGAAGAAAAATCGCTCCGACTGCCGTATTATCAAGTTTATTAAAAATAGCGCTGGATAATTTAATAGCAGGAGTAAAATTAAAATTGTTTTCTAAAGCCATCAACGCCGACAACGGGACGGATCTCACATACGGAACAAAACAAGGTACGCCGTTTATTTTTACATTTAAAAGTGCTTCTTAGGATGCCTTTAATCACAATTTCACATTGCGAAAAGGTGATTTAGGCCCCATACGAACCAGCAGTGTTTTACCTGCCAATATGGGGTTTAAATTCACTGCAAATGCAGCGTTCCAATCGATCGCGTTCCGCAAAATCTCACTCGCAAGGTGAAGGCCATTAATTCACAGGAACTAAACACTAAATTCCTTCCATTTGGCCTATAAATTCATGACAATGAGATTTAAAAATCATGTAATATTGTGAATTATTGTGTGAATGTTATTTGGGCACTTGGGCTTTTTAAAAATGTTAACCTTCTCTTAAGAAATTGATAGGTTTAGATCTAGTAATTGAATTTTGTAATTAGCTCCAATAAGGTAACTAATTATATGCTTTAATTTCAGTTCATCCAAGTAAGATTGTTTCATCTTTGTTTCAGAATGCTTCAATCTATAATACTGAAAATTTCATACAGTTCTCTTAATTTTTAAGAAAGCTATGGGCTTTTGACTGTCCTTGATCACAGCTTTTGAGTTAAGTCAATGGAAAAGCAATATGGAACAAGATGCTAATTTCCGAGTATGAAAATGGCCATAACTTTTTTAATATTGAAGATATGAAAGTGAATTAGGTGTCAAATTAAACTTCTTTTATGCTTTATCTGATGGGATAAATTGCAGACTTGATTTTTAAAATCTCAAAATTTTGTAACATTGCTACTATGGTGAAACATTAAATTCATGGTGATGACACATTATGGTCTTTCTTAAATTACCTCAAGTACCTTAAATTCCGCCCATTGGGAATCTCAATTCCATACCATAAGGTCATAAGGAATAGGAGTAGAATTAGGCCATTTGGCCCATCATCTACTCCTCCATTCAATCATGGCTGATCTATCTCTCTCTCCTAACCCCATTCTTCTGCCTTCTCCCCATAACCCCTGACACCTAAACACTTGGGTAGCTCACAACCCAACAGTATGAAGACTGAATTGTCCAGTAATATTCCTCACCTGTGCAGCCTGGTACACACCCATTTCTCCCATTACATTGCCCCTTTCAAGGTGTCCCCTTCCACCTATACCACCCACTGGTTTTAGATTTCACTCCTCTTCTCTCCTTATCTGATAACCTTCTGCATCCTTTTCATCTCTCCCCATTGTTACTTACTCCACCCATCTACCCATCAACGCTCCTGTCACCTGTATCCACCTATCACTTGCCAGGCTTTGCTCCACCCCTATCTTTTTCAGCTTTCTCCCACCTACTATAATCTTTGTGAAGAAGGTACTCGACATTGTTTCCCAAATTGTTCCCAAAACATTGCTATCCATTCCATCTGCAAATGTTGCCTGACCCTTTGAGTTACTGCAGCCTTTTATGTTTTGTTCATTGTTCTATATTCTATATTCTATCCCCAGTATTTCCTCATAATATGCCTTGTGTTTTTCACCATCACCCTTTCAGTCTCCTTTAATATCTCCTTCTGCTTTTCTTTGACCATTTTGCCACTGTGCTGTTTCCTCTCTGAATTTTATGCTTTTTCTGCCCAAGTGTTTGAAGTCACAAAGCGTTTCATGATGTAGAATGCATGAGTTACAGTCTAAATTATTCGAGTAGATAGTCACACATCCTTTATAGACAATAGACAATAGGTGCAGGAGTAGGCCATTTGGCCCTTTGAGCCAGCACCGCCATTCATGTGATCATGGCTGATCATCCACAATGAGTATCCCGTTCCTGCCATTTGTCCATATCCCTTAACTCTGCTATCCCTCAGAGCTCTATCTAACTCTCTCTTGAAAGCATCTGGAGAACCAGCCTCCACCTGAGGCAGATAATTCCACAGACTCACAACTCTCTGTGTGAAAATGTTTTCCTCGTCTCCGTTCTAAATGGCTTACCACTTATTCATGAACTATGTCCCCTGGTTCTGGACTTCCCCAACATTGGGACCATGTTTCCTGCCTCTAGCGTGTCCAAACCTTTAATAATCTTATATGTTTCAATAAGATCCCCTCTCATCCTTCTAAATTCCAGAGTATACAAAGCCAGCCGCTCTAATCTACCAACATATGCTAGAGTATTTTAGCAGATCAGGCAGGAAAACATGAACAGATGAGGTTTTGGTTTGAGACCCTTCTCAAACTGATTGTAGGGGAGGGGGGGGGGGGGAGAGGGAAGAAAACTGGAAAAGGGGAGAGACAAGACCTGCATGGCAGATAATAGGTCAATACGGATGGGGGGGTGGGGGGGGGTGGGTGGTGGTTACAAGGTAGCAGGTTCGAACAGACCTACGATAAGAAAGGAAGAAAGATATGACACACATCGTTTCTCAGTTGCCAGTTTATGTAATCCTATCATTCAGATCAGTTTTACATAACATAATGTATTTCAACTGCAGTTGAAGCACTGACTGAGATATATTATCAGTATGTTCCTCATAGTTTCCATATCATTGCAACATTACAAAGTTTTTATGAGCAATTGTCAGTCATTCCCATTTTTATTTTTTATTGATGTGTAAAATAACAAGTAAATTCTGCCACTGTCCCATTTTGTTGTTATTTAATGTTCAAGTGCCTTTTTAAAGTTCAGTGTATATTTCACTTCAAATAATTCACTGGGTGAAAAGATGTTTCTCCCAGACTGATTCAGTGTTATTAGCAAGTCCTTCCAGGCTGTTGGCATGTCAAATTTTAAAGTATCTGAAAGTATTCTCCCGGTTTGCTTCAGGATAAGAAGACAGTTGGCATTCCTCACAGAAGCCACTGTATTGTAAAAATTGCCTTCAGAACAAAGGCACTACTAAAGCTGTCAAAGCAAAGCTCAGACCTCACAATGGCAATTTAGAATGCAAGTAATTACAAATTGGCTAAGATACTTCAGTTATATATAAGCTGATAACCAAAAACTGATTTATATATCAATGAGTTCTTGTTGTCAACTTAACACATCTTTTTCATGCACATAAGATATTTAACGTGCTATCCTTTTTTTTAGTTTAGCTTGGTTCATAAATTCATAAGTTCTTGGAAGTCTACTCCACCGTTCACTCATGGCTGATCTATCTTTTCCTCTCAACCCCATTCTCCTGCCTTCTCCCCATAGCCCCTGACACCGTGACTGCTCAAGGTTAGTTTAATTTAGTTTGGTTAGAGATACAGCATGGAAACAGGGCCTTTGGCTCACCAAGTTTGCGTGGACCAACGATCACCCTTACACTGATTCTATGTGTTGAAAAATCATATTAATTTATTTCTCCTACTCACTGAAGTTTTGTTTTATAATTTAAGAAAAAAAAAGATTAGAAATGTATAGCTTGTACAAGTTAAATCATTGGCTGCATTTTAATAAAACAAAACAATCCCATCACAGTCTAATGTTGGAATATCAAACGCATTGCATGATGATTGTGCCTGGAAAGCATATCAAAGATCCCCATATCTTTAAATTTGCACCACACTCCTGTTGCTGCACCAAATTTCGTTGTGCAAACAACATGTTGGTGCTATTTGTTTATTGAGATGCATGTTCGGGTGCCTGCCTTCAAGCAGGGAAAATTTAATAGAAATTAAATCATAAATTGTTAAACTTCCCATTCAACACATGGCCAGAATGATGGGCATGTAATACTACAATAAAAAAACAGCATCTAGAGAGAATAATGGGCCTTTCCCACTTAGGCACTTTTTCAGGCGACTGTTGGCGACTGTCAAGTTGTACGGTAAGTTCTTTAAAAAGGGGGGGGGGGGGGGGGGGGAGAAGGGGTGAGAAGGAGGGAGAAGAAGTGGAGTGAACTTTTAAGAAGCCAGATCATTTTTAAGAAGCCAGAGATACACGGCTGTGAAGCTCGGCAGACATTATCTTTGGTTCCGAAAACTACTGCTTACGTTTTTTTCCCCAACGAGTCAATGAAATTCACCTGTCATCAACCAAGAACCTATGAGTACCTTCAACCTCCTGGCATCCCACTAGGGCCTCCTAGCGACCCACCGATGGCACAAGAATTCTTGTCACTCTCCATGGCGGCTTCATTCTACTAATGTTGAAAAATTAGTGGCGACCATAGTGAGGCAAAGACTACTTCCCCAGAATGCTGGAACTCCTCACCACCATGAAGGCAACTCCCCGGCAACCACCTGCGAACATGTGGCGACTGCATAGTCTCCTACAGTCATCTAAAAAGTCACCTAAGTGGGACAGGCCCATTAGGATTGAAGGTAATTATGGGCCATGGTGAGAAGTGGAGAGGTGCTGAGAAAAAGAGTAAGGGAAAAGGGGAAGGAAGGGATCTGGAAGTAATTGAGAGATACCGTGGAAGGGATTGTGGTGGGAAGGACAAAGCAGATCATGAAAGTCTAAGTGATTAGGGAGGAAGATCATGGGAAACCGTTGGCCATCCCTGGTGGAGAGGTTGGTATGCGCAATTTGTTAACAAGCAGGAAAAATATTTTTTGCTTCCCTTTGCCACAATTATGGATGAAGGGGAGCCAGTGGATATAGTGTATCTAGACTTTCAGAAAGCCTTTGATAAAGTCCCACATGAGAGACTGATGACTAAAATTAGAGCACATGGTATTGGGGGTTGGGTGTTGACATGGATAGGATATTGGTTGGCAGACAGAAAGCAAAGAGGAGGAGTGAACGGGTCGTTTTCAGAATGGCAGGCTGTGGCGACTGGAGTGCCGTAAGGCTCGGTGTTAGGGCCGCAACAGTTTACCATATATATGAATGATTTGGAAGAGGAAATTAGGAGCAAAACTAGCAAGTTTGCATATGACACAAAGCTGGGTGGCAATGTGAACTGTGAAGAGGATGTTAGAAGGTTGGAGGGTGACCTGGACAGGTTGAGTGAGTGAGCAGATGCATGGCAGATGTGTGGCAGATGCCATAAAATATAGATAAATGTGAGGTTATCCACTTTGGAAGCAAAAACAAGGGGGCAGATTATTAGCTCAATGGGATTAGGTTAGGTAAGGGGGAGGTGCAGCAAGACCTGGGTTGGTGTGCGACTACAGCAGGCAGTGATGAAAGCTAATGGAATGTTGGCCTTCATAACAAGAGGATTTCAGTATAGGAGTAAAGATATTCTTCTGCAGATGTATAGGGCTCTGGTAAGACCACATCTTGAGTTTTTTGTAAAGTTTGGTCTCCTATTTTGAGGAAGGACATCCTTGTGATTGAGGTAACGCAGCGTAGGTTCACGAGATTGATCCCTGGGATGGCGGGACTGTCATATGTGGAAAGATTGAAAAGACTAGGCTTGTATTCACTGGAGTTTAGAAGGATGAGGGGGATCTTATAGAAACATATAACATTATAAAAGGACTGGACAAGCTAGATGCAGGAAAAATGTTCCCAATGTTGGTCGAGTCCAGAACCAGGGGCCACAATCTTAGAATAAAGGGGAGGCCATTTTATACTGTAGTGAGAAAAAACTTTTTCACCCAGAGAGTTGTGAATTTGTGGAATTCCCTGCCACAGAGGGCAATGGAGGCCAAATCACTGGTTGGATTTAAGAGAGTTAGATAGAGCTCTTGGGGCTAGTGGTATTAAGGGATATGGGGAGAAGCCAGGCATGGGTTATTGATTGGGGATGATCAGCCATGATCACAATGAATGGCGGTGCTGGCTCAAAGGGCCGAATGGCCTCCTCCTGCATCTATTTCTATGTTTCTAATTAGTGTTGGAAAAACACTTCAATCTGTGAAAGAAGCTCTTCTTCACCTGTCTGGTTTCCGAAAAGCTGAGAAAACAAGAATAGAACTCAAATACTTGTTTGAGTATGCACAACACAGACCTGTTTCCGTGCTGTATGACTGATTTTTTTTATTTCCACACCCTCCCAACAATTAGCTTGGCTAAACTAGTTTTCACCACCCTCTCAGCTTGCACCACCACTTGTGCTATTCCGTTCTGACTCCATCACACCCATTCCCTTTATTCTCTCCATCAGTCCATGTTTGATTTAAACTTTTCTCAAGTATTTATGCAAGTTTATACTACCGCAAAAGTGCGATAACGTAGAACTTGTGTGAACGGGTAATGGATGAATGGCATGGATTCTGTGGGATGAACGGTCTATTTCCATGCTGTAACTCTAAAACAAAAACTAAATCTTAAACTAAAGGCCCTCGATTACTATCTGTACTTGTTATTTGAAGGTTTCAGATAGAGATTAACCACATCAAGAGGAAATTTGGGAGGAAGAGAAAGAAACCAAGGTAGGCGATGCAATTTTAATTTATGAAGTGTGCCCAGTTGGCATTTCTGAAATGAAGGATAATGTTATTTTGAAGTAAGTGACATTATAAAATTCACAAATTTGTTTTGGGTCGTATATGAGATGTCCCTGTTATATTAATGTAACTGAAACTTCAGCTGCCCCAAACTGGTTGTCACACATAATATTTTAGATTATAAATTACTGAAGGTCCCAAGTTTCCAAGTTACATTTCTCACTATGTTAGTTACATGCACACATGCATACACATGCACATAAAAGGTCTCAAACTTAATTTTCAAATGAGTTTTGATGCCACCTTCCCAAGCAGAATTACATGGCCTTTAATGCATATAATAATGGATCTGGAAATGCATTGGTGAATTGGTGAATGGCTGGTATTCTCCAAATACTTTAAAATCAAAACCAAGAAAGCTCTATGCATTTTTGCTGCAGTCAAATACTATTCCAGGCATATGGGCTGTCACTTTGATTATCCCATGATTGAAATGTCCACACTGCAGGCACTGACATTATCAATCATGCATCAAAAAGAAAACACTAATAAAACAAATGTTATTCAGGGAATTTCTATCCTTAATTGATGGAACTAATTAGAATTCGTAAGACAAAATTATTGGGGTGACATGGAATACAGAGGTGTGGGTCATGGCATTGATGAGAAGGTGGGTTGGGAAAAAACTCACATTGCATTTAAAAGAAGATAAATAGTTCATCTTTTAAAATTACAATTTGTTTTGTGTAGTTACCTCCTAAAAGCAGAAAAGTGAGTCATTGATATCTGAAATGTTCATTGACTTTGACAGGATTGACAACCAGCCAGCCAACGGTGATAACTTTGTTAGCTGTTTCATTGGCAGGTCTTTTTCTGGATTCTCCAAATGACATTATTACACATGGCAGGTCCTGGTATCACCCAGTGCCTTGCCATTGAGGACAGGGCCAGTACAAATGAAATTAGAATGTGGAACATAGAACTGTTCAGCGCAAAAACAGGTCCTTTGGCCCACAATGTCTGTGCCAAACATGATGCCAACACCATCACTTGCGTATCTACCTGCACATATGTCATATCCGTCAGGTAGACAGAAAATGCTGGAGTAACACAGCGGGACAAGCAACATCTCTGGAGAGAATGAATGGGTGATGTTGCGGGTTGAGTCCATTTTTCAGACTTTTGACCCGAAACGTCACCTCTTCTTTGTCTCCAGAGATGCTGCTTGTCCCACTGAGTTACTCAGCATTTTATGTCTACCTTCAATTTAAACCAGCATCTGCAGTTCTTTCCTACACAGTCATATCCCTCAATTTTACTTCAGAGTCACATGAGTGACTACGTGAAGACCCCACCAGGCGCATGCTCGGCATTACGTCGACGCATGTGGCACCGACAGGGTGGAGAGCGCAGATCCCACCAGCGGTAAGTTTAACCCGCAGGTAAGTTACTGTTGAACTTTCTTGCCAGTGTTTTTAAACTCTGTAAGTCTGCAGAGCCAGATAGAGTCTTCATGTATTTTGGAAAAAAATTAAAACCTCTGTAAATCTGACTCCAACTACGGAGCCAGCTAGAGTATAAGTATTTTTAAACTGCGGTAATTGAATGGAATGTGCTGGAACCGCAGTTTCCGATTTAGATCGGATCGGGAGATAAGGCTGCTTTAAAAGCCGGTTCCTGCTATTTACCGCTATTTAGATCGGGTTTGGAGATAACGGCTGCGCTAAATGCCGGCTCCAAATACCCACAATTTGTAAAATAAAGTCTGCTCTGAGTATATGTTACCAGATGCAGTTTTCCTTTATGGAAATGTATATAACCCTGTGTGATACTGAGGTTAATACAAATATTCTGCAAGCAGAATGTGCCTGTCAGAATTACAATTTTAAACATATATGGTTTATGCACAAATACAAAACAGTAAAGAAGTAACTCTCCTCCAAGGGAGGACAAAAATGTGGGGAAGGCTGGAAATGGAGAAAATGCTCCACACTTGACTTAGTCAAGGGTTCTATGCATGTCTTCCTGTAAGGCAGGCTCCAAAGGAGTTTCCATACGCTGAGTATGGTGCCTATGAAAATGGGATTCTGATTCTCCAGTACCTTGGTTAGGTCTGGATGAGGTCCCTAGAGCAAGATAAAATGCTCCAAACTCTAATCAGTCAAGGATTCTAAAGACCCATGAGATTCTAAGGCAGGCTCCATAGGGGTTTCCATACACTGAGTATGGTGCCTATAAAGAATGAGAATCTCATTCACCAGTGCCTTGCATCGCTCTGGATGAAGTCCTTAGAGCAACATAAAATGCTCAAAACTCTAAACAATCAAGTGTTCGAAGACCGAAGAGATTCTAAGGCAGGCTCCGAGGGAGTTTCCATACACTGAGTATGGTGCCTATGAAGAATGAGAATCTCGTTCACCAGTGCCTTGCATAGGTCTGGATGAAGTCTCCCTAGAGCAAGACTCGGGAGTACCAGGGCAGGATGAAACTGACCCTGAAGCTGGTGTCCCTACTTATGTATATACACCAGAGTACAATAGAAATGCTCCGGTGTTCCCGATGTAGCACCAAGTTTTGCTATATTGGTATGGACTGGCGAGACTATGGATGAACCTGGCGGCCAACATTATTTGATTTCTCACCTACTCCAAGAAACTTATGACTGAAACAGTAAAAAATATATTAAAATATATAAAACACCCGTCTATTGTGCCTTGCTCAGGGTGCCAACAGTATCTCAGTAATTGGGCATCCATGAGTGTAATGATGCGAGGACAGGAAATGTGTTCCAGTATGTCCTCTAGCTGATATTCAGGATTATGTGGGCGAGCTATAACCAGATCTATGATTGATGAAAAACTGCCCAAACAATTAAGGATATTTTCCTTATAAAACATCCCATCCCTGCTTTGTTTAAAAAACAGGTTAAATACGAACCCATATATTAAGAGAAGGGATCTTCTGGTTCATTTACGGAAGTACAGAAACGTCATTCCACCACACATGGAATTTCTGGGAAACAACCTCTGGTTGGTTGTAAGATTACAATTGTTTTGTAATTCTGCATTAAATCTGATCGGCTTGGTGTTTGAATGTACCAGGAACTCGTCAGGTAGAGTTAATATATCGCAGACACAAGTATGGGGGTTGCAGAGTCATTCTGGACTCACAAACTTAAAATTAATAGTTCAGTATAGGCATTTTAAAAAGTACACTTCAACACTGTAATGAACTTGTTATCACAAGGCTGCTATATGGCTATTATTAGACCTAAAAAAGATGCCTTATTATTCAGGTACTTCAAATAATTAGATGGGTCAGCTGTAGGAATTATCTAATGGATTAAATTCAGCCCTCATATTGCTCACACAATTATTGAAACCAGCACTGGTGTTAATGAGGGCTCAGAATCACAATTGTAATGACTTATCTAGAGGATATGTTAATTGTAAATGGGAGACAGCTGAAGAACTCGGTTCAGCAACCATAAGCCTATTGGAAGGCTAAGGTTCTGTACATCCAAACAACATGTAAATTCTAGGCATCCCAAACAATTGATTATTTGGGGTTTGTCTTTAATACAGTTGATATGTCAGTAACTTTACCAACAATTAAGGTTGGGGATGTTACAAATGCCTGTATTTGTCTTGGTATAAAACTTTATCCCATCATCTAAGAAGTAACTATGGTTAATGGTAAAGTGATAGCAGCATTCCTGCTGTCGAATTGGGACCTCTGCATGATCAAAGTCTGCAAAGACCAGAGTATAAGCGTAAAAGGAAGTGGAGGTCATTAATTAGGTCCATGCAGTTACCAACTAAAAAGGTTGAGCTGAATTACAATGATGGATTCTCAATGTTGCACAAGTTACTAGAAGTAAAAATATGCTTGTTCAGCAGTCTTCAGTGTTATTACAGACTGTTGGGAGTGCTCTCGGATGGGGAGCCAAGGACAGCTACACCAGTTGTGGTGGTTGATGGACTGTCCAAGACTATTTAATTCTCCAAACACATGGTATGAATGATTTGGAGTTATTGGGGCATTTTTTACGCATTGATAGCTGTTTGGTCTACAATAAAGTACTTACATGTTCAATTACGAGTAGACAATACCACAACTGTGGAAAACAATATTGTGGTAAGACAACAGATCACGAAAGTTCAATGACAATACAGAATTAATGTTAAAATTCAAAAAGTTTCAAATAGATTGTCAGACAGTATGAGTACCAAATGTTGATCTGTTGTGTCTGGATTAAATCTCCAGTGGTCTAAATGTGTCTCGTGGGAGCCAGATCCAGGAGCATTAGCGGTGGATGCATTCTCACTACATTGGGGAAGTATAGTATTTTATGTTTTCCCCATTTTTGCCTGATTAGGCAATGTGTTACCAAAATAGAGCAAGGCTCCGCCGTAGGCATTTGGTGGTTCCAAACTGGTATTGGTTCTTGGCCTTTTGGCTAAGATAAAGGTAGTATCTATTCTTATCAGTTAAATATCTGATATGTCCCGTTATCTAGGGACCATTACTACACAGCCATTGTTCCCTTGGGTGCTCAGAATGATGATTCTTGACAAATCCCAGGATAAGTAATTGTTGGTACATCCAGTAACAGCAGAAGTCATCCATTAAATGACCGTATTAATTATTAATCTGCAGGTTCTGATGGAATGTCGCATAGGACCATGGATGTGATAATTGCAGCTTGGAGAGATAGCACTAAGAAACAATATATGTTTCATATAAGGAATGGGAAATCTTTTGTATACAGTCAGATATATTTTATCATACTGCAAACATATCAGATGTATTGGAGTTCCTTGCGATGTTGCGCCTGAGTTATAGTACCAAGAATGGAGCAGAGTGTTTTGTCCTCCTATTTAGGACAATTTCAGAACGACAATTTGTTGGGTCTCATCCATTTATATCCCAATTTATGAGAGGAATTTTAATAAAATCCTACCAAACCCAGATATATGGACATCTGGGATGTCAGTATAATTCTCACATTGATTCGGCAATGGACTCCAATTACGTCACTTCAGAAGTTAATATTTAAAATGGTTATGCTCATACCATTAATATCAGCACAATGAGTACAAACATTACAAATGTTGTGGTTAGATTGTATGCAGTTGTCTGTAGGTAAAATAACATTTTATGTCAATGATCTAAGCAAGCAAAGCAAGCCAAGAAAGGCTGGAACCAATGTAATTTTAAGATGTACTCTGTCAATTAAACATTGTGTGTGGTTAAGCATCTGACTTAATATATATTGAATTAAGAGTCTCCAAGATTGTGAGACACCAATGTTCATTACCCACAAGAAACATATAAAAAGTGACAGTACAAACTATTCTAGATGGATAAACAGGTTCTGGACTAACTGGAGTAGACACTGATGTGTTAAATCACTCCACAAGGGTGGTGTAATGTCCGCGGCGAAGGTGCAGGACGTACCGCTTGACCAAATTCTCGAGATCGCAGGATGGTCTAAAGAAAAAACTTCCCTAGATTTATGATAAACCTTTGACAGTGCCAGGGTTGCACATGCTGTGTTGGGTTCTGTTCAAAATTGTTTGCTTTGTTGCATATCATTTGTTGTTATTTCCCCTGGGATAGAGGGGTTATTATTTTTCTTATTATTATTATTAAAATATTTATTGCATAATTTCAAGCAACATATATTATTTACTCTGCTGTGTAAACTGAAGCAGTGTGTCATATGGAATGATCTATGGCATGAAAATCACAGTGCTTTAAAATCTTCACGTAGTCACTCACGTGACTCCGAAGTAAAATAGTAAGATCAAATGAGAACTTACGTGTTCAAAGTTTGATCTTAATTTTATGAGGAGTTACGATGAGGGATTACATGCCCTCCACTCCTGACCCTCATAATCTAAAAGATCATCTGGTAGTTCTCGTCTTGTGTGAGGCTTACTATCTTACTTCGGCTATTGGTTCTGTGTTTTTCACGCCGCTGCTTTGAAATATGCCGAGCATGCGCCTGGCGGGGTCTTCGAGTAATCCCTCATCGTAACTCCTCATAAAATAAAGATCAAACTTCGAACAGGTAAGTTCTCATTTAATCTTACTATTCCCTACATATCCATATGTCAATCCACAAGTCTTTAAATGCCACTAAAATGTATGCTACAACCAGGGCCGGATTATGTATAAGCTAAACAAGCTTTAAGGGCCTGTCCTACCAGCATCCGACTCCATGCGGGGCTGCGCGGAGGTCGGGTGATCCCCTGTACAGGGCCGTTCCCCAGAACCTCGCCGCCCCACTGACCATCCGCCCACCGGGACCTCCTATGCTTTGCTCGCCATTCCACCATCCTCCAGCAGCTCGCAACCGTTGCCTTGCCTGCAGCCTGGACTCATCACCGGGCCTGAAGTTTCCACCAAAGATACTAGAGGAGCTCCTCTACTATCTTTGGTTTCGACGCTGCACATTCCCACTCCCCTGGGTTTGACTCCGCTGGGTCCTAATGCTAGTCCCCCTACACTGGTAACCTCAGTGGCTCTTCCACTGGGTATTCCCCATTCCCCTCAAACCATGTGACCCCAGCTCTTCCCCACCCACACTACAGTCCTCACACCCCCCCTACCCCCTGACCACTCATCACCCCCCCCCCCCCCCCCCACCAGACTTCACCTTGCCCTCAGCCCACTCACCTGCCTTCCTCCGGCCCCAACTCCCATCCCTGCCGTATGTTCACCATCCCCCCTGACCTCCCCCTCTCAGATACCGAACATTTTTTCCACAGCAGAGGCCTCACCTTTGTCCCTTCCACCAGCCGATAATCAGTAAAGTTTTGAATTGGTCTACCAAACTGCTTTGTGAGTTGTCTGTTTATTAAGAAGTGAACCTGTTCGTTTAGTTATAAGTTAGCCTTTTTCAAGCAGATTTGATTCAGGCTTTGCAATATAATTCTTAATAAGGAAAAATTCTTTAAGAAATATTTCCCACATATTATACAGATTTTTTTCTCTTCACTCAAGTGCACTGCATTTTGTGAGAATGCCCCTTCATGTTTCCTTTCTAATAACTGTTGAAGATTAATTTTTCTTTTTCTTTTCAGATTCTAATCTGTGCATGAGTAAAAAAAATTGAAAGTGGTGCTAGCAAGCGCAAGAGAAAGACTTGAAAATGATACGGTAAAGAAGTTAAGACCAATCACTGATTTCTTGGGTCACCCACAGACAGAGGCAACAAGTGCCAGTGGTGAAGCAAATATTTATACCAGCAATCACAAGGAATTCAGTCTGGTGGAGCTATCCAGCCATCTACAAGCATTCAACCAGAAGAAAACCTCCCTGAAACAGAAACAGCAAAGCAGGACGTGGAACAGCAAGCTGAATATGAGGAAGAAGCCATGATGACGGCTCAAAATGAAAATATAGAACTGATTCATGATATCAAATATAAATGCATTGCAACAGACGTTGGTTTGTGAACAGAATTATCACATGAGGACTTATCCTATTGGGTAGAAAGCGACCCCTCTCAAGTTCAGCATCGTTGTGGACCATTTTCAAATTCCAAGCGACAGTATAAAAATCAGTCTAGGTCTTCCATCAAGGCTCTTATTTATTCAACAAGTCAATGGAGAAACATATAGCCGAGGGTGGCTTGTGTATTCTCCCTCAAAAGGCCGGATATATTGCTTTGTTTGCAAACTCTTTCCAAACATTGCGTCTTATTCTTCTGCTACATCTTTAGGTTCTGAAGGGTTTGATGATTGGCAAAACTCCTATCTTGTCCAAACTCATGAAAACTCAGAGAAGCACAGGAATGCCATCCCGCTAAGGGGCGCCGTCCAGTTGGTATGGCTGCCCAGCCTGCAGCTGTCTGTCTTTTAACTTCTTTCTTTTATTTTTAGTGTGTAAAAAGTGTTTTGGTTGGAGTCTATTCTTTTTTTATGTGGTGGTGGGGGGTTGGGGGTGGAAGGGGGAAACTGCTTTACCTGTTCCCTACCTGGTTGGAGAGGCAGCTTTTCTCCGGGCAGCATCTTTGACCCGTCCTCGCAGCCTACCAGCAGGTCTGGAGCGGCGTTTCCTGATGGGACTGGCCAGAACCTCGGCCTCGGCCGGTGCGCAGCGCTGGAGCACTATCACGCAGCGGAGCGGGCGATGCCTTCCCTGGGTCGCCGCGCTGGAGCTCCGGTGAGCTGAAGACCGCCAACAAAAACATCGCAGAGCCGCGGGTCTGTGGAGCGGCCAGCTGCGGGCGGCAGCACTTAACTTTAACGTCGGGAGCCAGTGGTGGAGCTCCATCGGGCGCGGCCTTGTTGGCTTCGGACGCCATGGTCCCCAGTAAGGAAGCGGCTGTTCCACGTGTCCCAAGCCGCTGAGAGGATTCTCCCGACGCTGGAGCACCATCACCCGGCGAGAATGTCCTGGAACATCGGGCATCCGTGGAGGCGACTGCGGAGGCCTCAATGGGCCCGACTATGGGTGGACATGGGATGGGGACTGGACATTGTGCCTTCCCACATAATGGAAACAATTGTGGGGGGATGTTTTTTTTGTTTAAATCTCTTTATTATTGTTATGTCTGTATTCTTTTTTTCTGTGCTGCATTGGCAAGAAGCATTTCACTACACCAATTGGTGTATGTGACCAATAAAATAAACTTTGAACCTTTGACCTACTTAACAAGAAAGCGAGGGCAAAAGTTAACATCAAAGCTACAGGAACAAATAAAAGCACAGCAGCAATACTGGCGGCATGTCATGGCGAAAATTGTTGCCGTAATATGCACTCTTGCCGAACGAGGCTAACCATTCTTAGACATAGAAACATAGAAAATAGGTGCAGGAAGAGGCCATTCAGCCCTTTGAGCCAGCACCGCCATTCATTGGGATCATGGCAGATCGTCTGCTATCAATAACCCATGCCTGCCTTCTCCCCATATTCCTTGACTCCACTAGCCGATCGAGCTCTATCTAACTCTCTCTTAAATCCATCCAGTGATTTGGCCTCAACTGCCCTCTGTGGCAAGGAATTCCATAAATTCACAACTCTCTGGGTAAAATAGTTTTTTTCTCACCTCAGTCTTAAAATGACCTCCCCTTTATTCTAAGACTGTGACCCCTGGTTCTGGATTCACCCAACATTCGGAACATTTTTCCTGCATCTAGCTTGTCCAGTCCTTTTATAATTTTATGTGTTTCTATAAGATCCCCCTCATCCTTCTAAACTCCAGTGAATACAAGTCTAGTCTTTTCAATCTTTCCTCATATGACAGTCCCGCCATCCCAGGGATCAATCTCGTGAACCTACGCTGCACTGCCTCAATCACAAGGACGTCCTTCCTCAAATCAGGAGACCAAAACTCTACATAATATTCCAGATGTGGTCTCACGAGAGCCCTATACAACTGCATAAGAACCTCTTTACTCCTGTACGGAAATCCTCTTGTTATGAAGGCCAACATTCCATTAGCTTTCTTCACTGCCTGCTGTACCTGCACGCCAACTTTCAGTGACGGGTGTACAAGGACACCCAGGTCTGGCTGTACCTCCCCCTTACCTAACCTAACCCCATTGAGATAATAATCTCCCCCCTTGTTTTTGCCGCCAAAGTGGATAACCTCACATTTATCTATATTACACTGCATCTGCCACACATCTGCCCACTCATTCAACCTGTCCAGGTCCCCCTGCAACTTCCTAACATCCTCTTCATAGTTCACACTGCCACCCAGCTTTGTGTCATCCGCAAACTTGCTAGTGTTGCTCCTAATTCCCTCTTCCAAATCATTAATATATATGGTAAACAGCTGCAGCCCCAACACCGAGCCTTGCGGCATTCCACTTGCCACTGCCTGCCATTCTGAAAAGGACCCGTTCACTCCTACTCTTTGGAGGAGAACTTACAGATGAACTTTTGCACTTCAGAGGAGACAATGAACAATTTGGATCTCCAAATAACGGCAATTATCTTGGTCTTTTAGAGCTAGTTGCAAAATTTTTACTGGCTCATATCAATCGGTATGGAAACTCCGGATCATGAAATCCCTCGTATTTGTCAAAAACTGTATGTGAGGAAATAATTCATGGCAATAAAAGTTAAGGATGCACTTCTGGCTGACTTGAAAAAGGCTGGATTTTTCAGCTTGTCAGTGGATTCCACCCCTGACATTTCACATACTGATCAGTTGACTTTAATGATCAGATATGTATCACCTGAAGACGGTTTACCAAGTGAGAGATTTTTAACTTTCCTGAGCTAAAAGACCACTTAGGAGAAAGCATAGCTGATTTTGTGTTTAACTATCTCACTACTGAGCTTGAAATTGACTTTAGAAAATGCCGAGGGCAGTCTTATGACAATGCTGCCAACATGGCTGGTAGGTACAAGGGTATGCAGCAGAAAATCCTCAAAAAAAAACAAATTTGCACGATTTATTCCATGAGCTGCTCACTCATTACATTTGGTGGGCCGTTTGGGTGTTGATTGCTGCCTTGATGCAGTGAACTGTTTTGGGATTATCAATGAAATTTATACCTTTTCATCCTCCACAAAGAGATGGGCAGTTCTAACATCATTTTTGCAACCTCAGTCAGAAGTGCCTAAATATTTGTCAGACACTAGGTGGGAGGCACATGCAAAAGCCACATAAGCTATTTTGGAAAGTTACAGCGCTATCACTGATGCCCTCGGTCATTTGTACTCTGATGTTAATGTGAAGGGTGATACCAGGCTTCAAGCTAACAATCTTTTGCAGAAAATGGAAGAACTGGAATTTGTGTTTATGCTGCATTTTTGGACCCGTCTGCTAGGTCATTTCTACAAGGTCAACCAAGCCATTCAGAAATCCAAACTGTTATTGAGCACTTGTGTAAGTTTGTACAGTTCACTTCAAGATTTTGTATGCAAAATTTTGATGAGCTTGAGCAACAAGCAAAGGCCACCTTGCCAGATGTTAACTACAGAACTGTCACATGGAGACAAAGAGTAAGGAAATGGCAAGAAAATTATGGAAGAGCACCTGGTCCTGATGCTTTAGATAAACTCTCTTCAAGAGATAAGTTTAGGATAAAATCCTTTATTCCTATACGAGATGCACTTGAAACCAATTTAAAAAGAAGAGGTATTGTGTACACTGAAGTTGCACAACAGTTTTCCTTGCTTGCTAATCTGACCACATCTAAGCAAGAAATTCAGCAAGGTGTTGAACTGTTGACCTAGAACTTACAGATGAACTTTTGCACTTTCACTCGTATGTGAGACAAAGCCATCGGCATACAGAAGAGCACTCTGTCTCATACAGACCTTTATCAAATAATATAAAAGAAAACAATTCAGAAGGCCTTCCCTAATGTGGAAGCAATCTTGCGGCTGTTTCTTAGCTTAACCGTCACCAACTGCTCGGGAGAGAGGTTTTTTTCCAGACTCAAAAGAATTAAAAATGAATTAAGGTCCACAATGTCTCAAGAGAGGTTGGCTGCACTAAGCATTCTGTGCATTGAGAGTGACAGACAAACAGATTTTGGTGAACATCTGGATGATTTTGCTATGAAGAAAGCGAGAAAAAAAGATTTTTGCTGTTAGTGTATTTGTAGCTTCTTTATTTCATAATATTCCACATTCAATTCAAGAGACACTTATCGTCACTTGCACCAATTGGTACAATGAGATTTGGGGTCACTATCCGAGGTCGGAACGGGAGAACATTCTCAGCAGCTTGGACTTCCGAATCGGCCACTTCCTACCAGAGACCACGGCTCCCGAAGTCCACAGGCTGAGCTGGGCGGAGATTCACAGTGGCGGCCCTCGGCAAAGGGTTCCCAGGGCTCCATGATGTTGAAATCAGCGCTGCCCGAGGCTGGGAGCTCCGCAAAGCACAGCTCCATGATGTTGAAGCAGCAACCCCAACACTCCAGAGCTTCAAACGGCGATCCAGGTAAGGCAACGCCCGCTCTGTGGTGAATCAAATATGTATTTTAAAACCAACTGTTCATCGACAACATACAGTAGGATCTAAAAGTGTCACACTGTCACTGTCTGGTAGTCATTGTCCTCTAGTCGTGGAGGGGGGAGGGGGGGGTCCTCACAAGTGAAATAGCTTAGGGCCTCTCCTCATCTAAATCTGACCCTGGCTACTACCACCACCCCAGCAGTGCGTTCCAGGCAATCGACACCCTCTGTGTAAAAAAAATTGCAACAAACACCATTTTAGACATTGCCCCTCTCACCTTATCTACCCCATCTATACCTCCCATTAACAATGGTGAATCCATAAAATTAGCAGAAAGTTAAATATATCCCCTGTATTTCTTTAAATATGAATGGACTGAAAGGTGTGAATGGACTGAACGGTTACAAACATGTTAACCAAAGAACAAAGAACAAAACTAGGCTGTTGGTGTAATGTGTAGGTCTATGACATTGTGATGGTCATGAGCATCTCTTGCATGCTAGGACTCCGAGGTGCACATTGGGAACTTTTGATGACATGACTGAATTCTGCAAGTCAAGTGATGTTTAAGAATATCAGTCTATACAAGGAAGATGAAACTATCCTGCTTGACTGAGCCATATGATTTGAAAGATTTGCAAGATGCAAAATGTTTCTGCTCTCAAACTGCTTTCTGTGAGGATTTTTCAGAATGTAAATTGAAAAGGAAACAGTGAATTGATTAAGAAAGGAGGTGTGGATGATGTTTGTAATATTGAAAGGCTTGATTTATCTATATAATTAAAAGTTTCATCTTGACCACTTCCTGTTTGCACTGCATATTGATTTTAGAAAAAATCCTACCACTTATGGCTGTGATTTTTGGCCATCTTACTCAGAGTCCCTCTCCGCTGCGCAGGACAAGTGGATTTTTCCCATCGATGAAAAAAAGAGAGTTATTAGTGTTTAAAAAAAGTTGAAATTCTCCCTCCTGTCAATCCCCACCATGAAGGCCACGCCCCTTCTGGTGGGAGGGGAAGGGACTATAAAACCCTGAAGTGTGGGCGTGGCTCAGTCTGCAAGATGGGGGAGGGAGAGGTCACTTTGGTGGCCTTGCACCCTGCTTGAAATGGTAGGAAACTGCTTTTGAATTTGGTGGCCTTGCACCCTGCTTGAAATGGTAGGAAACTTCATTTGAATTTGGTGGCCTGCACTCTGCTTGAAATGGAATTTCAACGAATAGCCATGAGTCAACTGCCAGCCCACCAGCCGTGAGTGAGTGAACTTCCAGCACACCAGACTTGAGTGACTGAGCTGCCAGCCCAATAATCCATTTGGTCCACAATGTGCATACTAGCCCTCTGGAAACCAGTCCCTTCAGCCCACAACACCCATACTAGCACTCCAGAAAGCCCCCCACTGGCCACCAATATTGAAATTGGTGGAGAGGTGGAATATTGCATTGGGGGACCAGCCCTGCCGTGTGAACATGGGACTCAACGGGTCCCACTTAGTTTAGTATAACACTAATTTCACACTGCCCACAAGTGTATTATTATTCCTTAGGTCAGTTTGTAGCTGTAAGCTTAAAGAACGTTTGGAGACAGATTTGTCCATCTGCCAACCATTTTAAGGCTGAACAATATGCACTTTAGATCTCTTCAACATCTGATTTTCTTCTCATATCTGATGCTACATTTTTTGACATTTGTCTCCACTGCCCATTGACATTTGTTTTGTGTTATCCCCTCCGCACTATTTCAAATTAACTCAAAATCTTCCACTCTGATGCCTTTTCTGATCAATGTCTGTTTGTGATACATTTTCCTGCACATTTATGAATTGCTTTTTCTATTGCTCACCTTGCTCCACCACAACTTCTCCATTTATTCTCTCTATTTACACTCTACCTTCCCAAATCCAGCCTATTTCATTCTGTCCTTTACATTATTTTTTTTTCCAATCTCCTCCAGCCTCCTTTTTAAGCTCCTGTTTTTCTACATTTCCTCCTATGGTTTATACTCGTAACACCAGAGCTTTTCCTCATCCTCTTATCCTCAAACCAAAAGTTTGCATTTGCTAAACAAGCAAGATTACTTAGTAAAATAAAGCAAAATGTCACAACCAAATTTATGTGCAATGGTGTTTATAGTCCAATGCATCGATTCAGAGTAATTTCATATCCAATTTAGAAGATTGTTACTAGATTCCAGGATTTTATTATATAATCTAGATTGACAATAGTTAGCTCTTTATTGGGAGTTCTGTACTGCTGTAAAGTGATGTCTTAAAGCCCAGTCCCACGATACGAGTTCATTCCAAGAGTTCTCCCGAGTTTGCCCTGATTCAAACTCAGAGATTTACGGTAATGGTACTCAGGGCTCTCATGGACATTTTTCAACATGTTGAAAAATCTCCATGAGCCTTCCCGTGCTTACCTGCCGTGAACGAGTCTTCCCGAGTACCCGCCATTAGCGTTATGAGCCACTAAGAGACGTCCCCGAGCTCCGACATACCCGCTACGTTCATTCCCTGTACTTACCACAAGTTTGATTTTTTTTAAACTCGGGAGAGCTTTTGGAATGAACTTGTGCCATGGAACAGGGCTATTACAGAAGAAATATTAAATCAAGCCCATTCTGCCCTTGGATCAGGCTGTGACAGATTGTACCACTATTAAATGTAAATGGACATTCTCCTTTCAGTCCAGTATGTCGACTGTCCATTTCACTCCACGGACTCATGCATGAATATGTACAGGAACTGCTCTTCAAAGTGTGTGTATAGAACAGCACATTAAAAAATCACCAGCAAAATGCATACTGTTTTCTGAGCAAGGTTGCCTGGAAACAAGTTACTCTCCTCCAGAAAATGGACCTCATAAACATTCAAACTCAAGTTAGCATGAGGCTGCATATGTTGATGTAGAGTTTTTGTGACAATGATGTTGAATTCTCCCCTTTCCAAATGATGACATTTACCATGTTCAACCAGAATAAGTAGAAAATATGAGCTATAAAGCAGCTGAATTGACATACAACAGTACAGGAACAGGAACAGGTCTTTCAGCCTACAATGTATGTGCTGAACATCATGCCAAGATTAACTCTTATCTGCCTGCACAAAATCTATATCCCTCCATTCCTGCATATCCATGTTGACTAGCTAACAGGGGTTGGGTGTATTGCTGGACTTTTCATTGCATGACCCCCATCTCCTCCCATCCCATCATTACCTTTGGACCTCAGTGGTAAAACAGCACCTTTCGTGGCAAACAGACTCTTCATCACCTGATGGGACCATTCTCCACTTCAGTCAGGCAGCCTTACTCTTCCACTCCACCTCGTGTACTTTTCACAACAAATAAGGAAACATCTTGAAAAAAATAATGAAAATATCATTTTATTTTAGATAACCCCCTCATGATCTTTCTCCAGTTTTTCACTCAACAATGCTATGAAGATCAATCTTCATGTCCCACAGACTCCATGACATTCTTGGAATCTTTGCCCGGGCTTTGCTTATTCAAGGAAACTTTATGGAGAGCATCTAAATCATTCAGGAATACATTGCTTCATTAACTGGATTATTCACTCTGGGCATAGGTCTCTGTGAAGCACATGTTTTATTCACCACAAAGCCATTTATTCCTCATCAGTTTTTAACATTCATGAGTTCCACTGTAGAATTTCTTGTATATTTTGCCAGACTGAGGTTGTACAATCTAATTATATATTCCGCTAAAACAGATGAACAAAATGTTTTTTTTGGCCAGCTAATGTCATCGCTTTAAATAAAAGAGATGCAAACTATTGCAATCTATTACAATTCATCCTAAGGCAATTGCTATGAAACCTTATGTTTATTTGAAAAATAGGTTTAGTCTATCATGAGTTAAAACAATGCCATAGATGTTATTGCAGACTCCCTCCAGCCACAAGTTTCAGCTTCATGCAGTTCTGAAAGGATCAGATGTGCAAAGGTTAGCACTGTTCCTTCTTTGTTCATTATTGAAAATAATTTCATCTTTTAGAATAACCTATTTCATAGGCAGCTAGGTGCACATTGCTACATTAGCACATTCCATAGCTGTCATTCACAACACCTTTGACATGGGGCCCATTTATTAGACAGTGAACGTAATTAACTAGCAGCAAGGAGCAGATTTTGTGGCTATGCAAGAAATTATTTGTAATGTGATGCTTCTGGTATGGCTTCTAGTGGTTTTAAAACAAACGTAAGGATAATAGATGACAATGTAAATAATGATAAATCGCAGAGCTGTCACCTCACGACGCAAAAGATCCCGGTTCGATCCTGCCCTCGGGTGCATCTGTGTGGAGTTTACATGTTCTCCCTATAACCATGTGGATTTCTTCTGTGCATCCAGGTTTCCTCCCACATCCGAAAGATAATTGAGTTTGTAGGTTAATTGGCTTCTGTAAATTGTTCCCAGTGTGCAGGGAGTGGATGAAAAACTTGGATAACATAGAACTAGTGTGAACGGGTGATGGATGGTCGGCATGGACTCGGTGAGCTGAAGGGCCAATTTCCATGCTGCAATGAAAAATATGCAAAAACGTAATTATTCAGAAAGTAAGATAAGAATGAATTAAGGAAAGGCGAATGTGAATTAAAGAATTGAAAATGGGTACATCTCTGTAATATAGAGAATCATTGTCAGCTGATATAAAGTGACCATAAAATAATATACTCTTACAAAATATACTGCAACTGGTAAGCAGAGATAAACTGTAATCAGTGAAGCGCATCTAAACCAGTCTAGGATAAGATTGCCATATATTGTTGAACATCTGATAAGCAAGGTATGCTATAAATTTACCACCAGGAGCAACAGACATTGTCACAGAAAATAATTGAGTGAATTTTATTGAGACAAGGATGGCTTCATACAAACTAAAATAAACAATTAGTCTTGTCCGTAAATCCAAATTATTGCAAGGTAATGATGTTCCTCAATAAACTCAAGATAACCTGGTTACCTGTATAGATACCATTAAGCATCCTTCTTAACTCTGGTATTATTTTAGAAAGTTCAAGGTGTTGAATCTGTAATGTTTGGAAGGCAAAGAGAGACATGCATTGCAACCAAGGAGTAAGCATGGTAATGTTGGCAGCAAAATCATTGATCTCTGAACCATGCAAATATAAAAGATGCAAGTGGAAGATCTGCTGCAATGCATCCTGGTTGAAGGACGCAAGACAAAAATACCTGATAAAGGAAATTGAATGCTACAAATCAATTGGAAGTGTCTCTTCTGACATTTTGGACATGTATTTTGTTTTCCCAGATATCAAAGGACATTGTTGTTGTTATACATTTCAGTAAAATGTGTGGTTGTACCCCGAGACATTCATAAGAAGGAATTTATTACTTTAGGCAGGTATTCAGGATGGAAGGTACTTTGCTTCCAGTTCACTTCTATGGGTTCTGAGGTGACTGGTGAGATCAACATGGGGTCCATGGAAACAGACCTACCACAGACAGTGAAGAGATACCTGACTGGATATGTGTGTGAGGATTGTATGACATTGAGCGCTTCTGTGGGGGGAGATTGCAACCTTCATGTGGGGTGGGAGATTGCAATCTCCTGTTTCGATAATGCAATCAACCTGGTGTGCACAACCAAATAGAACAAGTTGTCCTACAACTTTAGGCTGTGCATGCCATACGCAAGAAGAAGCTGAAGCGCTTCTGTGTGCTCCTGATGCATTACCTCAAGGCTCAATACTATCTCGAACTCTGCTCTATATTGACCAGTGATTCACGAGGGATCTGTATGAATCAATGGAGATGCCAACTTTTCTCAAGCCAGCTTTGACAATATTCTTATTCTTGAATCTGTGCCTTTGCCATCCCTGGGAATCTCCTCCCACAATAGAGCTCAGAATATTATGTCAGTCACTGGTTTTGGATGTGGAGAAATGTGGTCTGCTAAAACCTGGTGATTGGATTGAGCACAGAAGTTTGTCTCCATCTGCTTTATATGGCATGTAAGACATGTTTTTAAACAATAGTTCTCTAATAGATATAATCTCAGTGAAGACCAGTATCAAAGGAGAGTCATACCTTTCCTAAGGGCCTGTTTCTGTACTGCACAGCTCGACAACTATGATTCTTTAGGTATTCACAAAGATTTTCAAATGAAAGGACCTCATTAAATAACAACCTAGATGATTAGCTGCCGAGTTGCCCAGTTCACTAAACCATTGCTGAGAATGTTTATTTCTAGATGATCACTTTTGCAATGATCTCTTTGATTCATTATACTACAGTATTTTTGAAGAGTACAGGCAAGCCTACAGGCAAGTGAAGAGTACATTTTTAAATTATAATTGATGATTTGTTAATAGCCAAAAATAAGTTTAAATAATAACAACCGTGACTTTCAATTCACACCTAAATGTTAACGACATTTTGTGCAGAACAAATTGTCCCTTTAGCCCCAGAATTATTACATCCTTGACCAAACCTGGGCAAAAAAAGGTGAAATTCAATGGAGAGATGATAGTACCTGACCTTGACATCAAGGCTGGACTTGATAGGATCTGGCATCAGAAAACCAGAGTAAAATTGAACAGCGGAGAATGGTGGAGTGGTGGGGGGGGGGGGGGGTCTGGCTCCAACCATCTTGAACTATTTTGTCATTGAAATCTTCCCTACCCCTGAGGGTATGAGCAACGGCCTTAAATAACTGAAGTGATCAATTTCCGGTAATTAGTCAACAGCTCATTACGAGCACTTTTTTCACAATAGTCTTGTTTAAATTCCCAGGGCACTTAATTTCGAAAACTACTGTAAAAATAATTTATCAAGGGAAGTATTCTTGATAATTCCTTGTTTCAGATTTATGACTCATCAGTAAAGCGTGCTTTAAACCCTCACGGCCATTCAGAAATATCCATTAGGAAGGACATTCTTGCTATTGTGGGAGTGCAGCTCTAGAAGGATGAGAGGGGATCTTATAGAATCATATACAATTATTAAGTTGATTGGACATGCTAGATGCAGGAAACATGTTCCCGACGTTGGGGGAGTATAGAACCAGGGGCCATAGTTTAAGAATAAAGGGGTAGGTCATTTAGAACTGAGATGAAGAAAAACGTTTTCACAAATTCATAAAGAGATTTGTGAATTTGTGAGAGTTCTCTCCCTCAGAAGGCAGTGGAGGCCAATTCACTGGCTGCATTCAAAAGAGAGTTAGATAAAGCTCTTGGGGCTAGCGGAATCAAGGTGTATGAGAAGAAGGCAGGAACACGTTACTGATTGCTGTGATCAGCCATGATCACATTGAATGGCGGTGCTGGCTCAAAGGGCCAAATGGCCTGCTCCTGCACCTATAGTTTATGTATCTATGTGTATCTATGAAATATTTTTGGAAGGGAGGGAGATAACCAATACATTCAAATGATAATAGTCCAACTAACTTGATCAATGCTATCTCAGATTAGAGACAAAAACTGTGAAACATCTATGGGGATATTGCCAATGAATGGCCCTGAACTAGGCAGTTTCAAGGATTCTAAATGTAATGATGGATCTGCTGCATCAATCGAGATAGACCATGGTGTTTGGAGTGAAGTGGTGGAAGGGAGTAAATACACAAAGCCCAGAGCATTGGGCGCAACAAATGGTTTGGAACAGGTCATGTAAAGAATTGTTTATCATGTCAGCAAGGCTGAAGGGACTGCAATCTGATTAAAATAGCATGTCATGTGATCTGAAGGCAACCAGGCTTATTATTTTCAGAATCATTAACTAAAATGTCTTATAAGGATCTACATTTTACTGCTATCTTAATAATTAAAAAAAACATTATTACAAATATATCAAAAAATAAATATACTTGCCCAAGTAGAAATATAAATGTGACATGTAGCCTTCCAGTCAGAGTAGCTATGCAGCAGTGCAGCAATGCTATGAATTACATCAGAAAGCCTTATCTGCTCTTGCCTGCATTTGTGCTCACAAATCAGAATAGTAACAGTGTCAAAGAATGAAATAGTTCCCTACTTTATATCAGTAATGGCATAAAAGTCAAGAATGATACGAGTTCATGAATTGCAAATGTTGCAATATTTCTTGGTCTCTGTAAGCAAGCTCTACAAAATAAAGGTATTTCAATAACTTATCACTTGATTATTGTGGTCAATGCTAAAATATGGCTGTTATTGCTGAATCTCAAGGACACATCTGAGATTTTTTGCTGGGATAAATCTATTGCCATGTCCAAGTGGTGGTGTACATGAAGGAATGTGTAATATATAGAGACTACTTTATTAGAATTTGAATAATAGAATATGGACAAAAAATATTACATATATAAACATCATAAGTATAATAATAACCTGTTTTCTTAAAATGAATTTCAGTATTTATATTGTTACTAATCTACATGCATCTTAAAGTTAGGTGTTTATCTTTGAGCAATCAACTAAATCAAAGTTTGTCGATGCTTTCTAAGTCTTTGACCATGTTAGTAAAAATAACGCCAAAATTCAGTCTGAGTTTCACCTGTAGAGTTTATTGAGATTATTTTTACCTTAGTTTCGCTACATGATACTGACTATGATAATGTAGTGAATTAAAGGTCAAATTAAGTGGTTAGATTTCTTACGTATGAAATTGTGGTTCATTTCTACTTCGCCTGATGACAATGAAAGCCTTAGACCTCTGAAATATCTGTCCTTTTAGAGATACAGCATGGAAACAAGTCCTTCGGCCCACCAAGTCCTCACCAACCAACAATCACCTGCGTGCGCTAGTTCAATCCTACACATTAGGGAGAATTTACAGAAGCCATTAACCTACAAATCTGCACGTCTTTGAAATGTGGGAAGAAACTGGAGCACCCAGAGAAAACCCATGCAGTCACATGATTGTGTTAATGTGCTGGGATCGTTGGTCGGCTAGGAATCGGTGAGCCAAAGGACATGTTTCACGCCGTATCTCTAAACTAAATTCATGGAGAGGATAAAATGCTGCTCGGGTGGTTTGTTTGTCATGGATGATGTCAAGTATCTTGAATATTATAGGAGATGCAATCATCCAAGGAACTAAAAAATATTTAATCATGCGTTTGGCGTGCCTTGTGAATGGAAAGGTCCTTGGTAGGTAAGTTACTCATTGCATGATATGCAGCATCTGGTCTGCTCATTCATGCACAGTATTGTGAATTGCTGACGATTCCTAGAATATTGATTGATTGGGGAGTTGATTGGTGAGGGGGTGTGGTTTGGTGGCCTTGGTGATGGTAATGCCATTGGATTTCACTAGTAGGTTGTTTTTCTTCCTCTTGTCGGCCATAAGCCTTTTTGTACCGTGTATGTTCTCCACCTAGCAGCCTAAGCTTGGTTGGCTAGGAATAATTATTTTACTCCCCAGTTGACCCAGCTTCAATTTCACTGCACCTGACCTTTTGTACTCTGACGTGGAAAGCAAAGAGTGAATTAATATGGGAATTCTCCTTTGCTGGCATCGAAGAGACTATCACGATTGTCTGCAGGATGGAGAGTTCAATGTGCTTAGGTCATGCTTCAATAATCCCTTTGCAGCAAAGGAAGGTTCAGCGTTGCTTCCAGTTCTCTGCTCAGAATTAATGAAACACAGTAATCATTAGCAAATGAGTGAAGTGATGTGTTGGGTTAACAAATATTTCTGATATACACTGGAAAATACGTACAAAGCCCATTCAAATATAGTGCCCCAATCATATATTATGTAATTTAGATACTTTTGTTTATTCATCTCTTAGTTTATTAGTTCTCAATTCTACAAAATGATTTGATGAAAATATGGGTGTTTTCAGCTAAATAACTAATATCTGGCAATAAAATAGTATTTTATCTGGTAGATAAACAGAGTCTCTTGTCCAAGGTGGGGGAGTCAAGAACCGGAGGACATAGGTTTAAAGTGAAGGGGGAAAGATTTAACAGGAACCCGAGGCATAACTTTTTCACATAAAGAGTGGTGGGTGTATGAAACGAGCTGCCAGAGGAGGCCTGTTTCCATGCATTAGTTTAGTTTAGAGTTACAGCATGGAACCAGGCCCTTCGGCCCACTGGGTCCGCATCAACCAGCGATCCTCTCACATTAACACTATCCTACACATACTAGGGACAATTTTTACATTTACCAAGACAATTTACCTACAAACTTTGGAGTGTGGGAGGAAACCGAAGATCTTGGGGAAAACCCTCATGGTCATGGGGAGAACGTACAAACTCCATACAGACAGTACCCATAGTCGGGATTGAATCCGGGTCTCCGAAGCTGCAAGCACTGTAAGGCAGCAACTCTACCGCTGTGCCACTGTGATTTAAGACCATATGACTGTATGACTCTAGCATGGCATGATAAACCCATAAAATCAACATATTGACTCTACCTCATATTGTATATAGACATGGAACATAAAATCCTTAGATCTCATGAAATCCTTGATGAATATCATGCCATGTTATTAAATGCCCAAAGGTCTAGTCAAGTTTCAATCGCCACAGGTTGTCTTCACAGAGAATCTGTGGAAGGCAGTAAGGAAGAACTTGCACTATTCACAACCACGGGGCATCACGACCAACTTTGCAGCAATAAATAATTACTTAACTCTACAGTTATGGCTGTTTCTCAGCTGGACCATCGGATGGTTAATAAAATCCTATGAACAGTTACTAGATGAATGGATGTTCTTTTCTGTTCCTAAAATGATGTTTCTGAGGTAATATCATGGTTAAGAATTGTTCAAAGCCATGGTAATTTTGGTCATCTGAATAGGTAGATGGCCAAAGTTATCCTATGGCTTTGTCCAATCCCTCATTGAAGCTACAAATATGCCACATGCTAGTTTAATTTCTATTTTCAAGCTGGAAAATGAGGACAATGGATGGTTAGGATACAATGTGGTGTATAATTCTCATTATTCATTAAAATTAATTAATCGCATTATTCATGCCTTATAGGGCATGAGGTCTTTCATTGTGTCTACATTGGGAAATTGTTAACCCATGGGTCGACACAATAATGGAGCAGGATCCCTCTGTCATGCCATTGTTATATATGTTTCCAAGACATTAAGGGTTTCTAGGCTTGCATTTGAGCAGAATTAGGCCATTCAGGCCATTGGCTCTACTCTGCCATTCAATCATGGCAGATAGGAGAGAGTACAGAGGAGATTTACTAGAATGTTGCCTGTGTTCCAGCAACTAAGTTACAGAGAAAGGTTGAACAAGTTAGGTCTTTATTCTTTGGAGCGCAGAAGGTTAAGGGGGGACTTGATTGAGTTCTTTAAAATGATGAAAGGGATAGACAGAGTTGACGTGGATAAGCTTTTCCCATTGAGGGTAGGAAAGATTCAAACGAGAGGGCATGACATGAGAATTAAGGGACAGACGTTTAGGGGTAACATGAGGGGGAACTTCTTTACTCAGAGAGTGGTGGCTGTGTGGAATGATCTTCGTGCAGAAGTGGTGGAGGCAGGATCGATTTTAACATTTAAAAGTAAAGTGGATAGGTATATGGACAGGAAGGGAATGGAGGGGTATGGTCTGAGTGCAGGTAGATGGGACTAGGGGAAAATAATGGTCGGCACGGACTGGAAGGGCCAAGAAGGCCTGTTTCCATGCTGTAATTGTTATATGGTTATATGTTATATGGTTATAACGAACTTCTGAATGAGATAAGAAAGTGTTCCCACAGGCCAAACACAGCTCCCTGAGATAGCAGTAACGTACTTATATTTAAGCATTATGTCAGCTTAAGGGAGTGATAAGTGTGCTTGGACTACAATACACATTTCCTATCTACACATGGATTCCAATATGTTGCACGAAAGACTGCAAGTCAGGCAAAAATGCTAGTTTTCTAAATTAATGGGATTTTGATATAACAATATTTGCTGCCAGGTTCTTCAATGGCAAATCCTCAATATTGGAAGTGGCACCTACATCATTCAAATGGTGGTACAGTTCATTAAGCGTTCTGTTATACAAATTTATAAATTATACAGGTTTACACTTCAAATCATATTAGACGAAAAATGAATTCATGAATATTGTAGCAAAGATCTGCCAGATTCATCTCGTTGACAGTGATATACATTTATTGATGGAGACTTTCATGGAGGCTAAATAATGTGAAATTCATAATAATCATCAAGCAACTATGGAATTATTTAACAATCATGTAGAAAGCTGTGAATCACACCAGTCTGAAGAAGGGTCTCGACCTGAAACATAACCCACTCCTTCTCTCCAGAGATGCTGCCTGTCCCGCTGAGTTGCTCCAGCTTTTTATGCCTACCATGTTTGAAAAATTGCTCTGCCACTGTTCTTCCCTTTGCAAACCGAGGAGCCGTTATAAATTCCATTACCAGACCAAATAAAAATGTCGGTATATGTCAAGGAGTATCAATAGACAGTTTGTTCAACACGTAAATACAACTGAAATATTCTTAGAGCAGCTCCACCACAACCTTTTTCTCAAAGTTTTATCAATGTTTTGCTCTCTACATCGCAGCGCTGCAAAAAACAAAACAGCCAAACTCCTTTTTAACTGAAAGTATGATCTCTGCATTTGGGTTCTTGGTTTAACCATAATTTGCTCACATTGATGGAACATGAGGCACAGAGGAACGGTTACCTGCCTAATTAGAACATAACTGCCAAGAAGTTAGACACTAGGGTATTGCACCGAGGTGTTCCCTGCAGCCTGTTTCTCTCGCAGTTCACAGACTCGCCAGCCGCATGCCACTTTTGTGGGCTGCAAGAGTCTGTGTACCACGTGTACATGGAGTGCGTGAGGCTGCATCCACTGCTTGAATACCTGAAGGGGCTGCTCCTTGCCTTCTGGCTGCATTTTTCACCTACCATCCTCATATTTGAACACCCTGTGCATTGGGGAGAGGGTAGGACTGAAGATGTCCTGGTTGGGTTGATCCTGGGCCTGGCCAGGCGGTGGAGGGCTTTACCTCAGCCGGCTGCCTGCCCCTTTTCCGGGGATACGTCCATGCCCGGGTGCGGTTAGAGAGGAAATACGCCCTGTCCGCGGGCACCCAGGGTGTTGAATGTATCCTCAATAAGGATTGTATCATAGCTGTATAATAGTTCATTATGGATATATGTTTGTATGGTGGGTTCTGGCTTGTATTATTGTATTGTATATATTATTTTTTAATAATTTAATACATTTTTTGATTTAAAAAAAGTTAGACACTTTCATGCACATTTAACAATTAGCAGGGTAGTTTAGGGTAGTTTATTTATTTTTTATTGTCACTTCTACTGAGGTACAATGGAAAGCTTTTTGCCCATTCTATCCGGTCAAAGAAAAGACAATACATGATTACTATCAAGCCGTCCACAATGTACCGATACAAGGAAAATGATATCACATTTAGTTCCAGATGAAGCCTGACTAAAGGTAGTTCAAAGGTATCCAATGAGGTAGATGGGAGGTCAGGACAACAGTCTAGCTGGTGAGGGCCAGTTCAGTTGCCTGATAACAGCTGGGAAGAAACTGTCCCTGTATCTGGATGTATGTTTTTTCAAACCTGTACCTCTTGCCTAATGGGAGAAGGGAGAGTGGTCCCTGATTATGCTGGTGGCCTTGCTGAGGCAGCGTGAGGTATAGATGGAGTCCATGGAAGGGAGGTTGGTTTATGTGATGACCTGGGTTATCTCCACAACTCTCTGCAATTTCTTGTGGTCTTCTTCTGCACATCTGATCACAATTCATCGCACTGCATTTAGTACGGGTGTTAGGGGCTATGGGGAGAAGGCAGGAGAATGGGGTTAGGAGGGAGCGATAGATCAGCCATGATTGAATGGCGGAGCAGACTTGATGGGCAAAATGGCTTAATTCTGCTCCTATCACTTAAGACCTTATGCATCTGTTGTTGATCTCAGCATTTCTACATTGTGCCACTCAGTACAAGATGCTGCAATTACTGAGTTTTTGTGGCGCTCAAGCCTCATTGTGGCTTAAGACCTTTCAAGACATGGAAATATACAGTATCAGGCAACATCATCATATGAAAGAGCCCAGGGACATACAAGAACACCGTGTCACCTTGTCTCACCTTTTGCTGCTGAACAGTGGCCACCATGGACAATGTTCTTTAAGAACTGGCTTGCTTCCCAATGGACAGTGTAGCAAGGAAGTGATTTTTGTTTCTGCTGGAGGCCTTGCATGTGTAGCTTTTTCCTCACTATTCAAGTTGGCAGTCAAGCTAATAATTCTTTATCACCGGGATTTTCAACTGTTTCCTTGTTGGATACTGGTGTCACATGCAGAGAGGTTTTTTATTCATACAGGATGAACTATAATGTTGAGACTGCAGCAATTATTGTGTGCAGAAGCAAATGTGTAGCATGCAAACATATTATATGGTGAGATTGCATCTTGAATTGAATTGAATTGAATTACCTTTATTGTCATTCAGACCTTTCGGCCTGAACAAAATTTCGTGCCTGCAGTCATACATATATTAAAAGTAACAAAACCATACAATAAACACAAATTTAACTTCCACCACAGTGAGTTCACCAAACACCTCCTCACTGTGGTGGAAGGCAAAAGTCTTGGAGTCTCTGTCTTCTTCCCTCCTTGTTCTCCCTCTGTGCTGAGGAGATCCAGGCCTCCGATGTTGCCGTGCACCAGGCCGGCGGCTGAGCCTCCGAAACCGGGCCGCTGCCACCACCGTCGCTGGAACACAGCCACAGGGCCCGCCGCTGGAACGCTGGAGCACAGCAGCTCCAAAGCCAGGTCGCCGCTGGAACGTCGCTGGAGCACCGCTACCCCGAATGCCAAGTCGCCGCTGGAGCACCGCAGGCCCGAAAGCTAGGTCGCCGCTGGAGCACCACAGCCCCGAAAGCCAAGTCGCCGCTGGAGCACCACAGCCCCGAAAGCCAGGTCGCTGCTGGAGCAACACAGCCCCGAAAGCCAGGTCGCCGCTGGGGCACCGCAGCCCCGAAAGCCAGGCCGATGCTGGAGCACCGCAGCCCCGAAAGCCATGTCGCCATTGGAGCACCGCATCCCCAAAGCCAGGTCGCCACTGGAGCACCACAGCCCCAAAAGCCCGGCCGCCGGAACGCTACTGGAGCACCGCAGCTCCGAAAGCCAGGTCGCCGCTGAAGCTCCGAAGCTGTGCCGCCGCTGCTGGAAGCTGGAAGGCCGCCAGCACCGCCATTAGGACCTCAGCACAGACGGTGACGGGGGACACGACAAGTAAAGTCATATCCCCCTGAAGGGAGAGACTAAAACCCTGTTTCTCTCACCCCCACACACATACACAGCCTAATAAACCAAAATAATCGCTAAAAACAGACACGAAGACAAAAATAAAATAAAAAACTGACGGACTGCAGGTGAGCCACAGCTGCCAAGCAGCGCCGCCACTTCCGGATGCATTGGAATAGAAATCCGCATCTAAGCAGACAGACGTCCATTATACAGCAGAGGAAGGTAGATTCCTTGATAAATTTTAGGCAAATATACTGCAGCAGTTTTTGTGTGCATAAGCATGCAATGTATGATAAAGCAAGCAGCATGCAAATGTATTAAACGGTCAGACTGTTGCCTGTGTGCAGAGGAATATAAATTGGCATACAGGGAGAACCAACTTATACAGAAGAGGAAGGTAGAATTCTTCTTTTTCATAGTTCATGACAATGATATCATGTCCATGTCACTCAATCATATTACACATTGGTGGAAAGTGAATCTTTTGAGGATAACATTTTATTTAAAAGCCACTAAAAGGTCAACTGCCATTGTATCTGTCAGCTAAAGTCAGGTGCCCTGTAAATAGAGGTGAATCAAATGTGCATGTATTTTGAAGCTGTCCAGCAGCAACTTGATCACTCACTTGGAACATTCACCTGAAGAGATTAAGGTTATATCCCGCTATCACCAATCTTACCCAGGAAATGACGTCTTTTTTAACCTATAGTTTGACAGATAAAATCAATAAAACATTTTGTTGAACTAGTTGGTATTAAACAGTATTCTCATATAGATAACATTTGCTATGCTGCAGTTTCACGCCAAAACATGATTTCACTCACTCAATGAATTTTTGTAATAGGTTTTGCACCAAACACCTCTGAGGGTTTCTTACTTTAGTTTAGTTAGTTTAGAGATACAACGTGGAAACTGGCCCTTCGGTCCACCGCGTCCACCCTGATTAGCGATCCCCGCATGTTAACACTATCCTATACACACTAGGGGCAATTTAGACTTATACCAAGCCAATTAACCTTCAAACCTGTACGTCTTTGGAGTGTGGAAAAAAAACGAACATCTGAGAAAACCCATGCAGTCACGGGGAGAATGTACAAACACCATACAGACAGCACCCGCAGTTGGGGTTGAACCCTGGTCTCTGGCACTGTAAGCGCTGTCAGGCAATAACTCTACCTCTGTGCCACTGTGCCGCCGGTCCTATTAGGCAGGAAGAAACCTAACCATCAAAGATAGAAAGGTCAATTATTTGGATGATAGATGTGATGGTCACAACAGAGATAAAAAATTTAATATTCATGGCAGGAACACCAAAATCTAATGTAAACTTTACAAAGTAATGGAAGTATTTGCTGTAAAATTTAGCTTTCCTACTGGCAGTCATTAAATTGTTCCTCTGAGGCTGTGAATTGTACCGAGGAGTTTGATTGCTTTTAGACCTGCCTTTGTGCGAGCAAAATCTAAATTTAAATGTAGCTTTATGAATACAAGGTGGTTGAATGTGACATCAAAAGCACAGTCTGATGTTGAACTTAGACTACTTAGTGAGGAAGTGACTCAGTGAGAATGCATAATCCATGAAGAGTCTCATACTTATCCCCTCTCCTCTCAGGCAAGAGAAATGTTGAAATGCATACCTCTAAATTCAGGAATAGTTTCTTCTCGGCTGTTATCAGGCAACTGAACAATCCGCCAACTGGAGTGCAGTCCTGACCTGCCATCTACCTCATCGGAGACCCCAAGACTATCTTTAATTGGATCTTACTGGACTTTATCTTGCACTAAACAGTATTCCTTCCATCCTGTATCTGTGCACTGTGTGATTGTAATCATAGTCTTTTTGCTGACTGGATAGCATGCAGCAAAACTGCTTTTCACTGTACCTTGGTGTATGTGACGATAATAATCTAAACTAAACTAAGCAAAATTTCTGTTTAATGCTCCATTGCTACGAAGAATGAGAATAATTCTACTCGAAGTGGTGTGAATGCAATAATAAGATGTATATTTGGAAGCACTACAGATAACTACAAAACTTGGAAATAACCAGATGCATTAAGGTTGATGATTACTGTGATCTTGGTAGCCAAGGGCAACGAGGCTCTGGCCCAACTCCATGGGTGTAGTCATTGCTGCAGCACAAGGTATATTTCATTTGAAGACACACTTAAGGGAACATGTACTAGAACACCCACTTATCTCTGAGTAAATGGACAATGCTAAAGTCCTAATAAAGAAAAATAAATCTTGGTCACATGGTCACTTGGTCACATCTCAGCTGCAGACTTGGTAAAGTCTAACAAGGCCTGGAAACACCGATAAAGCCTACAGGTAGCTAATATTTTAAATAATATATATTATTATAATATATTATAATATATATTATTATATACTTCCCCCCCCCCCCTCACCTTATAATACCCTCTAGTGTTGGAGAGATTCCAGAGAAAACAATCCAAGTCTATCCAACTTCTCCCTCTACCTGAAACACTCTAATCCAGGCAGCATTCTGGTAAACCTTCTCTGCATCTTCTCCAAAGTTTCCACATTTTTCCTGAATGGACTAACAAGAACAGCACGCTGTATTGCAAATGCAGCCTGACCAAAAATCTATAGAGCTCTGGACTCTTGTACTTAATGCTCTAGCAATGAAAGCAAGCATACCTTATGCCTTCTTTACCACCCTCTCTATTTGTGTTGCCAACTCCAATAAGCTATGAATGTGGATTCCAAGATCCCTCTGCACATCAATGCTGCTAAAGGTCTTGCTATTAACTGTATACTCTCTCCTTACACTCAACCTCCCAAAATGCAACACCTCACACTTGCTTGAGTTAAACTCTGGATTAAATTATTGATCTTTCAAATATTTATCCATCTCCACCTAAATGTATCTAATGACCTGGCCTACACTATCCTCAGAGCAGAGAATTCAAGAGATTCTCTATCCTCTGATAGAAGGAGATTCTACACACCACAATTTTAAATGACAGGTTCCTTAGTTATGCCTTTTTGTCCATGACTGTCCCACGAATGGAAGCATCTCAACATCTACCCTGTAAGTCAAAGTCAACCAAAGTCAAACAAACTTTATTGTCATTTAGAAATACATCGATATATGCAGTTCCAAACGAAATTCCGTTGCATTTGGCTCCCTGTGCAACACGATAATTAACAGAAGGATAAACATGGATAAAATGGATTAAAAGGATAAATAGACAATGGTGGCAGCCCATTACATGGCATTCAGGAGTCTGATGGCTCGTGGGAAGAAGCTGTTGCAGAACCTTGATGTTCTGCTCCTTATGCTACGATATCTTTTGCCCGAGGGCAGCAGAGTGAACAGTCCGTGATGGAGATGTGTGGGGTCTTTTATAATACTGCTGGCCTTAGACACGCAACGTTTGGTCACAATATCCCCGATTGAGGGGAGAGAGGGCCCGATGATTTTTTCCGCTGTCCTCACCACTCTCTGCACTGACTTCCAGTCAGCGGCTTTACAGTCCCCAAACCAGACAGAGATACAGCTGGTCAAAATACTCTCTATGGCGCCCCTGTAAAAAGTGGTGAGGATGGGATGGGGGAGGTGAGCTCTTCTCATCCGGCGCAGAAAGTGCAACCGCTGTAAACCCCCGCAAGTTCTTGCATATTTGAATAATATATTCACCCCTCATTCTCCAAATTTCAAGTAATACAGATCCAAACTCTCTAACCTCTCATATTGGTGTTTTACTGAAAATGTTAGTAATTTAAAATATTTCTGAGTTAAATCGCAGTTTGCGAAAATACTTTAAAATGACAAATGTTCCACCCTTATGGATTTCTGCTAAGATGTTTTGATATTAGCCCTGCGTAGCTGAGTTTCAAACCATCCATTACATCTGCAGAGAAGTACTTATTTCAGAAAATAGGAGATGAAGCGTGCATGCCAAAGGCACTGAAGTGGAATTTCAGCTCAGTCAATAGTGTGAAAGAAGTGAAAATTTCAATTTCTCCAAGGTTAATATGCATTGGTAACCCGAACATGTCATTCTCTGATGCATATATAATCATATTTAACTACATGACTACCAAACTAGAATTTCACCACAGCATATTCCCTGCACTTCTGGAAATGTTATAAAATGTATTTTTTCTCAGAAAATGAAAGGCTTTGTTCCTCCCAAACCATTGATAAAAATGCCTGTGCGCTAAAATATTTAATTCAAATAATATACATTGCAATTTATTCATTGTGCACTTGAGGAATACGTATGTATTAGAAGTTTTTGGACATAAACAATTATAAGAATAGATATTTTATAAATCCTATGAAATGTCAAATCAAATTGAATTTTCATTTTAGTTGGAGCAAATAACTGGAGAAATAAGATTTCTTATTTTAAAAATGTGACTAAGAATATTCTAAATAAACAACGAATAACATGTTGTTTGCTTTTTTGGTGGGGATGTTAACCTACGAGTTAAAACCACTGTAAAATTTGGGGTTAAACTTATGTTACATGAATACCAATTTGTTTACAGCAATTTCCAGTCTAGAGGGAACAAATCTGTGGTCATGGCACAGCTTCCAACTCCCTGGGTGCTGTGTATTTCTGTTTTGCAAGCAGCTGACCTTGATTTTGAGCTTCAAGTCAGGGCTCTCACATTGCATGCATCTGATTAACTGGAAAGTGCCCTGGAATCAAAGGCCAGGTCATTCAACAATAACCTTTCTACAAGGTTGCCGATTACCCTTAAAACTGTTCCGCTCAGGGAGAGAGGAAAAAGTTGCAGCAATGACATGTGGCAGAACAGCTCCATTAAATGATTTCCGAGCAAAAATAGAAGACACAAACTTTTGCACTTGGAAATCTCAGGCCTCTGCATAAAAATGTGGCTTACAATTGGACAGCCTTGTTCGTCATCTCAGTATTATTCAAAATGCAAAGTATTGAAACATAATCACTGCTGTACGCAAGGCAGCAATATAATGGGCATAATAAATCACTATGATAATGTAGAATAATGTCATAACAACCAGACAATTAGATTTGTGAAGTTTACTGTCGGATGAATATTGGTTTGGTTTAGTTTAGTTGAGTTGAGTTGAGTTGAGTTGAGTTGAGTGACACAGAGTGGAAACAGGCCCTTCAGCCCACTGAACTCACTCCCACTATCATATATCCATTCACACTCATTCTATGTTATCCCACTTTTGTATCCACTCTCATCAGACTCAGGGCAATTTACAAAGGGCAATTAACCTACAAACCAACATTAGGATGTTGGAGGAAACCAAAACACCCTGAGAAAACCCACACAGTCACAAGGAGAATGTGCAAACACAACACAGACAGCCACCCGAGGTTAGGATCAAACCCAGTTCTCTGACATTGTGAAGCAGCAACTCTGTGCTGTCTGATTGAATTCTTTGAATAAAACTTCCATACTTCTTCAAAGTGCTATGATTTTTATTTACACATCAAATGTGTTCTTCACTGGCAGTTGCCAGCATTTGTGGTCCAATCTTAATTGTCCTTGAACTGAGGAGGCAGTTAAGATTCAAGCATTTTGATGCATCTGGAGTCACACGGGCCAGTTTGGGCAAGGATGTCAGATTCCTCTCCTTGGACATTATTCAGCCAACATTTGTATTTTGATTGGTATCAGGTGGTTTCAAGTTTTCAAGTTCACCATTACTGGCATTAACATTTTTATTAATATTCCAAATGTACTTAATTACTCTAATATACTCTGTTTCTTGATTAGTACAGGTGTCAGAGGTTATGGGGAGAAGGCAGGAGAATGGGGTTAGGAGGGATAGATAAATCAGCCATGATTGAATGACATAGACGATGGGTTGAATAGCCTAATTCTACTCCTATTCCTTACAACCTTATGACCTATAAATACTCGAGCCGTTGGAGTGATGGAATTTGATTTCCTGTCTGTCCATCAGTAGTCCAAACCCTGACTGGTAATCCTGTTTCTTAACAATTATACAATTCTTAACATTCCTTATGTCTACCTTGAGGATCAAAGAAAAGCACAGGTCCTTGGGATGGGATCTGAATCCACATCTTATGATTCAGAGACAAATGAGTCATGGCTGGGACATAACAGCTTAAATTTTGTTCAGGAAATGTTCATGAGTCAGTCAAAGGTTGTTGAATAATGGACTCCAATGTCTCCATTATTGTTTACATTTATGTGTCATGCCAGTGTTTAATACAGGGCTGATGCAGAACTGTGGTCAAGCTCCGTGTAGAAGTTCTGATTGCCTTCCACTAAAGTTTTAGCTTTTCCCCCCAGATTTGAAAGAAAGGGAAGTCTCCAGAGGTGTTTTTTTTTTTACTTTACAAAGATATTTAGATTTGATTATCGAGTACTCTTGTAATTATTTCTTGATGTTCTTTCAATGTCCCCTGCTTAGGTTCCTAATGTGACTAAGGATGGTCAATACCACCAGGGGTGCCGAACGATTGGCAGCCCCGCCAACAGTCTGTTTGTTTTTTCGTCTTTTTAAACATTTTTTATAAGCTTGTGCATCTGTTCTCCGGTTTGTTTTTAGTGGGGGTGGGGGGGGTGGGGAGAGGAAACTTTTTTTTCAGTTTCTTACCTTGCCAGAGATGTGATGTTTCCGGGTCATGTCTCCGGTCACTTTGCGGCCTAATATGGATGGAGCTGGAGGCTTCCTCGGATTGACGTTGGACACAAGCACAGGGCGCGTATTTAATATCGGAGCCAATCCCTTGCCTGGGATCGCTCCAACAGCGGCCTGTGGACTTACCATCAAGAGCTCGCAGTCGGGAGAGGTTAGTAGGGAGCTCGGATGAATGCAGAGGCTCAACTACCCCTGACATGGCGTTCGATCGTCCGACGCGGGGGTGCTGACATCCCCCCAATGCAGGAGCTGGATCGCCCCGACGCGGAGGGTCCAAAACGCAGCCGGCTACGGGAGTCAAGGTCATCCCATCAACAGAGGGCTCTAGGCTACAGACCACGGGAGAGCTAAGGGAACTTTTTATTCACCCTCTATCACAGTGAGGAATGTGGAGGAGTTTCTGTGGTGGATGTTTATGTTAAAATGTATTTTGTGTGTTCTGTTGCTTTTTATTTGTCTGACTGACTTGGCAAATGAAACTACTCATATGTTGAAAAACATACTTGTCTAATAAAGTATTATTGGGATTGATTGTGTGATTGTGATTGTGATTGATATTGTGATTAAAAATGGTTAGAAGTTTCAATGTTTTACCTTTACTAAGTGTGTTTGACTTGTATAGGACTTCCAGCTTATTTCAGTTTTAGTTTTTTAGTTTAGTTTTACTGTTAGAGACAATGTGGAAACAGGCCCATTGGCCCACCAAGTCCATGCCAACCAATAAACACATGTACTCTAGTTCTATCCTACAAGCTTGGGATAATATAAAGAAGCCAATTAACATACAAACCTGCACATCTTTGGAATATAGGAGGGAACTAGAGCACTCGGAGAAAACCCATGCAGACACACATACAAACTCCGTACGGACAGCACCCGTGCTCAGAATTAAACCCAGGTCTTTGGTTCTGTAAGGCAGCAACTCTACCGTTGTGCCACAGTGCCACCCTTAGTTCCTTGTTCAGTTTCCTCACGTTGGGACATAGCTGTTGGTCCTTCACAGTCAATGCAAATGATGTTCTGGTTCTCATTCCTTGCCTCAAGGGAAGATTAATTATTCTGCAGCAGAAACAGTACCTGTAACCTGCATGCCTTCCTGCATTATTTTAAAGTAAGAAGCCATCCATCTTCCAAATATGACAACTATTCTTCTAACTTGCTACAGAACCGTCAATCATTGTAATTGTAATTTTTGTCCGTTGTATTTAACAGACACAAACCATGAAAATAAATATGAGGCACTACATCATTATACATATTTTGTTTACTGTGAACTTCCCTAAATGTTAGTTAAGACAATAAACTTTATTTTCATTTTATTACATATTATATTAAGTATACAGCAAAGTCCCAAAAATGCATATTGAAAACAACTCCACAATTCATTGAGAACTTATATTTACATTGACAGAACAGAAAAATTGGTCTAAACTATTCAGAACTATTCCATTAAAATGCCACTTTGTTGGTGTACAACTTGAATTTTTAGTGAGTACTTGTTTCAATGACCATGATGCCACTGCTAATAAATGTAAGGGAGAACTTTTCATTTTGTTTACGGCTGCTCTTGCGACTGTCCAAAGGATAAGTATGAAGCTCAGTGGTGATATAAGTAGACATCGACCTACTGAAGATGAACCATCTTGGAAATAAAAGGACAAAAGTAATACTGGAGAATTAGTCAGAGATCACCATGTTGACCAATCAGTAATTCAGCTTCTTTGCTAAATTAGTAACAATTATTCCCTTTCACTGTGACCATGGTCAAAGCAAATAGTTGCCTATCATGCAAAGAAGCTTTAACCAATAATCTTAATTTGTAAATCACACACAAATAATTTATTTTATCTTTTGGTGAGTGGGTCCTTGTATTTTTTTTTAAAGTGGAATATCTGCAAAAGATATGGAAGGTTAAAACTGATGTGTATTTTCTCATGCATTGTTGCAATGTGGATTATTTTATAGTTCAATTTTAATTTAGTATCAATCTAAATGCAATAAAAGATAAACAGTCTTTCATTTTTTTTTAAGTGACAACCTGGAGCACGGAACCAAAGATTAAGAAATTTTACTCAGTTTTCCCATTCAAAATTATTTGGATAATTGTCGCTCATATAATTCTTGCAAATCCCACTGCAAAAAGTGCTGGCAGATGAGACCTTTTAGCATTCATCCTGCTGCTACCTAGGACAGACATGGGTGAAGATGGCAAGGAGTTCTGGGCGACTAGAGACTGGTAGCACCTTCCAAAAGAAAGAGGCCTATGCCTTCCTTTTCCTTACTCAGCTACATTCTAGCGAAAAGCTATATTCTACACTTAAACCATCAAACAGAGATTGTGTTACACCATGAGAATGACTTGCTACTATGAGAACCATACCAGTATCTCTCATACTGCCGCAGTGCTCTTATTTCATCCTTCAGAAATAGAGGCAGTTGTTAACAGCTCTATTGGAGACAATTGTGGGAAATGGGATGTAATGTTAAGGATGGACAAAAAACTCACCGTGATCAACCTCCGTCTCAAAATGGACAATTTATTTCTAACTGCCTAGGCACAAATTTGTCGTCATTAGTCAAGTAATTTTATAGTGGTCTGAACTCCAGGCATAAACATGCAGAGTCGTACCTTTGTGAACTATTGCAGATAGCGCATTAAGCTATGTGTCCAATGTGAATGATAATTGTCATGGAAGATAAACACAAAATGAAGGTATCATGCATGTACTAAACTATGACAAGCTTCCAAACAATAGATACATGAAGTGACCCTAATATGTGTACAGATTATTGGTCTAATTACTATGAAATGTACAATTAAAAAAAAACAATCACACTATAAATAAGAAGAGTAAAAACCCATTAGGTTCTTCCTGAACCTGGTGCTGTGTGATTTTGTACCTCCTACTGGACAGTAGCAGATAGTAGAAGGCATAGCCTCATGTATATACTTTTGATAATGATTAAATCCGCATGTTAGGCCCTGGACAGATCATCCAAGATCACACAGGAATTTGAATCTGCAATCTGACTCCACCACCAATCCTCCAATGAAAAATTTCCTAGTGGTCTCCTGACATCCCTTTTCCAAAATCAACGATTAGTTCCTTACCACTTTGATGTTGAGGGAGAGGTTCTTGTTGCCACTCCACTCAACCAAGTGTTCTATCTCCCTTCTGCTGATTCTCTTCTGCTGACTCCCTTCTGCTGACTCTCTCTGCAAGGGGGATTTTGGTTCTGGCGAGACCACTCCTTCCTTTGTCTTTAAACATTATTCTTCTGCAACCTGAAGGAACATTTAATTCCTCATTATTGTACATTTAGGAGAATTGTTCCTATGCTCAGGTACACCTGCCACAGAAAGCAAGAAAACCTTGACTATTGAATCCATTCAATTGTCTTCATAAGGGATAGGAGTAGAATTAGGACATTAGGCCCATCAAGCCTACTCCGCCATTCAATCATGGCTGATCTATCTCTCCCTCCTATCCCCATTCCCCAGCCTTCTCCCATAACCCCTGATACCTGTACTAATCAAGAATCTATCTATCTCTTCCTTAAAAATAGCCACTGACCATGGCAAATAATTCCACAGATTCACCACCCTTTGACTAAAGACATTTCTCATCATCTCCTTCCTAAAAGCACGTTCTTTAATTCTGAGGCTATGACCTCTAGTCCTACACTCTCCCACTAGTGGAAACATCCTCTCCACATCCACTCTATCCAAGCCTCTCACTATTCTGTATGTTTCAATGTGGTCCCCCCCACTCTTGTAAATTCTAACAACTACAGGCCCAGTGCTGACAAAGGCTCATCACAGGTTAACCTACTAATTCCTGGGATTTTTCTCGTAAACCTCCTCTGGACCCTTATTTGGCTTCTGGTTTAATCTCAACCTATTTACTATCAGAAAATAATCTGCAGTATCAAGTTTCCTGTACTCAGCGTATTTCATTCCCAGCACTGATGAAAACTACTTTTAGATCTCTTCCCTGTACGGGGGACCCGACCTTTTCCCTGTTGGGTCTCCGTTGTCGTTGGGGCCTAGCACCGTGCAGTGGCCTCCAGCCGGAACGACCTGGGGGCTCCAGTTGCGGAGCCTGTGGATTCGCCATCGTGGTGCTGGCCATCTTTGGAGCGTGGACAGCTGTGGTGGCTTGCTGCTGTGGCCCGACTCTGGAGCTCGGAGGCTCCAGCTGCAGGCACGGTGGATGGGGCATCGGGAGCTTGCGGGTCCCTGGTGGGAGACCGCTTTTCGGAGCTCCCGCAACGATAACGTCTCCCGCCCAAGCTGCGAGGCTGAGAGCGACCTGGAGCGGGGCCTTGCATCACCCGGTGCGGCCTTAAACGGCCGTGGGACTTGCCATCGCCCGCAGGGGGCTCCAACATCAAGACCCGGAGCAGGAACTTCAATCACCCAACGCAGGACTTGCCATCGCCTGCCGGGGGCTCCAACAACAAGACCCAAAGCGGGGCCTTGCATTGCCCAGCATGGCCTTAAACGGCCGTGGGACTTGCCGTAGCCCACTAGGAACCACGGAGGGAGAAGACTTTGCCTTCCATCACAGTGAGGAGGTGTTTGGAGATTCACTGTGATGGATGTAAATTGTGTTAATTGTGTCTTGGTTTTTATTTCTTGTTTGTACAACTGTAGGATCTTGTATCTTGTGTAGTGAATACTGCAAAGTTTGAGAAAGCTGGATTTTTTTAATGAATAGCTGTAAAAAGAAAGACTTTCATTGCTGTCTCTCTGGATTGATTTGGATTCAACCAAGTGACATTTGAATGTTAAACAGAAGTTATCCCATGTTTTTCAATCAGAAAGAGATCTGCTTTTGTGCTGCAACCAAAATTCATGGTAAAAATTCTATCCGGTTCTCCAATCAATTCTTTTACTTTCCAACCTCTATTAATGTTGCACCTAGAGGAAAGCGAGTTTACAACAACTATGTACATGACACATTGTGCTATTTGTGTCGATAAATGCCAGCTCTCATCAGAGATGTTAGTGAACCTTGCAGAGCCTCTGCACTCATGGTCTAGCACACATTTATTTTACTGGTAGCAATTACGTCTCCCTAGCTGTATAATTTGCAGCAGTGTGATAAGTCAAGTTGCCATATCCGTAAGCCAGTTTTGCACTCCATGCTTTGCTCTTAAAAAATGTTTAAGTTATCAACATAGCTTTTCATCTAAACAGGTAATTCAAGGCTGATTAATGTCAGCGAGAAATCATTTAACCTCCATGAGCCATTAAACTTCAGCGTATATAAAAAAAATCCATTGATTTTGTGCCCATTCACAAAGATCCATGAACATTAAATAGAAGCTTGTGTTAAATGATTATAACATTCCACTGTCGACAAAGTAATTGCGAAGTTTGGTAATTTATTTTCCCCCTGCTTGCAAACCGTAAAATATATACTATGCATATAAGGTGCAGTTGTCTGAACAGTTTGTGACCCATAGTGCTATGTTTAAAGTCCATGGTGCTGTGGCCGGTAATGCTATATTTAGAACCATAGCGTTGCCGGTATGCCATAAGGTAGTTCATGATGAGAGGGGTTCACCGACGGGCTGGGTTGCAATTAGCGCAGTGGACGGAAGCAAAGAGAGAGGGAGGTGTGCTGCTGTAAGACTGGACCCGCACATACCAAGATAAGTATTGTTTTTGTTATCTCTCGTGCCAATAAAACTGATTTGTAACTTACGGTAACAGACAAATGTGCCTTTTTCCTGTTCTACCAGACAGATCCTTGAACCTGTTCACTTGAAACACTGACCCACAGAGGAATGCGCTAATCCACCAAACCCATACTCTGTGCACTTATTTAGGATTATTTTTACACAGAGAGTGGTTAGTCTCTGGAATTTTCTGCCATAGAAGGTAATTGAGGCCAGTTCATTGGCTATATTCAAGAGGGAGTTAGATGTGGATCTTGTGGCGAAAGGGATCAGGGGGTATGGAGAGAAGGCAGGAACGGGATACTGAGTTGGATGATCAGCCATGATCATATTGAATGGCGGTGCAGGCTCAAAGGGCCGAATGGCCTACTCCTGCACCTATTTTTCTATGTTTCTATTTCTATTGACCCGGGCATAATATTCAAATATGAAATGTGGATTAATTTATAAACGTCTATATTTATCTTGAACACGCTGTGATACTGAAAAATAAAATTGCTCCTTTATGTTAATTTCATATCAAAATTAGTTGAATTGTGATCTTGAAAAGTACATACCTGAAACATAACAGTAACAAAAATGGTGGAATCCACAACAAATCAGGTAGCAGCTGTGCCGAGTCAAGGGTGGCTGATATTTCAAGACAATGGTATACTTCCCCGGATCCTCAGTCTCTCTTGCTATGCCTTTGGGAGAATCTAGTGGAAAGCCCAGACAGTTATTGGACTTTGCTGCTTTCTGCTCCTTGTATCTTTCTTCTCTAAAGAACTCATCCTCTGAAGTTACGACAAGAGATTGTGAAAAACACTGTGGAATTTCACGATCAATGTTAAATAACATGGACTAATCAAAACAAGATAGGTTTAACTTTCCAAATTAGTGCTCTATGTGCAGAGTTCAACATGATGCAAGCATCTGTCAGAAAATTGGCAGCATGGGTCAGTATGACCAATTATCATGACTACATTTTCTTGACGTCATTGAATTAGAGCTCTTTAGATCATTGTTTGGGGTGGAAGATTGCAACCTTCACGTGGTCCGCCCTACTTCGACTAATGCAATCAACTCGACGTGCACAAATGGAAGATCAAATAGAACAAGTTGTCCAACAACTTTAGGCTGTGCACGCCACACAAAACAAGAAGAAGAAAATCATTGTTTACCTCCATTGGAAGCACTACCTAGTTGCTTCTTCCATTCACTATTATAGTAATCCCTTACAGTCTATTATAGGAAGCCTTCACTATTATATTAAGCCTCTTGTTTTAATTGGGTCCGCTAAACTTGATACATTTTCCCTTGATTTCTTGTCGCAGCAGGATAAATTTCTATCTCCTCAATTTCCTCAATGTCAGAGGTTATGGGGAGAAGGCAGGAAAATGGGGTTAGGTGGGAGAGTAACTCAGCCATGATTGAATGATGGAGGAGACTTGGTGGGCCAAATGGCCTAATTCTGCACCTAACACATGACCTTATGATATGACCATTAGGAAGCAAGACCATCAATTGGGTAAACTAGCATTGGAATACATGACTCAGGACTTTGGGAAATGCTGCACGTACACAAACACCACAGCACTAGGAATGAATGAAGTGATGGAAAGGTAGGATGAAAAAAACCTACCAAATTATATGGAGAGCTTGGGCAGGCTAAGAATTTATTTTTAGTTTAGTATAATTTAGAGATACAGTGCAGAAACAGGCCCTTCAGCCCACCAGGTCCGCACCGACCAGCGATCCCCAAACATTAACACCATCTCACACCCACGAGGGCAATTTTTACATTTACCAAGGCAATTAACCTATAAACCTCTACGTCTTTGGAGTGTGGGAGGAAACCGAAGATCTCAGAGAAAACCCACGGAGGTCACGGGAAGAACGTACAAACTCCGTACAGACAGAACCTGTAGTCGGAATATAACCCGGGTCTTCGTTGCTGCATTTGTTGTAAGGCAGCAACTTTATAGCTGCACCACCGTGAATGCCCTACTGTTAAATGTCACAATGTCTTAAGGTCCTGTCCCACGTATGTGCCTTTTTTGGCGACTGCTGGCACCCATCATAGGTCGTCACAGGTCGCTGAAAATTTTCAACATGTTGAAAATCCAGCAGCGACCAGAACAAGGTACGACTCTTTGGGCGATTAATCATGACCATACAGGCTTCACCCCATGACATGTCGCCAGGGTGTTGCCTGTATGGTCGTGAGTGGTCACCCAAAAAGTCGTAGCATCTTTCTGGTCGCCGCTGAATTTTCAACATGTTGAACATTTTTTGCAACCTACGTAGGGTGCCGGCAGTCTCCAAAAAAGTTGCGTAAGTGGGACAGTCCCTTTATTCTTTGGAGGTTAGGAGACTGGGGAGTAATCTTATGGAGCTATATAAAACTCCATAAGGGGCATAGATAGGATAAATGCACACAGTCCTTTACCCAAGGTTGAGAAACACGAATTCAAGGGCATATGTTTAAGGTGATAGGGGAAAGATTTAATAGGAACCTGAGGGGCAATCCTCCACACAGAGGAAGATATGAATTTATTATGGGGAACAAGGAAATGGAAGATGAGATGAACAGGTACTTTGGATCCGTCTCCACTAAGGAAGACGCAAACAATCTTCCTGATGTACAAGTGGCCAGAGGGTTGAGGGTGAGGGAGGAACTGAAGGAAACCATTAGACAGGAAATGGTGTTGGGTAGACTGATGGGACTGAAGGCTGTTAAATCCCCAGGGCCTGGTGGTCTGCATCCTAGGGTACTTAAGGAAGTGGTTCTAGAAATTGTGGAAGCATTGGTGATCATTTTCCAATGTTCTATAGATTTAGGATCATTTCCTGTGGATTGGAGGGTAGCTAATGTTACCTTTTTAAGAAAGGAGGGAGAGAGAAACATGGAATTATAAACCAGTTAGCCTGACATCAGTGGTGGGGAAGATGCTGGCGTCAATTATAAAAGATGAAATAACGGCACATTTGGATAGCAGTAACAGGATCAGTCTGAGTCAGCATGGATTTACGAAGGGGAAATCATGCTTGACTAATTTTCTGGAATTTTTTCAGGATGTAACTAAGAAAATCAACAAGGGAGAGCAAGTGGATGTATTGTACCTGGACTTTCAGAAAGCATTTGATAAAGTCGCACATAGGAGATTAGTGGGCACATTTAGAGCATATGGTATTGGGGGCAGGGTACTGACATGGATAGAAAATTGTTTGGCAGACGGGAAACATAGAGTAGGGATTAACAGGTCAATTTCAGAATGGCAGGCAGTGACTAGTGGGATACCACAAGACTCGGTGCTGGGACCACAGCTATTTACAATATACATTAATGATTTACATGAAGGGATTAAAAGTAACATTAGCAAATTTGCAGATGACACAAAGTTGGGTGGCAGTGTGAACTGTGTTGAGGAAGCTATGAGGATGCAGTGCTCAAGAAGGAACTGCAGATGCTGGAAAATCGAAGGTAGACAAAAATGCTGGAGAAACTCAGCCGGTGTGGCAGCATCTATGGAGCGAAGAAATTTGGCAACGTTTCGGGCTGAAACCCTTCTTCAGATGCAGGGTGCAGGGTGACATGGGCAGGTTGAGTGAGTGGGCAGATGCATGGCAGATGCAGATTAATGTGGATAAATGTGAGGTTATCCACTTTGGTGGAAAAAACAGGAAAGCAGATTACTATCTGAATAGTGAATAGTGGGGAAAAGGGGAAGTACAATGAGATCTGGGGGCCCTTGTTCATCAGTCACTGACAGTAAGCATGCAGGTGCAGCAAGCAGTGAAGAAAGTGAATGACATATTGGTCTTCATAACACGAGGAGTTGAGTATAGGAGCAAAGAGGTCCTTCTGCAGTTGTACAGGGCCCTAGTGAGACCACACCTGGAGTATTGTGTGCAGTTTTGGTCTCCAAATTTGCGGAATGACATTCTTGCTATTGAGGGAGTGCAGCATAGCTTCACAAGGTTAATTCCCGGGATGGCGGGACTGTCATATGTTGATAGAATGGAGCGGCTGGGCTTGTATACTCTGGAATGTGGAAGGATGAGAGGGGATCTTATTGAAACATATAAGATTATTAAGAGTTTGGACACGCTAGGGGCAGGAAACATGTTCCCGATGTTGGGGGAATCCAGAACCAGGGGCCACAGTTTAAGAATAAGGGTAAGCCATATAGAAATGGGATGAAAAAAAAACTTTTTCACACAGAAGGTTGTGAATCTGTGGAAACCTCTGCCTCAGAATGCAGTGGAGGCCAATTCTCTGGATGCTTTCTGGAGAGAGATAGAGCTCTTAAAGATGGCAGAGTCAGGGGATATGGGGAGAAGGAAGGAACAGCGTACTGATTGTGGATGATCTGCCATGATCACAGTGAATGGCGGTGCTGGCTCGAAGGGCCGAATGCCTATTGTCTATTGTCAATATATATGTGAAACAAGCAACCAGAGGAAATGTTTGAGGCATGTACAATGACAACATTTAAAAGACATGTGGACAGGTACAGATAGGAAAGGTTTAGAATGATATAGGCCTTATGCAAGCTAGTGGGACTCACTTAGATGGACATCTTGGGCGGCATGGATGCGTTGTGCCGAAGGGCCTGTTTCTGAGCTGTCTAACTGTTTGACTATGACTACTAAGATAAGGACTCTGATCACACTTCAGGTAGAAACTGCTGGAACTAAATTCATCTGTAATCTTTCATCAGTCAGAAATGGAGCTTTCATGCCTCTGGACAAATTTGAATTTCCAAAGGGCAAGGATAAAAAAATGAGACAGTCGTCTTGTAGCAACAACCAATCTTGCAGTTATCTCAAAAATAGAGTCTTAAACTAGACATTAATATGCAAGTTGAGTGTGTCTCTACTTATTTAAAGTTGATTATTAATAATTTCAATGAACATTGTGACATTTAACATTTGTCAGAAAGAATAGTCTGTCTCATTGATCTGGATTGCTAAAGTAGAAATGAACATTAGTTGCCTCTTTCAAGAAAAACTGGCAATTATGTGAGGAAATCATGTATTTAATTAACTGGGTTCAATTTTAAACATCCACAGCCTATCTGGAAAGTTGATAAGATGTAAATAGAGATTTCAGACTGAAATTAGGCCATAATTTTTAGCTTATTTAGTAAAAGTAACATTTTCTGGACGAAGCTATTAGTTCAGTAAATATTTTGAGTTTTGCAACATAGATCACACAAGGCATTGGTTTGGTTATTGCTTAATGCCACTAACCATCATTATGTTGCTAGTTTCTGGCTCCATTTGACAGGATGTGGTGGGATGGAGCAGAGGTCAGTCGTATTATCCCAGAGCTGCCTCCATCAATATTAATGACAGCAATGAGATTATATTATCGATATTTTAGAATATAATAAATACTTGATACCCCTTATTGTGAAGCACATTTATTTTTGTCCACCACAATTCAAAGTTATTCTTCACCTTGTATATGCATTCAATTATAAATAACTGGGTCCATTTGTATATAGCTTTGTCAAGTGTTTAGCGCCTGTCCGTCATGTCAGATTTGGCAACTGCAGGATACTCGTTGAGTACTGGTTTAGCTTGGGACCATCATTTCAAGAATATCCGGAGATTAACAGAAAACTTGACTGCGTGACTTAAGAGCTGCTCTCTCAACATAGCTGTGCCAGTTAATTATACCCTCGGGTCTCTTAAAGCTGCCTTCCCAGTTGCCAATGTTGACATTTACCTAATGTGACATAATGTAAGTGCCTTACTGCTCACTTTTAGTCACTCACAGGTCTGCAGGAGAAAACTGCAAAACACAAAGGAGAGGGAGAGGAGGTAGGAGGGCCAGGAAAGTTCATTCTGCAGAGAAAATGTGTTCCTATCTTATGGAGATGGAAACATGGAGAATTTGATGGTTTTGGCTGATTGATTCCAAATCTCTTTGATTTCGTACCAACTCTGGCTGACCACAATGATTTTCAAGATTGTGAACTTTGACTCAATGTTTTTTGCTTTCATTTGACTTCCAGACTTCCCACATGCAACTAGTTTCGGAGACATGTGAGGATACTGCCTTTGAACATTCTATTCGCACTGAGTGTGATAAATCTCTGCATCGTGGCCAGTACTCGTTTATCGCTGGGTCTACTTTATCAGTGAATTCATTTCCAGCTGGCAATTTGTAACTCTCTGGGAGCTGGGACATCACATTTTGGATGCACCGATGTGGAAAAATTGTAAATTGTAAATTGTAAAATGTCCCTAATGTGTTGGTTCATGTAAGGTAGTAAGTTAGTAGGCAGTAGATCGTGTTTGGCATGGACTTTGATGAGCCGAAGGAATTGTTTCCGTGCTGTATAGGGCCTGTCCCACTGACATGACCTTTCAGAGACTGTCTTTGACCTTCAAGTTTGAGGGCACTTGCCTGAAAAGCCTTGAACAGGATCGACCAACAGCGATGAACGCGAGCTGGATCGACCGACCGCAAAAACACACACACACACACACACACACACAGACACACACAGACACACACAGGCACACACACACACATACACGCACACACACACACACACACACACACATACACGCACACACACACACACACACACACACACACACACACACACACACACACACACACACACACACACACAGAGCAAAGGCAAGGGCCAGGGAAAGCGGGGGAGTGCTGTCTGAAATTCACACCCATGATGAACAGGAAGGTAAAAGATGGCTAGCACAGTGTATGGTAAGTCCTTTAAAGAGCGAGGAGGGGGGGAGGGGGACTAGATGGGGAGAGAAGGGGGAAAGAAGTGGGGAAGAAGGAGCGGAGACACTTTTAATAAGCCAGACAACTTATAATAAAGTTTAGCAGGCATTTAACTTACAGGTCGGTTTTCCTTGGTCCTGAAAACTCCAATGAGCCAATTAAAATGCCCGGTCAGCGAAGGAGATTGCCTACGGTGCCCTCCACTGCCTATAACTACATAGCGACCCCACTCCACTGCACTACGAGTTCAAAAGAACCATGCTGACCAATTTTTACTCGCAGGAAAGTTTTCAACATGCTGAAAAATGGTCCTCGACCCAACTGAGGCCGCGAGTATACAGGAACTTCCCTCGAGCATGATGGAGAGTTCCAGTGACCTCATAGGACCTCCTAGGACCACGTGTCGACCATGCTGCGAGTTTGAGTCGAGGGCAAACTCTTCTAAATTCCCAGATTATGTCACCGCAGTAGGACAGCCCCTTACCTCTAATGCCTTAAGTCAAGTCTAAGATTCCTGGCCTGAAGTGACGTCTCTTCATTTGCCTCCACAGAAACTGCCTGACCCACTGAGTTTCACCAGCTGTTGGTTTTGTGCTTAATATTCCGATATCTGCAGTCTCATGTATATACACCTCTTTTAAATCTGGAAATGGGTATATTGCTGAGTGAAAATATCAAAATTCAATCAGAATCAGAATCAGCATCTCTTTATTGTCATTGCACATGGTACAACGAAATTTAAAAGTCAATCCAGCGATGCAGTTCACAAGAACAATGTTAAAATATAAGGAAGGGTAAAAATATATACATATTAAAAAAACAATTAAACAACAATTCAGTTTGAATGTGAGTGTTATTTCTTATTTTGCATTGTTAAGCTCACGTATTGCTATGGGGTAGAAGCCGTCTCTGAGTCTGTTCGTGCGAGTTTTGAAAGACCTGTACTGTCTGCCAGAGGGCAGCAGGTGGAACAGGTTGTGACCAGGGTGGGAAGGGTCCTTCAGGATGTTGGCTGCCCTGCCAAGGCAGCGAGAGCTGAAGATGTCCTTCAGGGCGGGCAGTGGGCAGCCAGTGATTTTTTGGGCGGTGTTGATGACTCTTTGAAGGGCTCTCCTGTCCGCTGCAGAGCAGCTGGCATACCATGTGGTTATACAGTACGCCAGCACACTCTCGATAGAGCAGCGGTAGAAGGACACCAGCAGCTTCTCTTCCAGGTTGTTTTTCCTGAGGATCCTCAGAAAGTAGAGTCGCTGCTGGGCCTTCTTGACTACTGTGATGGTGTTTGTGGTCCAGGAGAGATCCTCCGCAATTTGTGTGCCCAGGAATCTGAAGTCTGAGACCCTTTCCACACAGTCCTCATTGATGAATAGGGATTGGAGGGCTGCACTGTTCTTACGGAAGTCTATGATAATTTCCTTTGTTTTTGTGGTGTTTAGGATGAGGTTATTGTCTGAACACCACGCTGCCAGTTTTTGGACTTCCTCTGGCGATGGTTTTGGTGGAGTGGGCGGGGGCACAATCGTGGGTGTAGAATGTATAAAGGAGGAGAAAGTTGTCTCTGGTCACTGTCTAAATGAAATGCCCAACATTGCGTCCATCCCTGCATATTTTATTACACTGAAACTGAATGAGAATGAAACTGTACAACCAACGGTCGGCATTTTCTCATATTAAGCATTGATAATCAAACATTAATGTCTCACACAAAAAAAAATCTACTGGTCCCAATTAATTTTGTTCTTGAGGGTTAAACTGCCCTGCTTTGGTGATTGTCTGTGTTCTTTGTTGCTCACTCACTGGGAGCTGATCAGGTTGATTGGTGAGGACCTAAATGTTTATGGAAGGCCCTCTGCTGGATATGCAGCGCATTCAAGCTAAAATGTATTGGCTTATATTACCATTAATAGTAAGATTAAAGGAGAATTTAACATTGAAGTTTGATCTTTATTTTATGAGGAGTTACGATGAGGGATTACGTGAAGAAGCCCGCCAGCCCGCATGCGCGTCAATCTACAAAGCAGCGGTGTGAAATCACAGATAACAGTAGTTGAAGTGACATAGTAAGATTAGAGAAAACTAGAACTTTCAGATGACCTTTATGATACAAGGGTTGGGAGCGGTGGGCACGTAATCACTGATCGCAACTCCTCATAAAATAAAGATCAAACTTCAAACTGGTAAGTTCTCGTTTAATCTTACTATTTTACTTCGGAGTCACGTGAGTGATTCCGTGAAGATTTTGAAGCTCTGTGATTTCATGCCGTGGAAAAAATGAGTCCACACAAGCATGACTGCATCAATTGACCACAGATAAGGAAAACATTCATAATGCATACAGACATGACATAGATTTAAAACATGCTGATGCTGATAAATGAACAAATAACAATAACAGTAACCCCTTTCATCGGAGGGGAAACTATAAAATAGAATCTAAAATATAGTTGGCAAATACACCTGGTCTGGCAATGGGTTAAAATAAAATGGTGGACACCTCGTTTGTTAGATAATCCTGCAGTCGGCATGATGTTGTCCAGAGGACTGCACAGAACCCTTGCTGCTGATGTTGTAGCAGCCCTGGTGGAGTGAGATTAGAAATTAGTATCTACTCCTATATAAGCCAAAAACCCCGTATTAACCACGTGGAGATGGTCTAAACTGATGCCTTCTTATGAGGTTTTTTTTGGGGTTTTTTTTGTAACTAACAAACATAGCTAGTATCAGAGCCTCTATCGCTCTAGATGACGTTGATGTAATGTTGTAAATGTGTGACCACACATAACCAAACTTGCATGGCTATGAGAACTAGTTTGGGACCTGACACTCCTGGGCTGCCTTTCTTAACTAAATCGTAAACATAAATATTATATAGCAGGTGTAGCCATCCTGTCCAGTCATAATTTATGTAATGACTGGCCCCGTGCACTGAGGACAGCGCCAGGGACATAACTACCTTATGAGAGCAGAGCCAAAGATAGGGATATAGCTAGAGCCCTGTGAAGAAGTGGCAACACAAAATGTCAATATCCCATACTTCCGTGTACTTGGGTCTGAGAGAACTTGTGTTAATAATATCCTGAAAAAACTGGACATCAGAGGGTGAGACCCGACGGAGCGGGTCCCGCTTGCTGCAGCAAATATGATGAGAAGCATGTTGGGCACAGTTAATGGGACTAAAACTTAATTTATTGTCAGGGGCCCATTAGAAAATGAACTCTTAGACATCAGTGTCCGTGCCGTATAATGTAACATAGCATTTAAACAGATGCAACGGACTGCTTTTTTTTTGTTTTGTTTTTTTGGTGCTATCCCTGCACTCTGCAGCGAGCACATACATGGATCGGTCTGACAACCCAAGTCGCAGGAGCGGTCTTCTCAGATTCTGTAAAGCAATGAATTGATTAATCATGCAGAAGCTGGTTCCCCGAGTCCCAGGCTAAACCAGCAACGTTTTATATTTGGAAACCCCATATAAGATTCTATTATTATTCCCAACATTTGCGGGAAACCGTGGCTGCATAGGCCAGTCAGACAGTATGAAAACCCTGAAGCGGGATCATGCTGAATTTATTGCAAGACCCAACTGATGAGGCAAAATGGAGAAACCACATAAAGACATTCCTCCCCCGTGTAGCGAGAAAGTATCTCTCACCACTGTGATGACACTTGTTTTTACAACTGGTAAATGAGCCTAGATGCAAACATATCGATATTGGGTGTGCCATTGAGCCATAATATAATAAAATACTTTGTGATCCAACATCCATTCTGCGTTGTCATTGACTTTACGTGATGATACACCAGCGCCAAATGAGGTTGGGTAAAATATGACAGGATACTTTGACTTGATTGCACCCATGTGATGAACATATGCCACCACCACAGTGTATCAACTTGGAACTGAGCATGCAGCTTATGCATATTCATACAATAACCCTTTACATATAGTATGCACCTAGCGTCTATAGGTAGTTGATACCAATAACTGAAGAATTGGTGATTCATGCAAATCCCATCCGCCTCCATTACTAGAGATGGCATTCGTAATGTTCCATGTATGAGCACTAGCATCTGTTTGTAATATAACTGAAGATTTATTGCCCAAACCTACTGGAACAATGCTGAATATAGATTGTCCACCATTGTGACTTTGGTAGCTTCAGCGGGTAATAGCATAGGTCTGTTAACAATGACCTATATGGCACTTGAGAGGTACTACTTTGTATGTTGTAAATTCTGATAATGCAAAGGCCCAATTACACAACTGAAACACAGCTGCTATATTGCCAATTACACTTGATGAATAGAAGACTGCTTGATAGCAAGGTTGTTACAGGCTTCTATTGATTACAATCTGTTGCCCCAGGGTGGAGTCACAGATAAATTAATAGTTAAAGGTAAATCCGAATAATCAATAACTCTAGTTGGTATCAATTTACATTTGACTGGATGGCTGAGGAACCTCAATTCCTCAAATATAGTTGCAGCTGAAACAGTAGATTTTAGCAAAACACAGCATTAGAAATATCATCCAGAGCAATTTCAAATGTCTCTGGTGATCCCTGTGAATGGGACCTGAATAGTATGCATCTTTGAGATTGATGCACGCCATAAATATCCTAAGGAAATCAGTAGTTAAACAGTAACAAAATTCCATATACTGAAAAGTCTATGTTGCACATGGGAGTTAAATCAATTATGAACCAACATGCTCCATCTTTCACAATGAACAGGCCATGCCTGCCATAATTCCGTGCCCGCCTTGAACGACAGCTCTGGCCAGATTCCCAAGCCTGTCTCGAAGGAAAATCCTGGCCGTAATACTGAGCCTGCCTCGAAAGACAACTCTGGCCATAATACTGGCCTGCCTTGAAAGACTGCTCCGACCATAATTCTAAGCCTGCCTCGAAAGACAACTCTGGCCATATTACCGAGCTTGTCTTGGAAGGCAATCCTGGCCATAATACTGAGTCTGCCTCGAAAGACAACTCTGGCCCCAATTCCAAGCCATGCTCGGTATCCTTGTATACTGTGCAATAATAACCCATCACATGTTATCATTTTAGTATATAACTGATCTGAATCTCATGTTATCATTGTCATTTGTACAAAACAAGTGTAAATATTACCAATTTGTAAATGGTCCACTTACCCCATGTTTCAGAAGAACCAGACCCACCTACCTCCATGGTTACCGGTGGTCTTATGGTAAGCCCAAAGGCCCCTGATGTGGGTTCTATTCCGCTCCTTGATTGGAGAGTAGGAATGGTAGTGGGTTCCATATTTCCTGAGACCGGCTTGGACCTTGGCCTGAAAGACCTCTGCCCAGCTTTCAAGCTGGCACCAGCTTCAGTGAACAGCTTACTGCCGATGAGGCGTGGGGGGTGTCATCGCCGATACGATGAAGCTTGCTTCCTCATCCAGGTATACCTGTTGGATAAGTCTTACCTGAAGAGAAGATTCGGCAGCTGGTTTCATTTCCTGGATTTCATGCCGCTCCAATGTTACCCCTGATAGCTCTGTTCACTGCCGGCACTTGTATCTTGAGAGGAACTCTGGCCCCTTCCGGGTTTTCTGCCTACGGCTGGAACTAATTCTTCCGGCAGTAACCCCTTCGCTTGCAAGTATTTCCTCGCACTCCCCTCCACAGAGAGGAAGATTCGTAGGCAGCCCTGAAAACAGGTGCTGCCGCAGGCCCCTGAGGATACCCACGCTGACATGGCCTCTCCTTCAGACCTATATCAGGATTTTTGCTCTGGGTCAGACTGAAACTGAACCTGAATGCTCCCTTCCTCAGAGAGAGAGACATCATGCAGCCCTGAGAAGGTGCCGCTGCCGCGAATTCTCCGTAACACCTGGGCTCAGATAGCTCCCTTCTTTGGAGCATATCTCTTTGGAGCAACCTCTCCATCAGGTGCTCCATGTGGGGTTTAGACATCCGCAGACGCTATCCATTGAGGGAGGGGAACCCTCCTGGCCCGACTTGCCCGAGTCCCAAGGCCTGACCGGCTTCCTCGTGGTTTGACCCCTTTTCTGGGGGAACCAGAGCAATCTGGGAGCTGCTGACCCCATTGTCAGTGACAGGGGTAGCGAGATCAACTTTCACTTGGTCTACCCCCTTTCTTGGGAAACCCCTACTCGTACTCCCCTCCTGGGTGTTGCGGACCTCCTTGTCAGCGACTTGGGAAGCGAACCCGACGGCCGCCGGCTACCCGCGCTTCTGCGGTCTGGACCGGGATCTCCCCACGGTCCCTAACCAGTTTCTCCGCGGCCCGCCCAACTTTGCCCCGAATCCAGCAGGCAAACTCTATAAGGAGCTTCCTGCAACACAAAAACAAACCTAGAAATAAGTTTTAAACTTACCTTGCCTTTAAACCCATCGCCTGCCAGTAAGTCGTTGCGCAATGCGTCAGCGTAATGACGCGCATGCGAGCTGGCGGGCTTCTTCACGGAATCACTCACGTAATTCATATTATAGATTGGCTGGCTCAGAGTTGAAGGATAGATCAAAGTTTTAATAAAACACTCTCACATCAGGATTAAGTCTGTGGATGGGTTGGTTGCTTTAATCAAAAAATTCACACCGGGCAGAAAGCACATCCGATTGCCAAAGCAATGTTAGAAATCATTTATACAAATTGCAAGCCTTAATCATACAAACTTCAGATTGAAGCTTCATACGGCTGTAATTATGTTCCATTATTGCTGGAATTAATTTATGCTTTTGATTGCATGCTTAAAATACTTCATGAACCATAAATGAATACCTCATAAGGGGAAAAAGTAGCTTCTGGGAAAATTATTATTAATGGTGCTTAACTATGAAACAGTTCTGGTAAACATATCCTGTGCAATTTGGTCCCTTTGAAGAATGGGAGAATATTGCAAATATTTTGGGACTGCAACCGGAAGGATTTAGAATTGTTGTGAACCCAAGCATCCCTGAATCTCTTGATCCAGTGGGAGTGGAGTCTAGACTAGGAGTCAATAGACAATTGTCCTTCCATTGAGAAAGTTAGCTTGAAGAAGCAATGCTAAATTACTCAGTAGTTACTCAGCCAATAAAGGCAAACAGACACTTTGATGAAGGAGTGCTGGATCTGAAGCATGAATGTTTCTTTTCTTTCCATTGATGCTATTTGACCTGCTGAGTTTGTATCATTTTTCTCTGTTTTTATTTCAGATTGCCAGCATCTGCACGTTTTTAAAAACATGTAGATGCACTCCATACGACAACTGCTTTGGTTTGACATAGTAGTAACAAATAGTATATTGAACATTGCTTCAAATTATTCAATTTTTAATAACAATAATAATAACAAAACACAGTAATGACCTCTCTATCCCAGGAGGAAATTACAAACAATGATATAAACAAAGCAAATTAATTAAACGGAACCCAAAAACAGCCTGCCCAAACCGTGGCACTGTCTGTACAGGTTTATCATAAAACTGTGAGAAAGTTGCTTCTCTATACCATCCTGCGGCCGCGAGGATTTGATCTAGCGGCACATCCTGAGCCTTCGCCGCGGATGTGGAAGCCGCCCCGGTGGAGTGAGATTTAACACATGAGTGTCGACTCTAGCACAATTGAGAACCTGTTTCAACCACCTAGAAATAGTTTGTACAGACACTCTTTTATATGGCTTTTTGTGACTAATAAACAGTCCTCTCTCAGAACCCCTGAGACTCCCTGTTAACTCAAGATATTGTCTTAAATGTTTAACAACACATAACATTTGGTCAACAGGGTATACTTTAAACATCACCTTGGTTCCTGCCATACCTGGCCTGCTTTGTTTGATTAAATCATAGACATAAAAAGTAATGTCATCTACAGATGAATGCATACAATCTATTCATAACAATTGTAATGTTTGTACACGATGTGCTGAAACCAGCGCCATAAGCATAACCACTTTCAGAGTTAACCTCTGCATAAACAACGACGTAATTGGAGCCCATTGCTGAAGCAGTGTGAGAACTACACTGATATCCCAGATTTCTGTATACCTGGGTTTAGGAGGGTTTTTGTTAAAAATTTGTCTCATGAATCGGGATACTAACGGATGAGCCCCGATAGGCTGTTGTCCTGCGGACTGCCCTAAATAAGAGGATAAAGCACTCCTAGCACTGTTAATAGTACAATAACTGAAATGCACATCAAAATGCAACTTAGCAAGGACTCCAACACATCACTTATGCTTGCAGTATGATAGGATAAATTTGACTGTGCACAAAACATCTCCCATTTCTTTATATGGACCATATATTGTTTTTTTAATACTATTCCTCCAGGCTGCAGTGATAACCTCCATGGTCCTGTCCGACAATACAAAGCCTTGGAATGGTCTGTTCAGAACCTGCAGACCAACAAATTGATATGGTCATGTAATGGGTGACTTTCTCCTGTAACCGGATGCACCAACAAATTACTGCAGCTGGGAACCATCATGAATGGCTGAACCATCATTCTGAGTACCAATGGGAACCATAGTTGTGTTGGCCAATCTGGGACCACCAAAACGCCTGTGGCGGAGTCATGCTCTATGTTGGATAAATATTTCGTAATCGGACAAAATGGAGGGAAAGCATAAAAGAGTGATTGTCCCCAATGTAATGAAAAAGCATCCACAGCTATTGCTCCTGGATCTGGTTCCCATGAAACATATTTAGGCAACTGGTGATTCAGTCTGGATGCAAACACATCAATATCTGACAATCCAAATCGAGTGACAATAGTTTGAAAACTTTAGAATTCAACATCCATTCAATATTATCATTGAATTTTCGTGACCTTTGGTCTGCCACCACATTGTCTACCCCTGGCAGATAGATGGCTGAAACCCAAATGTTTCTTGAAATACACCAATGCCATATAAGATTAGCCATGCTATCACATGAAACTGATCTTGCTCCTCCCATATAATTGATATACGCCACTGCCGTAGTGTTATCAATCTGGAGTTGAATGTGTAAATTATTAATTGTGGAGCAATATACCTTTAATCCATAAAATGCCCCCAGTAATTCCAAATAATTTATTCCTTGTGTGTGAAAAATCAAACTTTCTTGTTCATTCCATCTACCTCCACAACTGGACTCAATGTCCGTAGCCCCCCATCTGAGAGCACTCACATCAGTCTATAAAATCATTGAAGGTTCCTGCACCAATATGTTATTGGTAGCTTGCTTGACATTAACAATCCACCACTGCAACTCTGCCAGAGCTGTGGCTGGTAATTGCATACCCAAATCAAAAATGACCTGCATGCTCTTTTAGTACTTGTTCTCTCCTTGCAAATGGTGATAATGCAAAGGCCCGAATTTTACTGCAGGGAAAGCTGCTATCAATTTCCCAATGACCTTAGCAACTTCTCTGATGGAGGGGTTAAGCTTCTATGAGAGACATACACAGACCTCAGCAATATCCACAGCCTTGACTGTAGGTAATGTTACTGTCATATGAACTGAATTAATCAGAAATCCCAAATACTGAATATTTGGGTTAGCTGTAAATTGGATTTAGTTGGATGCACCAAAAACCCCAATGATTCAAACACATTTTTGGTTACTGCAACTGTTTCCTCAGCTGACTGTTTAATGTTGCTGATAATTAAGACATCATCTAAGTAGGCCATGACAATGTGATTACGAGCCCTTAATAGCCCCAGCGCAGGTTTAAACAATTTAGTAAATAGCCGAGGTGCTGAGCTCAATCCATTAGGCGATGCTTTGTATTGCCACAGCTGTCACATCCGATTAAATTTCAAGTACCTGCGATAATGAGCATGAATTGGTAGTGAATAACACGCATCTTGCAAATCAATGGTTGCCACATAACAACCTTGTGAGACCATCTGTTTTGCAGTAACGAAGGTGTCCATTTCGAAATGTCTATAAAGTACTGAACAATTTAAATGAGTGAGATCCAGAATTACTCTACAACCCCCATCTTTCTTAGGTCTGGGGAAAATATTAGACACAAATTGTTGTGAATGATTAATGGATTTTTCAATCACACCTTTTTTAACCAAATTCTTAATCTCTTCGTTAACCTGTTCAGTCTCTGGAGCAGAAAAACACCAACATTTTATTTGGCTTGTGCTGCTGAGGTGGATCTATCCCAGAGATAACTCAATGGTAGAACCTGACACAGTATTTAGTATAAACATATCACATGTTATACAGCACCATTCATTGTAAAACAATTGTAATCTACCTCCAATAGGAGGTTGTGCACCAGAACCTTTAACAAAAGTTCCCTGTACCTCTGCAGTTGGCCTGAAAGCCTGCTATCTGTTCACATTGGGGTTGAAGCCGCTCTGTCTTAGTGGGTAACCTTGTTGCCCCACTGGCTTCCCCCTGCTCAGTCCAGCACCTGGATCCGACCTTCAGTACACAAACCCTGGTTTGCGAATAGGTGGCCGTGATATACTTGGCTTCATCAAACCAATTGTTTTTGCCTCATCATCAATATCACGTATTTGTTTGACAAGGTCCATTCCAAACAGGAACTCAGGCGTTTGTATATTTGTCACCTTACATAGTGCAGCAAAACTTTTGATTGAGAATTGGCCTGTTGGCAATTTCTCTTAGCAATTTACTTCAAAGAATGCATTGCCTAATGGAGCCAATGTATCTTCTGCGCGGGAAAACCCCAATGGATTTCTAGTCCATCGCCTTAACCACTTAGACACGACTAATGTGCTCCTTTTGAGTTTGAGTAATCATGATCTCTTTGACCATAGTGCCAAATGCAGTATTTGCTGCAGCCACCAGTTTGAGGACGCATTAATGCCGAACCTCCTGTCCTTTCATAGAAGGACTCATGGGTGCCCAGATTACTGGGTTCACCGTGGGCACTTTCAGTGATGCACAGTAAACAGGTGTCTTATATTTATAGGTAGTCTCTTGCATCATAAACTGCTGGAGCTGGTGAGCCATTAAATAATTGATATTGTTGGCAAGGTATACCTCCATTGCCTCACCAGTCCCCTCCGGAAAAGCAAACTCATTGCAATATCCGGGACACCCGGAGCGTTGCTCTTGTGCTCTGGTGTTTGCACATAAGCAGGGACACCAGACATGGGGTCAGCTGCATCCTGCCCCGCTTCTCCAAAGTCATATATTAGGGAGGCAACCTCCAGTCCTAAACAAGGCACTGGAAGGAAATCCCCTTGCTGATAATCCACATATTCCTCTTGATATGGGCTTTATTGAACAGCTGCCTGGGGAATCACTGGGCCCTTAAGGGCCTGTCCTACAAGCATGCAACTCTATGCGATTAACGCGACCTAACGTGGTCGCTTGAGCCGTCCGGCGTCGCGGGGCCGGTCCCACTTCGATCGCCGGAGCCGTGCGGAATTGTGCGGAGTTTGTGCCGGGTTCATCCTGACACCGCGCGGGGCTCCGAAAAACTGACTATGTCCAAAAATTCCGCGCGGCAATGGCTTGTCGGCTCGCAGTCGCCTCGACGTATTACACACCGCCCCGACATCGTGCCTCCGTGAACCTATCTGTAGGTGCCTCCATGACCCTCTATGTGTGTGGCTCCATGGCTCTCTGTGTGTGTGTGCCTCGGTGCCCCTCTCTGTGTGCCCCTCTCTGTCCTGGCGAACTTACCTTAGGCTCCGGAAGTGGCGGCGCTGCTTGGCAGCTGCGGCTCACCTGCAGTCCGTCTGTCTTTTATTTTATTTTTGTCCTCGTCCCTGTTTTTGGTGTTTATTTTTGGTTTGTTGGGCTGTGTATGTGTGTGTGTGGGGGGGAGGGTGGGAGAAACGGGGTTTTAGTCTCTCCCTTCGGGGGGATGCGACTTTTCCTGTCGTGTCCCCCGACACCGTCTCTGTCTGTGCTGAGGCCCTGGTGACGGCCTTCCAGCTTCCAGAGGCGGCGGCACGGCCTTCAGAGCTTCAGCGGCGACCTGGCTTCCGGCGGCGACGTGGTTTTCGGGAGCTGCGGTGCTCCAGCGGCGGCCTGGGTTTCGGGAGCTGCGGTGCTCCAGCGGCGGCCTGGGTTTCGGGAGCTGCGGTGCTCCAGCGGCGGCCTGGCTCCCTCTGAGCTGCGGTGCTCCAGCGGCGGCCTGGCTCCCTCTGAGCTGCGGTGCTCCAGCGGCGGCCTGGCTCCCTCTGAGCTGCGGTGCTCCAGCGGCGGCCTGGGTTTCAGGAGCTGCGGTGCTCCAGTGGCGGCCCGGCTTTCGGGAGCTGCGGTGCTCCAGCGGCGGCCTGGCTCCCTCTGAGCTGCGGTGCTCCAGCGGCGGCCTGGCTCCCTCTGAGCTGCGTTGCTCCAGCGGCGGCCTGGGTTTCGGGAGCTGCGGTGCTCCAGCGGCGGCCTGGCTTTCGGGAGCTGCGGTGCTCCAGCGGCGGCCTGGGTTTCGGGAGCTGTGGTGCTCCAGAGGCGGACTGGGTTTCGGGAGCTGCGGTGCTCCAGCGGCGGCCTGGCTCCCTCTGAGCTGCGGTGCTCCAGCGGCGGCCTGGGTTTCGGGAGCGGCGGTGCTCCAGCGGCGGCCTGGTTTTCGGGAGCTGCGGTGCTCCAGCGACGTTCCGGCGGCGGGCCCTGTAGCAGTGTTCCGGTGTTCCGGCGTCAGCGGTGGCGGCGGCCTGGATCTCCTCAGTGCAGAGGGAGAATAAGGAGGGGAGAAAGACAGAGACCCTAAGACTTTTGCCTTCCACCACAGTGAGGAGGTGTTTGGTGAACTCACTGTGGTGGATGTTAATTTTGTGTTTATTGTATGGTATTGTTATTTTTATATATGTATGACTGCAGGCACGAAATTTCGTTCAGACCGAAAGGTCTGAATGACAATAAAGGCATTCAATTCAATTCAATTCAATTCAATTCCCTCCAAGTTCGCCTCACTTTGCGCCGCGTTGCGCCACTCACCCCACCTCTGCGCGGCCCCTACTGCCGGTTTGGTTGTGCTTGCCGCATGCAGGCGCATGCTGGTGGGAACAGCCCTGTACAGGGGATCACCCGACCTCCACGCGGCCCCCGCTTCTAGTTTGATCGCGTTCATCGCATAGAGTTGCATGCTCGTAGGATGGACCCTTTAGACCCTTGTTTTATCAGAGTTTGGAGCATCCTCTACATATTCTGTATCCTCCCCCACATTTGTATTATCTGGAGCGGAGTCACATTTTCTTCAGACTCGTCTAAGAACCTGAATCTAATAGATTTTCTTTTTAGCCTTTCTAAGATTGTCGGTGGCCTCAGCCTCCTGAGTAACTGGAACTGGTGTGGAAAGTTCACTTTCTAATGAAACTGCTGTCGGTAAACGGCACCCGGTATCAGAACCAGTGTTGTCGTGCTAATCTCCCGACCCAATCGATTTAGTGAATCCGTGGACCCACGCTAGCGAACTTTCCTACCTGACCATACCACCAACTCCTACTGACTTCTCGAGCCAGCTTTACGGAGTTAAAATACTCTCAGGCAAAGTTCTTAAAACCACTTACCCGAGAGTTTCTACTTACCGCTGGTGGAGCTGTGCCCTCCAGCCCGTTCAGTGCGACATGCGCGGACATAATGACGTGCATGCGCCTGGCGAGACTTCTTCACGGAATCACTCACGTGACTCCGAAGTAAAATTGCTAGTCGGCGCAGACTCAGTGTGCTAAATGCCTGTTTCCATGCTGTATCTCTAAATTACTAAAAAGTAAAGAACATGGGGCTTATCAATCTTATGATTAAATGTATCAAGAATCTCTGTGCATCCAAGTCTTGAAGTTATTAAATTCATTCAGATCGATTTTGCTCACTCGATTCCATATACTGTAACAGGGAACACAAAATGCACTGTGAGGAGGATAGTGGTCAACTTCAAGGAGCTATAGAGAGGCTGGTGGAGTTGGAAAATTAACAGTAATGAATATTAATGCTGAAATATGATTCCAGGGATGGGGAGTGTGGAGAAGTCAGGAGAAGTTACAGAATAGGTTTTGGCGATGGTTAACATCAGGAACGGATGAGGCAGCTTGGAGAACTTTGTCAACCTTTACTAACAAATGACAATGAATTGCTTGTGGGAAATGAAGAATGACATAGGAGTGCCCAGCGTTTAACGATGAGTACACAAAGATGGCACAGGGTTGTTAAAATGCACAAAGCACCGAATGACAGATCACTGACAAGTCAACTTAGAAGATACCACAAGAGTCAAAATGAGACTGATTTTTTTTTATGCAGTGGAGCAATAAAATTGAGTTACAAGCAAATTAAATTGCTGGTTTACTAAAAAAGACTACAATGTGCTGGAGTAACTCAGCTGTTCTGGAGTCCATGGATAGTAATGTTTTGGGTCGGGACCCTAACTCAGGCTGCTTGTGGTGGGGGGCTGGAAAAGAGGTAGCAAGTGATAGGTGGTGTATCAATGATCTGTGAAACACTGCAAGAATGTTTGACTCATGCTGAGGTTTGATTGGTCTCTGGTTAGAAAAGTGCATTAAGCTTCTGACGTTAACCATATTACATAATGTGTTCACATATCTAAGTTAAACACTTTCTGTATACAGAGCTTTACAACAAATGTAATACTCAACTGGAAAATATAGGTTTAATGACACTACTGGAAATATGGTTGTCTGATAATAAAAGCCCCATGTTTATCTGTTGGTTTTATGCAGTGGACAGATATGTTTGCCTCATCTGTATCCTCCACGTCCCATCTCTCGTGGAGCTCAGTGTGCATTTGACTGTGCACAGCTGCTTGATTACATCAGCTTCACAATGCGAAGGGAAGAATGCTTCAGCGAACCGTGGCTACACAGGGACCTTCACCATCATTAGCAATTCAACAAATTGTTCCCTTTGTAAATGTTGGCGCATGTTATCAATTTTAGAGGCGTTTATTTCACTTCCTGCTGCACAAACAAGGTACAAAATGGAGTGCATATTGTACAATCTATTTCATGCATTGTTTTGTTCTATTCCACATTACCATTGGTAGCAGAGAGAAAATTTGATTTTATTAATAATTAGAAACTGAAATTATTGTATGGTTCTACCCACTTGATGGAGCTGGCTGATATGAAAGATTCCCCAATTAGCAAGTAACAAACAAGAAATAAACGGGGGTCTCTAGCATACAAGACCAAGGAGGTGGGCCTGTACTCACTGGAATTTAGAAGAATGAGGGGACCTCATGAAACATACAGAATAGTGAAGGCTTGGAAAGAGTGGACCTGAAGAGGATGTTTCCACTAGTGGGAGAGTCTAGGACTAGATGTCATTGACTCAGAATTAAAGGACATTCTTTTAGGAAGGAGATGAGGAGAAATTTCTGTGGAATCTGTGGAATTCCTTGCCACAGAAGGCTGTAGAGGCCAAGTCAGTGGATATTTTTAAGGCAGATAGATAGATTTTTGATTAATACAGGTGTCAGAGGTTATCTGGAGAAGGTGGGAGAATGGGGTTAGGAGGGAGAGATAGATCAGCCATGATTGAATGGCGGAGTATAATTGATGGGCCGAATGACCTAATTCTAGTCCTATCACTTATGACCTTATGAGATATCAATGTCACATTAAAACGGGAAGAGGACTGCTATTCCCTATGTTGACATACCTGGAGGGGAAATGAAAGGTAAAATTGCAGAAATATCTAAAAATACAAACTATATGGACTGTAAATCTGAAAATAAAATGCAATGAAGGTCATTAGCATTGGAAGTAGAGAGAGAACATAATCCAACAGCAGGCTATTGTAGATGTCTGCAATCATAAATAGATCAGAAAGTGCTGCAAATACTCAACAGTTCAGGCAGGACCTGAAGAGAGGAAATCACAGTCACTATTTCAGGCCGCTGAGCTTTCAGCAGAACATTGGTTAATGTTTGCGATGTAACCATTCTTTTAGTTGTTTAATTCCTGTGGAATTTTATTTTGTGCCTCAATAACAGGTTCCCAGAAATTGGATTAATGTCTCTTGAATCATTTAACCGTGACTAACAATAGAAGTCTAATGTAGATGTGTATATAATAATATTGATCTCAGAAGGTAATTAACATGTTTAATATTTATGCCAGGGCTATTCATCATATAACAACTGTAGCCTTGAATACCCTATAAAATAGTGCGTTTTGGTTTCATGACTGTCAAAATCTCCATAAACAAGACGCTGCCCTTTGCTTTCGGGTCTTCTGATGTCACAGCTTAAAATCAGAGTCACTGAGTTTCTTGGAAATGACAATGAAACATATATTCACAGTGGCAGAAAGGCACAACCTGTGATCATGCAGCAAACAGCTTTCAAGCAGGGACACTTCTTATTCTAGAGCTGATTTAAAATTAGATTACTAAAGGGAAAAACGAATCTTCCTAATTAACTGTGCTTATCATCAACGCATGCACGTGCTTGGCATAATAAATATTGAAAGACCACACGGTCGTTCGACTTATTCTAAATAATCTGGTAATAAATTGGGTAAGGATTCATGCTTTCCTCCTGGTTTTGCTTTGTTATATTTGCAAGAATGCAGAATCTATTCACGGCTTTATTTTTGTAAACACATAATATGTAAAATCCAGTGGACATTTGAGTGGCTAATCAGAACGACAGCAGAATTATGTGTCTTTGAGTGTTGAGCTGCTTGGTAGCACTATTCTTAAGGCCAAACCTCTATAAATAGTGGTTATGTATCTCTTCTGTCATGATTTGAGCAGATTTGAGGAAGGGTTGTTTCACGAACATAACTCTTTTTGTTAATGTGGATGGCATGTGGTCTGAGAGAAACCTCGCAGAGCCAGAGTCAGGTTTCGATCCTGTCAATGGGTACTGTCTGTGCAGTGTATACACGTTCTCTATGTGGGTTTTATCCTAGTGTTCTGGTCTCCTCTCAGGGTCCAAAGACGTGCAGGTTTGTAGGATAATTGGCTTCTGTAAATTGCCCCTAGTGTGTAGGATGAAAAAGTGCGATTAAATAGAACTAGTGTATGGTTGCCGTGGACTCGTTGGGTCAAAGCCCCTGTTTCCATACTGTAGATTGTTAAAGATACTAAACATACTAAAGATGTATTTGAATCATGTACTGAGTCTGGAGTCTGTTTACACATACTGTATCTCTAAACTAAACTAAAAGTATTTTATTGAGGAAAATGACAAACACCAGTGGGTGCAGAATGGTTGGTAACTACTGCAGTATTAACAAACCACTGTGAGCAAAAATATATGCAAAGAAAGGAGTACCTTTTGAAAATGATGCCAACATAAGCTCTCCATTTTGTTCCTCCAAAACATGAGCTATAAACATTGAAGTCTTTGAAGTGAGTATCTTATTTCAGTTCTTAGTCACATTTGTCAGGTTCACTTCATACTGTGCTCTCTGTCTAAATTTAGTATTGATTGGCATTGCTGTGCAAAAAAATCCTTTGACAATTCCACCTGTTCAATTTAACCTTTTTTTCTGGTTGTAGCCTGTCTTCAACAGGCAACCTGTTCTCCAAGGAAAGCACAGAGTACAAATAGTTTTCTGCCGACTATTCGTACCAAGGGTCCAGGACCTAAAACGTCTAGAGTTTCTCTATGTACAGATGCTGCCTGATCTCTGAATATTTCTGGTTTTTATATCCAAATTCCAGCATCTGCAGGTTTTATTTAATTTTGCTGATAGCTGGCTCTGGCTTTGAGAAGTACATTTTTTCTAACTGGGTCAAGCTGTATTCCTAGACTTCCCAAATAAATTGCCTGAACATGCATGAAAATACCTATTTTCTGGGTATCCTGTTAATGTACAGTCAGTCAGGTTGCTTCCCTGATCTAGGACGGGAGGTCATAGTCACAGAATTAAAGGACGTTCCTTTATAAAGGAGATGTGAAGGAATTTCTTTAGTCAGAGGGTGGTGAATCTGTTGAGGCCATCATAGATATTGGAGGCCGTGGAGGCCGTCAGTAGGTATTTTTAAGGCAGAGATAGGTACATTCTTGATTATTATTGGTGTCAGGGGTTATGGGGAGAAGGCAGGAGAATTGGTTTAGGAGGGAAGGATAAATCAGCCATGATTGAATGGCAGACTAAACAATGGGCCAAATGGCCTAATGCTGCTCCTATCACTTATAACCTCATGTCCTTATGATCAGTGGTTTGTTAGTAGAAATGGCAAAAAGAAGGCAGTCGCCTATTCTGCCCAACAACTTGATCTTGAATCCTGGTCTCTAAATGAACAAGTAATATTTTGCCATAGACTGGATCAACTAATCTTCCTTGTGCTAATGCCTTCTGGCAATTTAATCCATTTGACTTTAATGCATGTTTTTGTAATGGAAAACACATTTGCTTTGGTTTAAAACAACATTTAAACATAATTCAATCTCAACTACATTCCGCCAATAAAATTAATTTAAAATTGGAAACTCGTTAATTCATAACGACATTGTAGACTTAGATATTGTCCAGAGACCGTGAGAAATGTGATATTGCTAACTCTAAGGGCAGAAACAGCATTGCACGTCCATATTTGTTTCATGTGTTCCTAGAATGCAGGCATCAGCAATAAATCCAGTGTTTTATGATTGTCTCCAATTATTCATGAGCACCCATGGGAAGTTATCATCTTGAAACATAGTAAACTCCAGGTAGTATTCCCACCATTAGGAATAGAGATCAAGGACTTGAACTTGTGAAGATGAGGGAAATTAAATGTTTTTCAAAATCAAGATGATTTATGATTTTAGGGAAACTCACTGTGTTGCTATGCACTGGTTCGCATTGCCCTTCTAGGTAGTAGGGTCCGTGGTGACTTAATGTAGTGCATTTTGTACAAAATACCTCAGTGTCACCAAGATTTCAAATTGTGCGTGGTTGCTGAGAAAGCAAGTTGATTTGCACTGGACAGTAACTGAACATGCCAAGAGTTGGAAGTGTACTCATCAATGGAAAATTGTCACTGCATTCCTGAATGACTCACCAGAGAGTACATTGCATCTGCTCTATCTCAGTGGTGGCAATGCTTGTGCGGTCAAATTTGTTGAATTTCAGGTGACATGCCCCACACCTCCCAAATATGCAGCAAGTTGATTCTGCTGAAGGTAAGAAATGCATGGTATTTATGTAACTACCAATTGCCACATCTCAGCCTAGGTTGAATACTCTCTGAGTCTTGCTTCACTCAGGCATGGGTTTCTTCAACGTCTGAAGAACTTCCCATGGAATTTCTCAGCAAACATCAGAATCAGATTCCAGGGGTGATTCCAGGGATGAGGAACATTAGCAATTCCAGTGCTGGAAAGATTCCAGGGGGTGAGGGACATTAGGTTTGTGGATTTATTCCTGAAGCTGGGGTTGTTTTCCTTAAAAAGGAGGCCGAGAGCAGATATTATAGTCATAGTGATACAGTGTGGAAACAGGCCCTTTGGCCCAACTCGCCCACACCAGCCAACAATGTCCCAGCTACACTACTCCCACTTGCCTGCGCTTGGTCCATATCCTTTCAAACCTGTCCTATCCATGTACCTGTCTAACTGTTTCTTAAACGATGGAACTCAACTTTCTTAAACTCAACTACCTCCTCTGGTAGCTTGTTCCATACACCCACCACCCTTTGTGTGAAAAGGTTACCCCTCGGATTCCTATTAAACCTTCACCTTAAATCTATGTCCTCTGGTCCTCGATTTCCCTACTCTGGGCAAAAGACTCAGCGCATCTACTCAATCTATTGCTCATGATTTTATATACCTCTATAAGATCTCCCCACATCCTCCTTCGCTCCATGGAATAGAGATCCAGCCTACTCAACCTCTCCCTATAGCTCCCACCCTCAAGTCCTGGCAACATCCTCATAAACCTTTTCTGAACCCTTTCAAGCTTGACAATATCTTCCCTATAACATGGTACCCAGAACTGGACACAATATTATAATGGTAGACAAAAAAGCTGGAGAAACTCAGAGTCTATGAAGAGAAGGAATAGGTGACGTTTTGGGTTGAGACCTTTCTTCAGACTGATATCGGGGGGGGGCAGGGCGGGAAAAAGAAAGGAAGAGGCAGAGACATTAGGCTTGTGGTAGAGCTGGGAAGGGGAGGTGAAGGAGGGAGAAAGCAAGGACTACCTGAAATTGGATGTCAATGTTCATACCGCTGGTGTGTAAACTACCCAAACGAAATATGTGCTGCTGTTCCTCCAATTTGCATTGGGCCTTACTCTGGCAATGGCAGAGGCCCAGGACAGAAAGATCGTATTCAGAACGGGTGGGGGAGTTGAAGTGCCAAGCCGCCGGGAGATTAGGTTGGCTATTGCGAACTGAGTGGAGGTGTTGGGCGAAGCGATTGCCAAGCCTACGCTTGATATAGAGACGCTGACACCTGGAACAGTGGATGCAGTAGATGAGGTTGGAGGAGGTGCATGTGAAACTCTGCCTCACCTGACTTCCGGTGGCGTCAATGGTGGGCTGAGAGACGCTGTTGTTTCGCTCTGCTCCCGAAGACTGTTTTAATGAGCTAAAATATGAGTTGGAAGACGGAGGAGTTATGAAAATAACTACCGGAGCTGTTATTTTATTGTGTGTTATCAGAAGTTCTGCTGATAACAGAGAATAACAGCAGTTTTAAATGAAAAAGACTAAAACTCACCAGAAGCCTTCGAAAGCTGCTACAAGACCTGCACGAACTTATCTGAAAAAACCTGGAAAGACTCCTCAATCCCCGCAAGCATCAGCTGGAAGTTCAGAAGAAGAAACTGACTTTCAAAACCCTTCTACAGAAATGACTTCAATGGAGGAACAACTGGTAAAGTCAGTAACAGCTTTAGTCACTGAAAACATCTCTAAAGTGATACGAGAGGGGAATGTCGCGCTGGAAAAAAGCCTTTCCAAAAGCCTTTCCAAAAGCCTCTCCGAAAAAATTAAAGAAGGTAATGATGAGCTGATGGGGAAAATGGACGACTTAACCAAACGTGTGGTCGAGATTGAGGAGGACTTAAACAATAAAATTAAGTGGGTTGATAAGAACTGTAATAAAAAGCTGGACGCGATGTCAAAGTCTACTGAAGCGGCTATAGAAGGAATGGATAATTCGTTAACTGAGATGGCTAAGGAGATAAAGAGACTAAAAAAGGAACAAGAAAGTACTGGGAGGGAGCTTGCTAAAATGAAGTATAAATGTATGGACCTGGAAGCAAGATCGAGGAGGCAGAACCTGAGAATAGTAGGTATAGAAGAAGGAAAGGAGAGTGGACAGAACTTTCAGGAGTTTGCTGCCAACTTACTCAAACAAGTACTTAAGCTGCCTGAAGCCCCGAGAATAGATATGGTTCACTGGGTCCGACGTAAGGCTCAAGCAGGCTCAAATGCTCCCCCAAGACAGATTATCCTGAAATTCTATGGTATTTCAACCCTGGAATGAATTATGAAAAAGATTCCATATGGAGTGAATTTGATGTTTGGAGAAGACAAACTAAGATTCTTCCGTGATTTTCCAGCTGAAGTCATGGAAAAGAGGGACAAGTTTACAAACACGAGAAGGCTACTGAAGGAGGTCGAGGGAATAAGGTATGGGATAGTATATCCCACGAAATTGAGAATTACTTATAACTCTGTCGAATGTGCATTCACAGATCCAGAAGAGGCATTTAAATATGCACAAAATATCACACAGAAGGCCTACAGATAATTCGGAGTTGGTCTCCCATAATAACAAAGAGAATTGTGTTTCCCTTTTTTTTTAACAAACAAAAAAGACTGCTCTGGTTCATCATGGCGAATTTTCATCGAAGCGCTGACTAGACATCTTATCTTTGGAATGTTAATTCAAGGTCGGATTTTAAGTTTCACTTCAGCAAAGGATTGGAAAAGAAAAAAACTGTGGCGGGGAAAATAACTTGAGAATATGGAAAAATATTATCAGTGGACTTGCAGATAGAAACTTATGACTTAAAAAACACACAATTATATACTAACATAAAATATAATTAATAAAATTGTGTAATATTAAGACATAGTGTAATAATGGCTGTTGTTTATTTCATGATGTTAATTACTTGCTAAATATAAGAATAACGAGTTAAATATGATTATAAGTATTAACATACTAATAAATTTTATGGATATAGTAGATTTAGTTTAAATTGCGAGATCCATATTTGGATAAATCTACAAAACAAAAAAGGATTAACATAAAATCTAAAACAAGTGAACTCCTAAATACATACATGAAAAATACCAATATGACAGATGTATGGAGGATCGCTAACCCAGTAGGTAGAGAATATTCATTTTATTCAACAGTACATAAAACATACTCACGTATTGATTATTTTTTAGTGGACACAAAATTAATTCCATACACATATAATGCAAAATATCACAATAGTATTATTTCTGATCATTCCCCGTTAACTTTTTCTTTAAAATTCGAAGGAATGCCGGACAAAAAATCGTTTTGGAGGTTTAACCCCCAAATATTAAACAACCCATAAGGTTGTACATATTTAAAAGAGCAGATGAAATTCTTCTTTGAGACAAATGAAACACCAGATATTTCACCCTCCTTATTATGGGAAATTTTTAAGGCATTTATAAGAGGAACTATAATCTCATATCAAGCTTTCCAAAAAAAAAAGAATAATATTGAACAATTACAGCTAGAACAAGAAATTAGACAATTAGATTTAGAAAATGCTAAAGAACCAACTATAGATAAACACAATAAGATAACAATACTAAAAAATAAATTAAATTAAATTTTATCGGCCAGAATAATAAGATTATTTCAAATTACAAAACAAGAAAATTTTGAATTTGGTGATAAATCACATAAACTCTTAGCACGCCAACTGAAAAAACGGGAAACAGAAAACACAATTACTAAAATTAAATCAGACAAAGGGGAATTACTAACACTACCTAGAGATATAAATAAAAGATTTGCTCAATATTATCAAAATTTATATACATCGAAAACCTCTGCAAATAATACTCAAATTACAAATTTCTTAGACAATTGTAATCTTCCAAAATTAAATAGGGTGGAACAAGAGGGATTAGGAGCTCAGATTACACTTCAGGAAATAGAAGAACCAATAAGTTTGTTGAAGAATGGCAAAACGGCAGGACCAGACGGCTTTAGTAATGAATTCTATAAAAGATTCCACAAGATAATTTCTCCGCGCTTGCAAGAATTATATATATGTGCTTTTAAAGAAAATAAATTACCAGAAACACTAACTGAGTCAACTATTACACTTATACCAAAAAAGGATAAAGATCTAGAAGACCCAGGCTCATATAGAGCTATTGCACTCCTAAATACAGATCAAAAAATATTAGCAAAGACACTAGCGAGAAGATTGAGTAAATATATTAACAAACTAATAAACCCGGATCAAACTGGGTTTATACCAAAGAGATACTCATTTAACAATTTGAGACGGCTGTCTAATATAATGTACTCACATAATACTGAAGAAGACCTAGCAATTATCTCATTGGATGCAGAAAAAGCTTTCGATCAAGTAGAATGGCAATATTTATTCAAAGTATTGCAAAAATTTAACATGGGAGATAATTTTATCTCATGGGTAAAATTATTATATGATAAACCAACGGCTAGAATACTGACTAATAATTTATTATCCCCGAAATTCCAATTGACAAGGGGCAATAGGCAGGGGTGCGCACTATCACTCCTGCTATTTGCACTAGTGATAGAGCCTTTAGCAGAAAGTATAAGAAGTCATCCGAATATTCATGGATACAATACCAAACACTCAAATAATAAAATTTCATTATATGCAGATGACATATTATTATATATTACAAATTCACAAATTAGCATACCAAATATACTAAATTTAATAGAGGAATTTGGTTCTTTTTCTGGATATAGAATAAACTGGAACAAAAGCGAAATTATGACAATAAAACCTCAAGAGCCGCTACATCTGTTGAAATTCCCCTTTAGAATTGCAACAGAAAAATTTAAGTATTTGGGCATCCAAATTACTAGGAAGTATAACTCATTACTCAACGCAAACTATATGCCTTTAATAACTAAATTAAATGGGTTGATTAAATTCTGGAAAACACTGCCGATGTCCTTAATAAGTAGAATAAATGCGATAAAAATTATCTTCTTACCACAAATACTGTACCTATTTCAATCAATACCAATATACTTACCTAAAAAATTCTTTAAAAAAATAGACTTTGATATTATAAACTTCATATGGGATTATAAATCACATAGAATTAAGAAAAAAACACTTGTGTAAATCTAAAGAATCAGGGGGACTGACACTCCCTAACTTATTGTATCACTATTGGGCAGTGAATATTAAAAATATAATCTACTGGTTGGACAGTTCTGCCCAACAGGTAGATTGGATAAGAATGGAGAAAGAGGATTGTTCCCCTTATAATATAGGAGCGATCCTTCTTTCCCCGATGAAACTGAACAATATAATATATAAGAAGAATCCAATTATTCACAGTACAATACGAATTTGGAATCAAATAAAATTATCTTTAAAATTAAGAAAATTATCGCTTCTGTCTCCAATAACTAATAATCCCTCATTTAAACCATCTATTATTGATAAAATGTTTATCCATTGGGAAAGATTAGGAATTAAAACAATGGGAGATATGTATGATATGGGAAAACTTTTATCATTCCAACAATTACAACTAAAATATAATTTGAAAAATAATCAATATTTCAAATATCTTCAAATTCAAGATTATTTGAAGAAATATATACAAGGATATCAAACCTTAACTCCAGATTTAGTAGAGGAAGGAATGAATAGAAAGGCAGAATCAAGCAATTTAATATCTTACTTATATAATATAATTTTAAATATAGAAACACCAACGACAGAGACAATTAGAAGGGACTGGGAACAAGAGTTATTGATATAAATTCCTAACGATAGATGGGGAAAAAATCTATTATGTGTAAATAAATGTTCAATTAATGTAAGACATAACCTAATTCAATTTAAAATTTTACATAGATTATATTATTCTAAAACTAGACTGAATAAAATATTCCCAAATGTTTCCCCCATTTGTGACAAATGTCTTACTCAAAATGCCACTATAGCACATTCCTTTGTCTCGTGTATAAAACTGTATAAATTTTGGAATTAAATTTTTGGAATTTTTACAAAACTATTTAACACAAAATTGAACCCCAATACAGAACTGATTATCTTTGGATCAATGGAAGAGGGAAGTAAACTAACTATATTCCAAGAAACTTTTCTTAATTATGGTCTAATAACAGCAAAAAAACTTATACTCAAATTTTGGAAAAACGCAACTACGCCAACATTCAAAATGTGGATTTTAAATATGTCTGAAATGCTTCATCTTGAAGAAATGAGATTTCTCCTAATAGGCAAAGTAGACCAATTCTCAAAGACTTGGTCTCCTTTTATCAACTTTTTGCAAGTATATGGAGCAACATAACATAACCTCAGAAATTAAATGGTTTAGAACCGGGTGACGGACGGGCAAAAATACGAAATAGGTAGATCTCTCCTAATCTCTCTTTTCTTTACTTTCTCCTTCTATTTCAATCTTTTCAGCTGCCCTTTATTTCTTTTGCTATCTGTTTCTACTCGCTTTTCTATCTATTCTGACACTCTTTATTTCTTTTTTCTTCCACTGTTCTTTTATTATTAAATCAAAAGTATGAAGTTGTACAAGAATGGAAATATGTATGTATGTATTAGGTACTTATGTACCACACTATTGTACTTACTTCTAACAAAAATAAACAAAAACAAGAAAAAAAAAAGAAACTCTGCCTCACCTGGAAAGACTGCTTGGGTCCTTGGATGGAGTCGAGGGGGGTGGTAAATCGACAAGTGTAGCATTTCCTGCAGTTGCAAGGGAACATATCAGGGGAGGGGGAGATTTGAGTGGGAAGGGACAAATTGACCAGGAAGTTACGGAGGGAACAGTCTCTGCGGAATGCCGAAAGGGGAGGAGGTGGGAAGATGTGGCCAGTGGTGGGATCCCATTGGAGATGGTGAAAATGTTGAAGGATTATATGTTGTATGTGACGGCTGGAAGGGTGGAAGGTGAGGACAGCGGGTCCTTGTTATGTGTAGTGGGATGGGGAGAGAGCGCGGAGCTGCGGGATATAGCGGAGACCCCGGTGAGAGCCTCATCTATAACAGAAGAGGGGAACCTCCGTTCCCTAAAGAATGAGGACATCTCCGATGCCCTGATCTGGAACACCTCATTTTGGGTGCAGATGCAGCATAGATGGAGGAAACGTTGCGTATTTCTTCTCTCCATAGATGCTGCCTCACCCGCTGAGTTTCACCAGCACTTTTGTCCATCTTCGAGTTTCCAGCATCTGCAGTTCTTTGTTAAACAATATTATAAATGCAGTCTCACCAACGTCTTATACAACTGCAACGTAACCTCCCAACTTCTATACTCAATACTCTGACTGAAAGTGCCATCAGCCTTTTTGACCACCTTGTCTACCTTCAAGGAGCCATGCACCTGTACTCCTAGATCCCTCTGCTCTACAATACTGCCCAGAGGTTAACCATTTACTCTGTAGGTCCTGCCCTTGTTCAACATCCCAAAATGCAACACCTCACACTTCTCTATATTAAATCTCATCAACCATTCTTCCGCCCACCCGGCCAATCGATCCAGATCCTGTTGCAATCTTTCACAACCATCTTCACTCTCTGCAAAACCACTAACTTTTGTATCATCAATAAACTTGCTAATCTTGCCCTGAATGTTCTCAATAGACAATAGACAATAGGTGCAGGAATATGCCATTCGGCCCTTCGAGCCAGCACCGCCATTCAATGTGATCATGGCTGATCATCCCCAATCAATACTCCGTTCCTGCCTTCTCCTCATATCCCCTGACCGCTATCTTTAAGAGCCCTATCTAGCTTTTTCTTGAAAGTACCCAGAGAACTGGCCTCCACCATCCTCCGAAGCAGAGAATTCCACAGACTCACAACTCTCTGTGAAAAAAAGTGTTTCCTCATCTCCATTCCAAATGGCTTACCCCTTATTCTTAAACTGTGGCCCCTGGTTCTGGACTCCCCCAACATTGTAACATGTTTCCTGCCTCTAGCATGTCCAAATCCTTAATAATCGTATACATTTCAATAAGATCCCCTTTCATCCTTCTACTCCAGATTGTACAAGCCCAGCTGCTCCATTCCTTAATATGCCATTCGCTTTCTTCACTGCCTGCTGTACCTGCATGCTTACTTTCATTGATGGATGAACAAGGACCCCCAGATCCCGTTGTATTTCCCCTTTTCCCAACTTGACACCATTTTGATAGTAATCTGCCTTCCTGTTTTTACTATCAAAGTGCATAACCTCACATTTATCCACATTAAACTGCAACTGCCATGCATCTGCCCACTCACCCAACATGTCAAAGTCACCCTGCATTCTCATAGCATCCTCCTCACAGTTCACACTGCCACCCAGCTTTGTGTCATCTGCATATTTGTTAATGTTACTTTCAATCCCTTCATCTAAATCATTAATATATATTGAAAATAGCTGTAGTCCCAGCACCGAGCCTTGCGGTACCCCACTAGTCTGCCTGCCATTCTGAAAGGGACCCGTTTATCCCTACACTTTGTTTCCTGTCTGCCAACCAATTTTCTATCCATGTCAGCACTCTATCCCCATTATCATGTGCCCTAATTTTGCCCACAAATCTCCTATGTGGGACCTTATCAAATGCTTTCTGAAAGTCCACGTACACTACATTCACTGACTCTCCCTTGTTCATTTTCCCAGTTACATCCTCAGAAAATTCCAGAAGATTAGTCAAGCATGATTACCCCTTCGTAAATCCATGCTGACTTCAATCGATCCTGTTACTGCTATCTGAATGTGCTGTTATTTCATCTTCTATAGTTGACCCCAGTATCTTCCCCACCACCGATGCCAGGCTAACTGGTCCATAATTCCTTGATTTCTCTCTCCCGCCCTTCTTAAAAAGTGGGATAATATTAGCTACCCTCCAATCCACGGGAATTGATCCTGAATCTATAGAACATTGGAAAATTATCACCAATGCATCCACGATTTCTAGAGCCACTTCCTTAAGTATCCTGGGATGCAGACCATTAGGACCTGGGGATTTATCAGCCTTTGGTCCCATCAGTCTCCTCAACACCATTTCCTGCCGAATGTGCATTTCCTTCAGTTCCTCCATCACCCCAGATCCTCTGGCCACTGGTCTATCAGGAATATTGTCTGTGTCCTCCTTAGTGAAGACAGATCCAAAGTTCCTGTTCATCTCATCTGCCATTTCCTTGTTCCCCATAATATATTCCAGTACCAACCTGATTTTCCCAGTCTCCCTGCATGTTGAAATCTCCCATAACAACTGTAACATTACCTTTACTACATGGCAATTTTAACTCCTGATTCAACTTGCACCCTACATCCAGGCTACTGTTTAGGCGCCTGTAGATAAGTCCCATTAGGGTATTTTTACCCTTACAATTCCTCAGATCTATCCATACTGACTCCACATCTCCTTCAATATAACCCCTTGCAAGAGACTTAAATTCATTCCTCATCAACAAAGCTACCCCACCCCCTCTGCCCACCTGTCTGTCTTTTCAATAGGAGGTGTACCCTTGAATATTCAGTTCCAGCCCTTGCCCTCTTGCAGCCATGTCTCTGTAATTCCCACAATTTCATACTTGCCAATTTCTAACTGAGCCTCAAGCTCGTCCACTTTATTTCTTATGCTTCACGCATTCATATACAACACTTTGACCTCCGTATTCACCTCCCCTCTCACACCACTCGCAATTGGCCCTGAACTTATTATCTTATCCGGTCTCGAACTTTCTTTCCCATTAATTTGGGAGTCTTTTGTAACTTTCCTATACTCACTTCCCCTTCAACACCATCTTCATAATCCCAATTTGTCAATTTCCCCCCCCCCCCCCACTATTTAGTTTAAACCTATCCAAATCATTGATGTAGATGCAAAACAGTAACGGGCCCAGCACCAAACCCTGAGGCACACCACCAGTCACAGGCCTCTAGTCCGAGAAGCAACGTTCTACCATCACCCTCTGCTTCCTTCCATGGAGCCAATTTGCTAACCATTCAGCTATCTCTCCTTGGATCCCATGCGATCTCGTCTTCCAGGGCAGCCTACCATGTGGAACCTCGTCGAATGCTTTACTGAAGTCCATGTACACAACATCTACAGTTCTGCCCTCATCAAACTTTTAGGTCATGTCTTAAAAAAAAATCAATGAGATTTGTGAGAAACAACGTCCCACGTAGGGGGAGTCCAGAACCAGGGGCCACAGTTTAAGAATAAAGAGTAAGCCATTTAGAACGGAGACGAGGAAACACTTTTTCTCACAGAGAGTTGTGAGTCTGCGGAATTCTCTGCCTCAGAGGATGGTGGAGGCTAGTTCTCTGGATACTTTCAAGAGAGAGTTAGATATGGCTCTTAAAGATAGCGGAGTCAGGGGATATGGGAAGAAGGCAGGGACGGGGTACTGATTGGGGATGATCAGCCATGATCACATTGAATGGCGGTGCTGGCTCGAAGGGCCGAATGGCCTACTCCTGCACTATTGTCTATTGTGCAAAACCATGCTAATATCCCTAATGAACCAGTCGCCATCCAAATGCCTGTATAGCCTATCCTTCAGAATACTCTCCAGTAACTTACTAACTACAGATGTTAAGCTCACCAGCCTATAGTTCCCAGCATTTCCAGATCTGAGGCTCTATAAGGCGCTGGTCAGGCCGCATTTGGAATACAGTGAGCAAATTTGGTCCCATATCTGAGGAAGGATGTGCTGGCTCTGGAGAGGGTCCAAAGGAGGTTTACAAATATGATTCCAGGAATGAGTGGGTTAGCATATGACGGCATTAGCACTGGCCCTATAGTTGCTGGAGTTTAGAATGTTGAGGAGGGACCTACAACATTGAGGAAGGACCTTAACCTACCTGATCTCCCGGTTGCTCAGCACTTTAACTCCCCCTCCCATTCCCAATCTGACCTTATTGTCCTGGGCCTCCACCATTGTCAGAGTGAGGTCCGGCGCAAATTAGAGGAACAGCAACTCATATTTTGCATGCTGAATTGTATCTATCTTCGGTTTAAACCAGCATCTAAAGATGGAGGGGTTGGCTTTGCCATCTATCAAAAGGTTTCCTCTGCGGTTTAATGGGTGGAATTTGCTTTTGACCTCATCGGTCATTCAAGGTCTTGTCGCCATGTTGAGCCTCTCTTTTGTGGTACCAATTTTCACAGCCAGCAAGGTCTGGATCAGCCATGGGGATGATCAGCCATGATCACATTGAATGGCGGTGCTGGCTCAAAGGGCCGAATGGCCTACTCCTGCACTATTGTCTATTGTGCAAAACCATGCTAATATCCCTAATGAACCAGTCACCATCCAAATGCCTGCGTAGCCTATCCTTCAGAATACTCTCCAGTAACTTACTAACTACAGATGTTAAGTTCACCAGCCTGTGCTAATATGCTATGTCATATGCTAACCCACTCATTCCTGGAATCATATTTGTAAACCTCCTTTGGACCCTCTCCAGAGCCAGCACATCCTTCCTCAGATATGGGACCAAATTTGCTCACTGTATTCCAAATGCAAGTGCAGGTCAGTGGAGAATCTAAATGATGTCTGGGTGATGAGCTACACTCAGCAGCATCCAAGTTTTCATCGTTATTTAATTCTGCAAACAGATTTTGATGAAAAAAATCTAACAACTTTGTGTTCATTTGCATACACCTTTTAGTTCCAGATCTATGAAATTAAACTGTCATTTAGGTTGGAAATGGAATTCATCTTATGGATTATTAGACAAGCCTCGTGAGAAAATTGTGGCTTTTGGTCTGTCATAACCTTTGATTATTTGCAGATAGTTCACGGTTGTTTTTTGTTAGTTTAAATAATTTGAAGCAAAAGGTTGCTTTTTTATATTGCTATTTGCTTTATTTTCTTGATTTTCAATAGAATTACCAACTGTAGATCATTGGAACTGATGGGTCCTTCTTTCAAAGGCACATTTTGCAAGGTTTCACACTGCTCCTTCAGCTTTATTCTTGTCGCTAGTGATGGACAGTGGGTGCCAGAAGGGGCATCGCCGTCCTGGCGAATGACAGGAGAGAAGACAAATAACTTTTGTAATATTTCACTGATCGGAACAAAACTTGATGCACTTGCAGCACAGGAGAATGGTGAGTAAGGTGGCGAAAAATCATAGCACAATCGGGTACCACTTTTGCATGAATTTAAAAGCAACGTAAACCGGAAGAGGATACGATGAGAGTTTTATAAGTATACTAGACCAAGGGGGTGTATAGGGGTGGTGTGGCAGGGGGAGGGGGGAGGGGGCGGGGGGAGACAGAGGAGGGGGACATAGAGGGGGGGAGGAGGGGGAGACAGAGATGGGGAGAGACGGGGGAGAGAGAGGGAGAGTGAGAGAGGGGGTGCGGAGAAAAGAGGAGGGGGAGAGAGGAGGAGGGGGAGAGAGGAGGAGGGGGAGAGAGGAGTGGGGAGGGTAGGGGGGAGAGGGGGGGAGAGATGAGCGAGCGGAGCGGATGGCAGTGAGCGGAAGATGCGGCAGCGAGTGGAATGGGCGGCAGTGAGCAGAACGGGTTGGAGTGAGCGGGAGGAAGCTGCGGGTGGCCCCGGGCTGGGATTGTGAGCAGCGCAGGCGGGCGACGTCACTCACAGTGCATGAACACAGCATGCAGCCATTGTGATGTCATTACATCATCAGCCAAAGCCAGCGGTTTTATTTTCTAAGTTCTTTCAGATTTCTGAACATTTTGATTAATAACTCAAGAAATAATGCATGACATTTTCAGATGAGGCAAATTTGGAGTCCACGGGATAAATCTCTACTGGAATATTTTTAATTTTTTACCGTTAGAGCATTTTTTTCAAGCAGATGTGATTATACACCCACACACACACACCTCCAAGATCAGATTTTTAATAGTTTCGAGACCAAGTGGGAGTGGTTGGGCCCTGTCCCCTCAATGTTTGGTTGTTGGGGGGGGAGGGGGGGGCCTGCGGCGTCATACAAACACTATCCACCGCCCACACGCACTAACCATACCACACACTAACCACCCCCTTGATGTTATATTAATATTAATCATTTGCTCCTTTTACCCCATCCCCAGTCATGCATAGCCCCTAGCATCTAGAGAGGGAGCGGGGGTAGAGAGAGAAGACAAAGAGAGAGAGGGAGAAGAGACTGAGGTAGACGGGGCAGAGAGAGAGGGGGGAGTGGAGGTGGTGACTGGAGGAGAGCGGGGGAAGAGGAAAGGGGAGAAGAGGGGAGGAGAGGGAAAGGAGGGGGAGAGGACGGGGAGAGGAGGGAGAGGGAAAGGGGGTGGAGAGGAGGGGGGTGATGAGGGGGAGAGGAGGGAGAGGGAAGGGGGGGTTGAGAGGAGGTGCTTGGGAGAGGGGGAAAGGGGAGAGAGGAGGGGAGGAGGAAGAGGAGGGGGTGAGGAAGAGGAGGGGGTGAGGAAGAGGAGAGGGGGAGGAAAGAGGAGAGGTGGGGGAAGAGGAGGGGGGGAGTGGAGGGGGGGGAGAGGAGGGGGAAAGAGGAGAGGGGCGAAAGAGGAGAGGGGGAAAGAGGAGAGGGGGGAAAGAGGAGTGGGAGGAAAGAGGGGAGGGGGGAAAGAGGAGAGGGGGAAGAGGAGAGGGGGGAAGAGGAGGGGGGAGCGGAGGTGGGAGGAAGAGGAGGGGTGGAAGGGGGGGGGAGCTGGGTGGGACGGCGGGGAGCAGGGAGCTGGCAGCAGGGAGCACCCAGCAAGGAGTAGGCAGCGCGGAGCGGGCATCAACATAAGGAGGATGGAGGGTTGGGGGTGTGACGCCACTCACAGCGCGAGCAAGACGGCGCTGATGCATTGAGACATTATCAGCGAAAGACAGCCTTTTTCAGGTTTTTGAACATTTTCATTAATAACTCGAGAAATAATGCATGAATTTTTCCGATAAGGTGATTTTGGACTCCAGGGGGAGAATCTCTGGCAGAATATGTAAACATTTTACCGTTGGCGCTTCATTTTTTCAAGAAGATGTGATTATACACACACACATCCTAGATCAGACTTTTAATAGGCATATGATAAGATATATATGTCAACACATGAGGTCATAAGCAGGACCAGCAGTATAATCACCAATGTTGCACCCTGGCCACTCCCTTTTCTCCCCTCTGGCAAAAGGTATAGAAGTGTGAAAATGCAGACCTCCAGATTCAGGGACAGTTGCACAGCAGTTATCAGGCAACTGAATCATCCTACTGGAACTCAGGAGCAGTCCTGAACTATTATCTACCTCAACCAGGACCCTTGCACATATCTTTGATCGGATTTTAATGGCTTTATATTGCACCAAATGTTATTCCCTTATCTGTACATTGTGAATGGCTCGATTGTGATCATTGATTGTCTTTCCGGTGACTGGGTAGCATGCAACAAAATATTTTCACTATACTTCGATACATATGAGAATAAACTAAATTGAAACTGGAAGTTGGTGGTTATCAGTCAACACAGAGTTAGGTTCCTTTTCTGAAATTATTCCAAGCTGCATTGTGCCGTGCTGGCAGATAGAAGACTCTAGAATTGCTCTCACTGTTGTACGTGCTTTAATCCATCAAACTGTTCTCTTTTAGTTTAAAGGAAACAATCACCTGTTCAAAATTACTGCTTTTAATGTTCTGTTAGTGCAACAGGGCAAATAAATAGATAAAAGCTGCTTGGGCAATAGTGCATTTAAGCTCTTTCCAGGTGCTTCAAGAAATAATGGATAAGATTCTTGATGGTTCCTTTTGATGTTCAAGCATCACTCAGAAATGAAGAGGGCCTAGGCAAAAAAATCAATTCATTCATGTTTGGAGCAAGATACTAATTTTGTACAGTAAAGTACATTTGCACTGGGAAGAGGAACCCAACTGATAAATAATGAGCTAATAATCATTTACATTGCCTTCAAGTGCTTATCAACCAGCCCATCTGGCTTTTTGGTGGTTATTCAATAGGCACACTTTATCAATCAGCAATTTGCTGTTCGGACACAACAATTTGATGTTGCTGATAGCTACATAAACGTACGCTACCCTATATTGGGCAATTCTTGATGTAGACACACAAAACTGCAAATGCCCGAGCCTTAAGAAAGACACAAACTGTTGGAGGCACTTAGCCGGTCGGGCAGCACCTGTGGAGGGAAATGGAAAACAACATTTTGTGTCTATCATCAGTTTAAACCAGCATCTGCAGTTCCTCTGACAAACAATGTTTTGGGCTTGGACCCTTTTTCTTCACAACATTGTTTGTCCATTCCCTCCACAGATGCTGCCTGATCCACTGAGTTCCTCCAGCAGCTTGTTAATTATTCATGGCGGTTTGAGTTACAGTGAGAGACTTGAAAGAGATTGTTAAAATGTCCAGTATGATCAAGAAGCAATCACTCCAGAAATTCTCTGTGGAAATTCTAAAAAGAATGAGCACTCCTCTAACTTCTCAGACCTTTAGGGTAACCAGGAGAATAGTTGGGTTTATTGTGGGGATTGTGTTTAGAAATTCTTCCATTTCCTTCACCACCATTGTCTGTGCCATGCTATTCCATTTCTGACAATGTGCCAAAAGTTTTTTTCTCCACTTGGTCTACCTACGATGCCACTTTCAAGGAACTATATATGTGTATTCCTAAATCTCTCCACTCTACAACACTCCCCAGGACCCTACCATTTACTGTTGTTTGAAGAAGGGTTTTGGCCCGAAACATTGCCTATTTCCTTCACTCCATAGATGCTGCTGCACCCGCTGAGTTTCTCCAGCACTTTTGTCTCCCTAACATTCACCCTGGTTCGACTACATAAAGAGCCTGTCCCACTTACATGTCCTTGGCATGCAACTTACGCGACCTCATCGTTGAGTTGAGGCGCGCGGGCATCGTATGGCTGCATGGGTCCAGTCCCACTGAGAAGCGCAGAGGGGTATGGAGTTGTGCGCGACATTGCGCGGGGCTCCGGAAGTTTTGTAGCGAACAAAATCTTTGCGCGCCAACGGCCTGTCATGTAAGTGACGGCCAAAGTGGGACAGGCCCAAGACCCTGGCGTGACGCAACGTCTCACCTCCAACAGCAGCAGAAGCAGGCAAATGATTGTCAAACTCGGCCTGGGGCTCATGGCCGTTGCGGTCCGGATCCGCCCTCACTCCTACTTCCAGACCGGGGCCAAGAAAATTGAAGATGGACACAAAATGCTGGAGTATCTCAGCGGGACCGGCAGCATCTCTGGAGAGAAGCAATAGTGACATTCTGGGTCAAGACCCTTCTTTCAGACTGAAGAAGAGTCTCGACACGAAACATGCCAAGGACACGTATGTGAGACAGGGGCTTAAGATGCAAAAGCTCACACTTATCTGAATTAATCCCCACTGGCCATTCCTCAACTGACTTGCCCAACTCATCAAGGTTCTGCTGTAATTCTTAATAACCATCTTCACTGTCTATGATGCCATATCCTTTAGTGTCATTTGTAAGCTTAGGAACCAAGCATTGTACATTCTCATCCAAATCATTGATACTGATGACAACGTTATTAATTCTGCTATTGCATTACTTTTAAGAATCAGTGTATACTGATCCCAAAGGAGCATGCCCAATATATAACTTAATTTAAAAAATCCTAGTTCTTCCTTACTTACTATCAGTATATGAATCTGAGATTGTGATCCAATCGAAAATAATAATGTTATGGCCCTGAACTATTGCCCTTTCTGTTATTTACAATTGGTAAACCTATTTGTTTTATGCTTGTAATAAAGATCGAATGTTGCTTAACATTGTAATTCACACTCATAGTTGACTGCAAAATCGCTGGATGATGTGTGGGAAAAGTGTAGCATCAAGAATGGCATTAAAATAGCCATCACTCCAAGGATTGCTCATTCTGAACAACTGGGATTATCAAAGAAACACTGATCAATGAAGCATTTACACTTCTTAACACTGCCTGTTTTTATCAGAGATGTCTGTATTGCTTTTTCTCTACTTTCAAATAAAGACCAATTATTCAATCTAGCAGCCAAATGGCTTCATGAAAATGGCCATGTAAGTCTTAATAACCAATTCAGTCAGGGGAAAAGATGCACCCTTTTCTGTCAAGTTGCAATCTGCATTTATCACAAAGCATAACATGAGATTTTTCTCCATTTAATACAACAAAATGCTTTTTTAAAATAACAACAGCAGTATCATTATTTGCATTAGACTTTAATTCTCCTTCCCATTCTGACCTTTCTGTCCTGGGCCTCCTCCACTGTCAGATTGAGGCCAAATGCAAATTCGAGGAACAGCACCTCATAATTTGCTTGGGCAGCTTACAACCCAATTGTAACTTTAAGTAATCCTTGCATCCCCTCTTTCTCTGTTCCTTCCCACCCTAGACATCCTACTGGTTTCACTGGTGTCTTGCTGAGTTTAATTGTTTGTATCACTCGTTATCACGTTGTCCATAACCAACAATGGATCATTGTGGGCTCCACTTTTCCTTGATCATCGTTGCTAGTTTTGATTTGTCCTTTTACATACCTTTCATTCATTTGTTCTATGTACCTTTTCCTATCTGTCATTTCCCTCTCCCCTGACTCAGTCTGAAGAAAGGTCTTGACCCAACGGGTCACCTATACCGTTTCGCCAGAGATGCGCCTGACCCACTGAGTTACTCCATCATTTTTTGTCTATCTTCAGTAGTAAATCTAGGTTTTTCTAATGATGTCCAGATCCTGAAAAATGTATAAATAATGACAATATTGGACCTATTAATCATAGGCTTAGTGAAATATTGCTGGTTAAATGTGACTGCAGAAATCATAAATATATTACACTGATAACTTGCTTTGTAAGTAATTCATGTATTTTGTGCATGCTGATGTTGTCCCATATATTTTTTTGAGGCCTGATCTATAGTATCCTTCACTCCAGGGTTTCCACAAATGGTAAGAATTCTGTGATTCGCTGGTGATTGTTCAACATTGGATGTCTTCTTTTCATGATGATTGTGGCTGTCACAATTAATGTACGAAGCGCTGAAGTCATATGCCAACTAAGATACATTTGATACACTACATTTTCTGCTCCCAAAATTATTTACATTTGAAAATCAATACAGATCAAAACCTATAGATTTGACCATTTATTAAATGTGAGATCAGAGTATGAAATGGTGAAAAATCCTTTAGATTAAATTACAGCTGATCACCAAAGTATCTGTCAGAAGTGAGATCAAGCATCCTCCTCCGCTTCCTGCCACTCCATGGAGTTTTGCAGAATTTGTATACCTGCATTAGTGAGCTTGGAGAGGTCCTGTTCTTCCCTGATGTCGATGTATTGTGAAATTTTGTTATTTTGCATTAGTCCTTCAACTCTCATGGTCAGCACTCAATGGATTAATCCAATTGCATGGAACAATAATATTGTGAGTTAAAAGGAGAATCTGTCAAAAGGTGAATCATCAAATAATGAATGCATTTTTCCTTGTCTGAGCAAATATGTAATATTCTTAACACTGTAAATATTGGAACTTGAAATTTAAAATACTGTATTAAGAGAACAAAAGTTGTTTCAAAAACGTTTTCTGTTGAGCTGCCATTGAATGTTGACAATTGTTGCAAGCAATGTTTGGGACTGATTCTGCATCATACCTGTAACAGGACATGCAAAGAGATCCATGCAGTATCTCTAAACCAAAACTAAGTAAGCATCATGCCATCTGATTCTACTGTCCAGCTGACTACATTCCACATAGGTAGAAAGATGTTATCTTTGGAGGCCTCAAACCAGTCCAGTTTAATATCAGACGATAGACACAAAAAGCTGGAGTAACAGCTCATCTGAATGGGCCATCTCAATGGGCCATTCAGCATCTCCGGAAAGAAGCAATGGGTGATGTTTCGGGTTAAGACCCTTCTTCAGACTGGTTAGGGATAATGGAAACAAGAGATATAGAAGGTGATGTGGACAGATAAAGAACAATGATAAAGGAAACAGGCCATTGTTAGCTGTTTGTAGGGTGATAGACCGTCCCCTCCCCAACTCCCTGGTTAACTTATCCCTTCAAACCCAAACCACCCCCTCCCCAGGTACCTTCTCCTGCAACTGAAGAAGATGCAACACCTGTCACTTTACCTCCTCCCTCGACCCTGTCCAGGTACCCCAACAATCCTTTCAGGTCAGAATGAGGCTAAACGCAAATTTGAGGAATAGCATCTCATATTTTGCTTGGGCAGCTTGCAGCCCAGTGGTATGATTATTGATTTCTCCCACTTCAAGTAGCCCAGCATTCCCTCTCTCTCTATCTCTCCGCCACCCAAGTTGCACTAGCTTCTCATTTTCACCCTACATTAGCTAACAATATCCTGTTTCCGAGAGACAAGTCAAGAGAGTTTATTGTCATGGTAGGACAATGAAATTCTTGCTTTGCTTTAGCACAACATAATATAGTAGGCATAATATTGTCTAAATCTAATATTGTCTTCCTTATCCTTAACCAGTCTGAAGAAGCGACCCGAAACATCATTCTATCCTTCTCTCCAGAGATGCTCCCTGTCCCGCTGAGGGACTCCAGCTTTTTGTGTCTATCTTCAGTTTAAACCAGTATCTGCTGTTCCTTCCTACACAGTTTAATATCAGCATCAGTCTGTTGATGGAAGTGATTTAGACCTGTCTCTGATATAAGATCAGTGATCAGGACAGGTGATGGTGATGGTGATGAGTTTGGGTGTGTGCAGCATATTGGACGCAGTATAGATCACCATTGGTGAAGGAGATGAGAATGAAAGGTCTACAGTAGCACAAAATACACCTTTATCCAGGAAAAAATGATTTTATCACTCTTCTATTTTCTTGCTGGTACTCAATATTTCAATGTTTATTTTGATTACACTTAATTTTTATCATAGAGTCATTGAGCAATATAGTGTTGATACAGGCCCTTCGGCCCAACTTACCGACACCGGCCAACATGTCCCAGCTTCACTAGTCCCACCTGCCTGCGTTTGGTCCATATCCCTCCAAACCTGGGTTATCTATGTACCTCTCTAACTGCTTCTTATACGTCCCCGCCTCAACTACCTCCTCTGGCAGCTTGTTCCATACACCCACCACCCTTTGTGTGAAAAAAATAGCTCTCAGATTCCTGCTAAATCCTTCCTTCTATCTATCTCTGCATGTTCAAAATTGATAGTAAGATTAAACGAGAACTTACCACTTTGAAGTTTGATCTTTATTTTATGAGGAGTTACGATGAACGATGAGCGACAGGTGGGAGTGGCGGCGCCTAATGGCAGCGGCCCGTTTGCAATCGTCCGTCTTTTTTTTTATTTTTTGTCTTGTTAAATGTTGGTCTTGAGCTTAGTTTTTTATATTTTTTAGCTGTGTATATGTGGGGGGTGGAGGGGGGGATGTAGGGGGAAACCGTTTGTCTCTTCCCTGTACGGGGACCCTACTTTTTCCCTGACGGGTCTCCGATGTCGTTGGGCCTAACATCGTGGAGCCGGCGGCGGCCTCTGACTGGGACCAACCTGAGGACTCCAGTCGCGGAACCTGTGGACTTGACATCGCGGAGCTGGCCATCTTTGGAGCGGGGAGAGCTGTGGTGGCGCTCGGCTGCGACCCGACTTTGGAGCTTCGGGAGCTCTGGCTGCAGGCCCGGTGGACAGGAACATCGGAAGCTCCAGGTCCTTGGTGGGAGACGGCTTTTCAGAGCTCTGGCAATGGCAACTTCTCCCGCTGGAATCGTGGGGTTTAAAGGACACGGAGCAAGGCCTAACATCGCCCTGCGCGGGCTATCATCGGAACCCCAGTTCACCTAGACGCTGCAGTTGGACTGCAGGACTGTGGGTTGGACTGCTTGAACCGCAGGGTTTACAGGACACGGAGCCGGGGCCAAACATCGCCCGGCGTGGGACTGCTGGACCGCGGGTGAAGAACAGGGGGAAGAGATAAGACTTTGCCTACCATCACAGTGAGGAGGTGTTGGAGACTCACTGTGATGGATGTTTGTGTAAACTGTGTTAAGTGTGGGTCTTGGGTTGTTTTGTAATATAAAACAAAAACTGGGGAAAATGCAATTTTGTTCAAACTTGTTTGAATGACAATAAATAGCATTCTATTTAATTCTATTCAACGTGAATAAGGCCGTCAGCCCACATGCGCGTCAATCTCCAAAGCAGCGGTGTAAAATCACAGATAATAATGGTTGAACTGAACATCGTAAGATTAATGAAGCGTAGAACTACCAGATGACCTTTATGATATGAGGGTTGGGAGCGATGGGCAAGTGAACGCTGATCGTAACTCTCATAAAATAAAGATCAAACTTCAAACTGGTAAGTTCACGTTTAATCTTACTATTTTACTTCAGAGTTACGTGAGTGACTACGTGCAGATTTCAAAGCTCTGTGATTTCATGCCAGAAACGAGCCCATGCGTTACACACTGCATGAAGTGACCATGGATGAGTGAAAACGATTAATGCATTCAGACATTACTTAGTTTGTTAAAATGCTGATGCTTTAATCATCAAAAGAAAGTAATAGTGACCCTTCATCCAGGGGGAAACTATAAAACAGAATCTGAACAGAGTTGGCAAATACCCCCGGTTTGGCAATGGATTATTATAAGATGTTGGGGAAGTATGTTCGTTTGACCACCCTGCAGCTGCTAGGATGTGGTCCAGTGGAACGTACATAACACTTGGAGCTGATGTAGTAGCAGCACTGGTGGAGTGAGTGTGGAAAATATTAGTATCGACTCATGCATTACCCAAAACCCCATTTTAACCACCTGGAGATGATAGAACTAATAATTCTATGATTTTTTGTAACCAACAAACATTGCTAGTTTGGAGCTTTTAAGGCTCTAGGTGACCTAAACGTATTGGTGTAAATGTGTGACCACACATTACCGAAGGTCCACGGGGTATGCCATGAAACTGGTTTGAGACCTATCACCCCTGGTTTGTTCTGGTTAATTAAATCAAAACATAAAAAATTATGTTATTAGCAGATGTAACCATCCTGTCCAGTCGTAATTTATGTAGTGACTGGACCCGTTGCACTGAGGCCAGTGCCATGAGGATGACTGCATTATGAGAGCCGGCTAAAGATAAGGATGTAGCTGGAGCCCCCTGGTGAAGTAGTGTTAATATAACGTCAATATCCCATACTTCCGTGTACCTGGGCCTGGGAGAACTTGTGTTAAAGATATCCTATGCAATTCTGGATATCAGTGGGTGAGACCCGACAGTGAGGGTCCCACTTGCTGCAGCAAATATGAGGAGGAGGCACATTGGCACAGTTAATGGCACTGTAACTTAATTATTGTCAAAGACCCATTTGAAAATGAAGACATAAGTTATCCGTGCTGTAAAGTATGTAACATGTGTATTTAAACAAAACGCTTCCCATCTGCTGAAGTGGAAATGTACTGCCTTTTGGTGCTTTCTGCGCACTCTGCAGTGAGCACTACATCTGACAACCCGAGCCGCAGGAATAGTCGTCTCAGAGTCTGCAAGTCAATTAATTGATTTATCATGCAGAGGCTGGTTTCCCGAATCACAGGCTGAACCAGCAAAGTTTTATATTTTGAATAACCATATAAGGTTCTATATTATTCCCAACATTAGCAGGAACCCTAGCTGCTTATGCCAGTCAGGCAGTTCGAAAAGCCTGAAGCGGTATCTTGCTGGATATATTGCAAGACCCGACTGATGTGGCAGAATGGAGGAAAGACATGCAAGAACATTCCTCCCCAGTGTGGCAATTATGTATCTCTCGCCACTGTAGCCATGTATTTTGCAACCAGTAAATGAGCCTGGATGTAAACATATCGATGTTCAGTGTTCCACAAGCCATAATGCCGTTAAATACTTTGTGATCCAACATCCATTCTCTGTTGTCATTGATTTCTTGTGATGATACAATAGCAACAAATGAGGTTAGGTAAATATCACAGGATACTTTAACTTGATTGCACCCATGTAACTAACATATGCCACCACCATAGTGTACCAAATTGAGCATGCAGATTATGCATATTCTCACAATAACATTTAACCTATAGAATGCACCTAGTGTTTATGGGTAGTTGATACCAATAACTGAAAAAATGGTAAATCATGTAAACTGCATCCGCCTCCGTAACTGGAGATGTATTCATAATTTCTCATCTTTGAGCACCAGCATCAGTTTGTAATTACTGAAGATTACTGGCCATAATTACTAGATAAATGCTGAATACTGCCACCATTGTGACTTTGGTAGCTTCAGGTGGTAATAGCATAGGTCTATTAAGAATGACCTATATGGTACTTGAGGGGTTAATTTTCTGCACATTGTAAATTCTGATAATGCAAAGGCCGAATTTGCACTGTTGAAACACTGTTGCTATATTGCCAATTACACTTGATGAACAGAAGGCTGCTTAATAACAACAAGGTTGTTACAGGCTTCTGTTAATTCCATCTCTTGCCCCAGGGTGGAGTCCCTGTTAAGTTGATAGTTAAATGTAAATCCCAATAATCAATAGTTCTGATTGGTATCAACTTAAATTTAACTGGATGGATGAGGGACCCCAATTTCTCAAATATAGTTTGGGGATGCAACAGTTAATTTTAGTAAAATACAGCATTTAAAACATCATCCACATAGGTGATAAGAAATGTTCTTGAGCTCTGAGTAGCCTAAGTACCGGATTTAGTAATTTGGTAAATAAACCTGGGAGCTGAAGTTAGCCCATTTTGCAATGCTTTAACTGTTATCATTGACCCACCCAGATACGTTTCAAATATCTCCAGTGATCCCTGTGAATGGGAACTGAATAGCATGCATCTTTGAGATTGATGCTTGCCATATAGCTCCTACATAATCAATAATTGGACAGTAACGATGTATCCCATTTTGAAAGCCTATACTGCACATACAAGTTAAATCTGGATGAAGTGACATCCTCCATCTTTCACCCAGTCCTGAAAGGCAATCCTTGTCATAATACTGGGCCTGCCTCGAAAGAAAACTCCGGCCCCAATTCCAAGCCTGCTTGGAACCTATGTATGTTGTGCTGTATTAAGTAATCACATGTTATCATCAGTTTTTTTTAAACCAGATCTGAATCTCATGTTATCATTGTCACTTGTACAAAAACACAAGTGTAAATATTACCAACATGTAAATGATCCACAGCCCCATGTTTCGGAAGAACCAGACCCACCTACCGCCATGGCTACCGGTGGTCTATGGTAAGCCCAAAGGCCGCTGACGCGGGTTCTTTTTCCCCTTGATTGGAGATTAGGACTGGTAGGGTGCGTGGATTCCATATGAGACCGGCTTGGGCCTTGGTCTGAAACCTCATCATACTGAGAACTTTGGCCATAATTCTGTGCCAAGCTTTCAAGCTGCCACCGACTTCAGTGAACCGCTTACCCCCAATGGAGGCATGGGGTGTGTCGTCGCCTACCGATGAAGCTTTGCTCCTTGATTAGTCCGACAGCTTTTTGCTTCCTCATCCTGGTCTTACTTGTGGGATAAGTCTTACCTGAAGAGAGGATTCGGCAGATGGTTTCATCTCCTGGATTTCATGCCCTCCGATGTTACTCTGATAGCGCTGCCGATACTTGTAGCGTGAGGGAACTATGGCCCCTTCCGGGTATTCTGCCAACGGCTGGAGGCCAACTCTTCCGGCAGCAACACCTTTGTTTGCGAGTATCTCTTGAAGCTATAGTGCATGTGCTCCAGTGTGTTCCACGGACATACTTTCAATTTTAAAATCAGTTCCACACTGACCACTTGCACTCCCCTCCACAGAGAGGGAGATTCGTAGGCAGCCCTGAAAACAGGTGCTGCTGCAGGCCCCTGAGGATACCTGCACTGACATGGCCCCTTCTACGGACCTATATCAGGTTTTTCCCTCTAAGTCAGACAGGAACTGATCCTGAATGCTCCCCTCCACAGAGAGGGAGACATTGTGCAGCCCTGAAACAGGTGCCACTGCTGCGGGGCCCCCCAAGGAGGCCCGCGCTGATATCTCCCGCAGCCGTCGCCTCACCTACAGACTGGACCCTGCAGCGGGCCTGAAGCCTCCACGTTGCTCACTCCTCCCACCACTCTGTTGTTAACGGAACTGGGTCCTAGTGCCCGTCTCCCCAGCCCCGGTGACCTCAGTGGCTATTCCACTGGGTCTTCCCCATCCCCCTCATACCATGTAACCCCCGCTCTTTCCCACCCACACCACAGCCCACATACCCCCCCACCCCCTGACCACCCTCCACCCCCCCACCACACAACACCCCGTCCTCAGTCCACTCACCTGCCTTCCTCCAGCCACAACCCCCATCCCTGCCGCGTGTTCCCCATCCCCCCGGACCTCCCCCTCTCCGACACCGAAAGGTCGGTCCTCAGCAGAGGTCTTACCTTTGTCCCCCTCCGTCCCCACCTCAATGAGTTCCGCGCCCACCACGACTTGGAGCTCTTCTACCGTCGCCTCCGCCTCACAGCGTTCTTCCACGGGAATAAGTCCTCGCCCCCCACTGATGACCCCTTTTCCTGTCTCCCACATACCCCCTCCTCGTGGACGCCCCCTCGTGGCCCTCCAGCTTTAGAACTCTTTATACAGAACTGCCGTCGGGACATCAACCGCCTCGACTTCTCCACTCCCCTGTCTCACTCCAATCTCTCCCCCTCCGAACGTACTGCCATCGACTCACTCCGCAACAACCCAGACTGGGTTATCAAACCCGCCGACAAGGGAGGTGCCGTGGTAGTCTGGCGCGTCGATCTCTACAAAGCAGAGGCCACGCGCCAACTCTCGGACACCTCCTCCTACTTACCCCTGGACCATGACCCCACTGACGAGCACCAGGCCACCATCTCGAGCACCATAACTGACTTCATTAACTCCGGCTCCCTACCCCCCCGAGCCTCCAACCTCATCGTTTCACAGCCCCGCACAGCCCGATTTTACCTTCTCCCCAAAATCCACAAGCCCGACTGCCCCGGCAGACCCATTGTCTCTGCCTGTTCGTGCCCCACCGAACACATTTCCACATACCTTGACTCCATCCTATCCCCCTTTGTTAAATCCCTCCCCACCTATGTTCAAGACACCTCAGACACTCTCCGTCGGCTCCGCACATTCCGTTGTCCAGGCCCCCATCCTCTCATCTTCACCATGGACGTCCAGTCACTATACACCTGCATCCCCCACCAGGATGGTCTCAAAGCCCTCCGGTACTTCCTCGACCAGAGGAGCAACCCATACCCATCCACTGACACCCTCCTCCGCCTAGCGGAGTTGGTCCTTACCCTAAACAACTTCTCTTTTGACTCCTCCCATTTCCTCCAAACACAAGGCGTAGCTATGGGCACACGCATGGGCCCTAGCTACGCCTGCCTCTTTGTCGGGTACGTCGAACAATCTTTGTTCTCGGCGTACCAGGGCCCCACCCCCGACCTTTACCTCCGTTACATTGACGACTGCTTTGGTGTCACCTCCTGCACCCACGCAGAACTGACTGACTTTATCCATTTCACCACCAACTTCCATCCGGCACTCAAATATACTTGGACCATTTCCGACATTTCCCTACCATTCCTTGACCTCACCATCTCTATTGCAGGTGACACACTCCTGACTGACATCCACTACAAACCAACTGACTCCCACAGCTACCTGGACTACTCTTCCTCCCACCCTGCTTCCTGTAAGGACTCCATCCCCTATTCCCAATTCCTCCGACTACGCCGCATCTGCTCCCAGGATGACGTGTTCCACACCAGGTCATCGCAAATGTCCTCGTTCTTCAGAGAACGGGGTTTCCCCTCCCCCACTATCGATGAGGCTCGCACCAGGGTCTCCTCCATACCCCGCAACACTGCCCTCTCTCCCCATTCCCCCACTCACAACAAGGGCCGAGTCCCCCTGGTCCTCACCTTTCACCCCACCAGCCAGCGCATACAACAGATAGTCCTCCGCCAGTTTCGCCACCTCCAACGTGACCCCTCCACTCGCCACATCTTCCCATCTCCCCCCCTGTCTGCCTTCCGCAAAGACCGCTCCCTCCGCAACTCCCTCGTCAATTCTTCCCTTCCCTCCCGCTCCACTCCCCAGGCACTTTCCCTTGCAACCGCAAGAGATGCTACACTTGTCCCTTCACCTCCCCCATCCACTCCTTTCAGGGACCCAAGCAGTCATTCCAAGTCCGACAGAGGTTCACCTGCACCTCCTCCAACCTCGTCTACTGCATCCGTTGCTCCAGATGCCAGCTAATCTACATCGGTGAGACCAAGCGGAGGCTAGGCGATCGTTTCGCCGAACACCTCCGCTCGGTCCGCAATAACCAACCCGACCTCCCGGTGGCTCAGCACTTCAACTCCCCCTCCCACTCCGTATCCGACCTCTCGGTCCTGGGCCTCCTCCATGGCCAGAGTGAACAACACCGCAAGTTTGAGGAACAACATCTCATATTCCGCTTGGGGAGTTTGCATCCTCTGGGCTTAAACATTGAATTTTCTCAATTCTGTTAACCCAGACTGCTCCCTTCCCCCCCCCCCCACCTCTCCCTCAGCCCTCGGGCCCTGACATTCCTTCTCCATCTCCCCCCCCCCCCAAGTCGCACTAGCTTCTCATTTTCACACCAGAAACAGCTTACAATGGCTTGCTTCCCTTATCACCAATACTTTTTTGCATATCTTTCACTCATTGTTCTTGCTTTATCTCTCCATATCACTGTTTGTGTCTCTCGTTTCCCTGATCCCTGACCAGTCTGAAGAAGGGTCTCGACCCGAAACGTCGCCTATCTCCTTCGCTCCTTAGATGCTGCTGCACCCGCTGAGTTTCTCCAGCTTTTTGTGTAACCCTCGATTCTCCAGCATCTGCAGTTCCTTCTTTAACACTGATATCTCCCTCCTCTGGAGTATCATTGTGGAGCAACCTCTCCCATTAGGTGCTCCCTGTGGGTTTAGATGTCCGCAGATGCTACCCATTGAAGGAGGGGAACCCTCCTGGCCTGTCTCCCCTAGTTCACAGACCTGACCGTCTTACCTTTGGTTTTACCCCCTTTCTGGGGATCCACAGTGTCTGGAAGCGGCTGACCGCTATATATTGGAGGGGTCCCTCCTGGCCTGACTTCCACAGGCCTAACCGACTTGCTGTTGGTTTTACCCCATTCCTGGGGAACTACATTGGTCTGGAAACAGCTGACCCCTGTATGTTGTGGGGGGACCGTCCTGGCCTGACTTCACAAACCTTGCCGGCATGTGGTTTGTTTTACCCCCTTTCCTGGAACCACAGCTGGTCTGGAAGCCACTGACTGTGTTGTCAGTGACTTTGGATGGCGAGCCCGACGGCCGCCGGCTACCCGCACTTCTGTGGTCTCTGTAGCCGGCTCTCCTAGGTCCCGGTATCCATGGCTGAAACTGGGATTTCCAGTTTCGCGGCCCGTCCGGACTTTGCCCCAATTAGTCGAACAGGTATATCTCTGTGTGCTGTTGTTTTTCAGAGCGCACCATAGAGTTCAGAAAGTCAAGAAGAGCCGTTGCTAAAGTTGCTGCTGAGGAAGGAGGCAGCCAGCGGCGTCCGAGTTCTCCTGAGCTGCTGGTTCAAACCGCAGCCCCCGACTTCACGCCGCTACAGGCCACAGGTGCTCCTTGGACCGGCGGCAAAACCACCCGGACGTCGGGCAGGTCCGCTGACTCGGCTGAGTCTGGACCGGAGGACACCCCGCTCACGGGAAGAGACAGTGGTTGACTGTCCCGCATGGAGCGGATGGTGGAGCAATTGCTCCAACGTGACCTGCTATAGCAGGGGCAGAGTCACAGTGGGTCTCCTAGCAGACCCACGGCAGCATCCTTTTCAGGACTGCCAAATGTCTCACCCTCTGCGCAGGGGAGCATTAGGAGTCAGAACTGGGCTGAGTCTGAAGATGAGGGCATGGCTGAAGATATGACAATGCTAGGGGTGCCAGAAGAGGAGCTTTTGGGTATGGTCAATAAGTTTGCATTGCCTACCCAAAAAGGGCTGCCGTTACATCCTAAGTTGGCAGTCAGTATAAATTACATGGCGACAAACCAACTACAAGAGCAAGCCATCAATGAAACGGCAGCAAAGTACCTAGCTCCGGAGAATTGCACCTCCCTCAATGTGCCTGCTGTTAACAACCCCATTTGGGGTAACATGAGCCCTGGGATAAGGAGCCAAGAAGTCAAACCCCAAAAGATCCTTAAACTGCTGGCTGCTGGGATTACGGCCGTTGCCAGAACAGTGGATGGAGTTGATATGCCGGAGGAGCTGCAGGATGCGCTAGCTCTCTTATGTAACACTCAATATGAGATCAACAGTTACAGGAAAAGCATTATCCATATAACCATATAACATATAACCATATATCCGGCCTGCACTCAACCCCAAGTTCCCGGGGTTGTGCAGACCCAGCAGTGCACAGCCACCAACATTGCTATTTGTGGACAACCTGCCGAAACAGGCCAAAGACCTCGACGAGGAGGCAAAAGCAATTGGCACGATTAAGGTGCCGGCTGCCACCAAGTCCCCATACCAGCGGTGGCAGCATCCCTATGCATCCACCAACAGACAACGCTACGGCAATAGACCACCTGCTGGTGAAAGCTCGCAGGCCGGACAACCTGCTCAATGGTCTTTTTTAGACCATGGCCCAGCATGGCCTTCTTGGAAGGTGCGTCAACCCCACACCACAGAGCCTCCACACCACAAGAAACAAGGACAGAGGCAACCAACGCAGCACCGCCGGTAACCATGGAGGTAGGTGGGTCTGGTTGCCTCATGAACATCGCATGTTTAGACTCCTCACGGTTTGGTGGACGGTTGCACTTGTTTCGGGATGCATGGAGCACTTTAACTTCTGATCCTTTCATACTGGAAAGTATTCAGGGATATAAAATTGAATTTGTTCACAAACTCCTTTCCCCTGTTCAGCATACACCTAGTCGGAAGTTTGTACTTTCACAGAAAGAAAAGACAGAAGGTCATGCTGAACTCTTAAGACTAAATTCAAAAGGGGTAATTGAGAAAACCAAAAGAGAGTCTCATGAGTTTGTATCGAACATTTTCACTAAAAATAAAAAAGACGCATGATGCCGCATCATCATAGAGTTGACTTAACTGAATACTTTCGTGCAGTATGCCCATTTCAAAATGGAAACCTTTGTCACAGCCAAACAACTAATTTCCAATAGGTACTTTATGGCTTGCATCGATCTAAAGGATGCATACTATTCAGTACCAATAGACAGGGATCATTGCAGATATTTGAAATCTGTCTGGATGGGGCAGCTCTGGCAGTACAAAGCACTACCTAATGGATTGTCATCAGCACCCAGACTGTTTAGCAAATTATTAAAACAAGCTTTAGCATGTCTCAGGAAACAAAAAAATATTGTTATGGCTTACCTCGATATTTTAATCGTGGGAAAACTTTGGAGTTGGCCAAACAGGCCGTCTCAGCCATGGAGCACCTATTTCAAAAGCTGGGATTTGTCATTCATCCAGATAAATCAAAAATTATGCCTTCTACTACTATGGACTATTTGGGTTTCACAATTGATTCTGTTCATATGTCTGTCACTTTGCCACTAAATAAAGCGTCAGACTTGATAGCAGCATGCAACAGCCTTACTGGCATCAGGAAACCATCTATTCGGCAGAGTGATTGGAAAGTTAGTGGCTGCCTTTCCAGCAACACAATTTGGCCCACTACATTACCAAAACCTACAAAGGGCAAAAATAGCAGCACTCAAGCACCATGCAGGCTATTCTGACAAGCCAATGCAATTACCAGGGAAAGCAAAATTAGAATTACAATGGTGGATAGACAATGCACGACATTGCTCTAACCCCATTACTATCATAAATCCCTCAGTTATACCACAAACTGATGCCTGCACAAAAGTTTGGGGAGCAACTAATACCACCTCTAGTTGTGGTGGTAGATGGAGTGCACATGAATTAACTCTACTTCCGGCACTAGGAATTAATTATCTAGAAATGCTGGGAGCATTTCATGGACTCCGGGCTTACTGTTTGGAAATGCACCATCTGCACGTACGTTTACAGATTGACAATACCACTGTGGTGGCTTATATCAATCATATGGGTGGAATAAAGTCAATATCTTGTGACGAATTGATCAATACAATCTGGCACTGGTGCCTAGAAAGGAACATTTGGATATCAGCCACTTATCTTCCAGGTAGGCTAAATACAGTGGCGGACACCAGGTCACGCAAATTTAATGACAACACCAAATGGATGTTGGACCGAAAAGTGTTTGCCAACATTGTAGATCGGTATGGAACACCAGATATGGACCTTTTTTGCATCCAGACTCAATCACCAAATATCAACATATGTTGCGTGGGAACCAGACCCTGGGGCAGTAGTGATGGATGCTTTCTCACTACACTGGGGGATTTGTTTTTCTACGCATTTCCCCCCTTCTGCCTCATCAGTCGGGTCTTGCAAAAAATTAAACAAGACTCTGCATTGGGTTGTTCCCGACTGGCCTACTCAACCATGGTTCCCTGTGGTACTAGACATGGCTACAGAATCTTGCATCCCAATAAATAAACATCCAAGTCTATTGGTACACCCTGTGACAGGGGAGAGTCACCCATGCCATGACCAGATAAACCTGTTGGTTTGCAGGATTTGAAAAGGCCACTTCTGGATTATGGACTCTCCGACCAAACAATGTCATCACAGCATCATGCAGGGAGTCCACCAGAAGACAATACCTCACTTATGTGAAGAAATGGGAGGTGTTCTGCTCAAAAATGAACACCACACATGACAGAGCCATCATCATGGAAGTGCTGGAGTTCCTGGCAAGCCTTAATTTCAATGAGGGTTTGAGCTATAGTGCCATCAACTGTGCCAGAAGTGCCCTATCCAACTATCTTGGGCGAGGTTGCGATCACCTTGCAGTGGGATCTCACCCTTTGGTGTCAAAATTAATGAGGGGAATATTTAATTCAAATCCCCCCAGGTCCAGATATTCCCAGACTTGGGATATCAGCATTGTATTAACCATGCTCCCAGGGTGGGCACCAATAATGGGTCTTTCATTAGATAAACTGACCTACAAAATGGTCATGCTGATGGCACTTGTAACGGCACAACGGTTCCAGTCCCTATATAAGCTAAGTATGGATGCCATAAACATATCCAATAGCAAGGTAACTTTCTTTATACAGGGGTTACTCAAGGAAGACAGGCCTGGGTCATCTGGCTAAAAATTGGATTTCCTGGCCTATCCCACAGATTGCCATCTATGTATCGTGACCCACATTTTACGCTACATTGAGGTCACTAAGAGTCTCAGGGGCATGGAGAGGGCTTTGCTCATTAGCCACAAATGCCCTCATCATAGAGTCACAGTGCAAACAATTTCCAGATGGTTAAAGATGGTATTGGGTGCAGCGGGGGTGGACACTAATGTATTTAAATCTCACTCCACCAGGGCTGCATCCACATCAGCGGCAAGGATGATGGAAGTTCCAATGGACCACCTCCTTGCAACAGCGGGTTGGAGTAATGAAAAAACCTTTCAGCGGTTTTACAATAAACCCATGGCTGCACTGGAGACATTTGCAGAACAAATATTAAGTTCTGTTTTATAATTTCCCCAATGTAGGGGCATTATTGTTTGGTAATGTGGAATAAATACCTTTTTGTTTTTCAGCACAGTTTCATGTCTGAAATACGTTAACATACTCCTCCATTTCTCATAATGGCAGTGTGTGAGCATGGACTCATTCCAGGGCATGAAATCACAGAGCTTTGAAATCTTCACGTAGTCACTCACGTGACTCCGAAGTAAAATAGTAAGATTAATTGAGAACTTACCAGTTTGAAGTTTGATCTTTATTTTATGAGGAGTTACGATGAGGGATTGTGTGCCCTCCGCTCCCAAACCCTCTATTATAAAGGTCAACTGGTATGCTGGTTCTCTTATCTGACTATGTTTGTCAACTCTGGTATCTGTGATTTCACACTGCTGCTTTGAATAATGTCGCGCATGCGTGCTGGCGGGGTCTTCACGTAATCCCTCATTGTAACTCCTCATAAAATAAAGATCAAACTTCAAACTGGTAAGTTCTCATTTAATCTCACTATTTGTTTCTCTCACCACACAAGCTGGCTGACCTGCCAGGTATTTACAGAATTTAATTTTAATTTTTGTAACTGAACAAAGATCACGATCCTGGTTAATCAGATTTTATGTGTTCAGACAAACTATAGCATCATCTCTGATATTCTGGTGTCAGCTTTGATCAATAATTGAACTTGGTACTATAGTGATAACATTTCTTTAATTCATCATGGTGACTTCTTTAGTAACATTTTGCTGTTAAATAGTCACTTGTTTATGAAGTTGATGAAAGTCAATTTTATTTGTCTTATTAATAGGTTATAGATCGTACTTCCCTGACTTTACTGCACATTCATAAAATCAATACTGGTTCATTACATTGCACGCATGGCCTGACAAAAAAAAAGATTACATACTGCTCTGTGAATTTACTTCCAATCATTTTCTTCATGCATTCATGGATTGGCAAATAAAGATGGTGATGAGTTCTCCATGTGACTTCTTTAGTCATAATGATTGAGTGCAAATGCACGCCTGATGGTAACAATCAAAGAATAATATACAATGTGCTCAAAACAAGTGTAATGATCAATTTGTTTCATTTCAGTTAATACATGAGGAAAAATAATCAACTTGTTTAGCCTGGTTTGCCTGCTGTGCTGATGATAGAATTGTGAAGAATGTTGTCACATATGGGTGTCAGACAAATAATAGTTTACAATGTTGTACAATTTTGACTTTGGTTTCTTCAGATACAGCAGTCAGTCAATGATGAAACAACAAGACGTTTTATACGTTTTTAAGGCATGGAAATGCCTTATTTCACAGAGGTTTTATCAAGCATAAAATAACAATAAGGCATATAAGATGATTTTAAAGCATTTGTCCAAAAGCTTTAACAATGAATTTTTTTAACAATGTGTTTTAAAAGTAGAAGAAATAAAGAGGGGGAAGGTTTAGGGAGACAGTTCCAGATTTAAGAGCTTTGGAAAGTAATGGCAAAGGAGCCAATGCTTGAATGTTCAGGAGCACAAAACTGGAAGAGCAGTTTGCTCTCAGAGTGTTTTATGGTGGATAAAATTATTGCAGGGAAGGCTGAGGGCAAGGAGGACTTTAAATACATGTGGGAGAATTTTAAAACTGAAGCCACTGCTGCACTTGGAGTTCAACAAGGATGTGTGAGAAGGATTTCTGCAAATCATGTAGTTAGTCTCTGTGTATTTCAAATCTAGGATGTGCTCTGCACAACTCCATTAGCTAATGCTTTACAATGACATAGCATTGGAGTCTATAAAAGTAGCATAATATGAACCGGTTTTTGCACCGTAATAAGCACCTTATTATTCCTCGGACTGACGACATTTTGCTTGACTTAAACACGGTAAAGGTAAATTACATTTCTGCATTCTAACTATCTTTGTTGAACTTGACTGTTCTCACAATAGTCTGTTTTTAACTGTGACTAACTGAGCCTTTCAACTTCTGCAAACTATCACTATTCAGAGACATAGAAACAGAGAACAAATAGGTGCAGGAGTGGGCCATTCGGCCCTTCGAGCCTGCACCGCAATTCAACGTGATCATGGCTGTTCATCCAACTCAGTATCCCGTACCTGCCTTCTCCCCATACCTCCTGATCCCTTTAGCCACAAGTGCCACATCTAACGCCCTCTTAAATATAGCCAATGAACTGGCCTCAACTACCCTCTGTGGCAGAGAATTTCAGAGACTCACCACTCTCTGTGTAAAGAATGTTTTCCTCATCTCGGTCCTAAAGGAATTCCCCCTTATCCTTAGACTGTGACCCATTGTTCTGGACTCCACCAACGTCGGGAACAATCTTCCAGCATCTAGCTTGTCCAACCCCTTAAGAATTTTGTAAGTTTCTATAAGATCACCACTCAATCTTCTAAATTCTCGTGAGTACAAGCCAAATCTATCCAGTCTTTCCTCATAGTAAAGTCCTGACGTCCCAGGAATCAGTCTGGTGAATCTTCTCTGTACCAACTCTATGGCAAGAATGTCTTTCCTCAGATTTGGAGGCCAAAACTGAACGCAATATTCCAGGTGTGACCTCACCAAAACCCTGTACAACTGCAGTAGAACCTCCCTGCTCATATACTCAAATCATTTTGCTATGAATGCTAACATACCATTTCCTTTCTTCACTGCCTGCTGCACCTGCCTGACTACTTTCAATGACTGGTGTACCATGACACCCAGGTCTCATTGCATCTCCCCTTTTCCTAATCTGCCACCATTCAGATAATAGTCTACCCTCATGATTTTGACACCAAAGTGGATAACCTCACATTTATCCACATTATACTGCATCTGCCATGCATCTGCCCATTCACTCAGCCTATCCAAATCACCCTGCAGCCTCAAAGAATCCTCCTCACACCTAACTATACCCCCCAGCTTGGTGTCATCTGCTAATTTGGAGATGTTGCATTCAATTCCCTCGTCCAAATCATTAATATATATTGTAAATAGCTGGGGTCCCAGCACTGAGACTTGCGGTACCCCACTAGTCACTGCCTGCTATTCTGAAAAGGACCCGTTTACTCCTACCCTTTGCTACCCGTCTGCTAGCCAGTTCTCTATCCACATCAATACTGAACCCCCAATACCATGAGCTTTAAGTTTGTATGCTAATCTCTTATGCGGGACCATTGTCGAAAGCCTTCTGAAAGTCTAGATATAACACATCCACTGGTTCTCCCTTATCCACTCTACTAGTTACATCCTTAAAAAATTCTATCAGATTTGTCAGACATGATTTACCTTTCGCAAGTCCATGCTGACTTTGTCCAATGATTTCACCACTTTCCAAATGTGCTGCTATCCCATCTTTAATAACTGACTCTAGCAGTTTCCCCACTACCAATATTAGACTAACTGGTCTGTAATTCCCCGCTTTCTCTCTCCCTCCTTTTTTAAAAAGTGGGATTACATTAGCTACCCTCCAATCCTCAGGAACTATTCCAGAGTCTAAGGAATTTTGAAAAATTATCACTAATGCATCCACTATTTCTGTGGCTACCTCCTTGAGTACTCTGGGATGCAGACCATCTGGCCCTGGGGATTTATCGGCCTTCAATCCATTCAATTTACCTAACACCACCTCCCAGCTAACCTGGATTTCACTCTGTTCCTCCATCTTATTTCACCCCCGTTCCACTGCTATTTCCGGCAGATTATTTATGTCTTCCTTAGTGAAGACAAAACCAAAGTAGTTATTCAATTGGTCTGCATGTCTTTGTTCCCCATGATCAATTCACCTGTCCCAATTATTAAACTGTAATCGATAAAAAATCTTTGATTCATTCTTATTAATTGATCTGTTTCTAATATTTCTAATATTATTAATTTTGAGTCAGGAACCAAATTCGTATTAACAACATTCAAAATTATCTTAAAAATTTCTGTCCAAAAGTTATTAATTGTTATAGTTTGTGAATGAGTGTGTTAAATTAGCTTCTAAGTGCTGACATTTATCACATATGGCAGATATATTTGAAAAAATTCTATATAATTTTGAATAATGCAATCTGTGTAATACTTTAAATTGTATCAAAGAGTGTCTAGCATTTAACGAACAGTGGTGTATATGTTGTAAACTTTCATCCCATACTTCTGGTCTGATTATTTGACCTAATTAGTTTTCCCATGATTGCCTATATATTTCTGTCATTGGTACGTCGTTTTCCAATAAAATGTTATAAATATATGATATCAATTTTTCTGTATTCGGGTGTTTATTTAGACATTCATCTAAAATTTCTGTCTTTCGATTTCTAAATTCCTGTGTGTTTGATTTTACATAGTCTCTAATTTGTAAATATCTAAAATAATCTTTTGAATGTAATCCATAAATCTGTTGTAATTCTTGAAATGAAAGAAAGGAGTTTTCCCTGTAGAAATCGCCCATCTTATTACTTCCATAGTTTTTCCATTGTAAAAAACCTTTGTCCATCATTGAGGGTTTAAATGTAACATTGTTTACAATGGGGAGAGCTAGTGGTATACATTCCAATTTTAATGTTTTCTTTAGTTGTTTCCAGATACGTATGCCACTTTCTGTTATAGGGTTTTCTCTATAGGTTTTCTTACCTAGTTTAGTATTGGCAAATAAAATCGAGCTAATTTCAAAAGGTGAACAATCTTCTTTTTCCATTTTTAACCAATTTGATTGTTTATCTGATTCATCCAGCCAAAAATTCATATTTTTAATATTAACTGCCCAGTAATAAAACATAAAATTTGGCAGTGCTAGACCTCCATTTATTTTTGATTTACATAAATGTTTTTTTTATTTATTCTATGGCTCTTATAATCCCAGATAAAGTTGGTGACTATGGAGTCAACCTTAAAAAAAATTTAGGAAGGTATATCGGAATCAATTGGAAAAAATATAGTAATTGCGGAAGAAAAATCACTTTTATTGCATTAATTGTACCTAGCATTGAAATAGGTAATGTTTTCCAATATAAGATATTCTTATGTAATTCATTCAGTAAGGGTGGGAAATTAGATTTAAATAAAGAATCATATCTTTTTGTTAAATAAATTCCAAGATACTTGATTTTTTCTTTTGCTATCTTAAAAGGAAATTGTTGTAATATATGTAGATTATTTACATAAAATTGCATAAGTTCACTTTTATTGCAATTAATGCTATATCCTGAGAACGAGCCAAATTCAGTTATTAAATTCAATAAATTTGAAATACTAATTTCCAGTTTTGTATTATAAAGTAATACATCATCTGCATATAAGGAGATTTTATTTTCAGTTTCTCTGGTTTCGTATGCATATATTTCAGGATGTAATCTCACGCTTTGAGCTAATGGTTCAATTGCGAGTGCGAACAATAGTGGGGATAAGGGACAACCTTATCTACAGCCTTGGAATAAATTAAATTTAGTTGATAACATTTGATTTGTTAGTATGCTCGCTGTTGGATTAGCATATAATAATTTAACCCATGTTATAAACTTCTCTCCCAACTTAAAAGTTTCCATGACCGAATATATCGTTTTGGTATAAATCCTGTTTGATCCGGGTGAATTAATTTATTGATCACTGTGCTTAGTCTTTGTGCTAGTATGTCCTTCCTTTCTATTGTATTAATCTCCTCTCTCACCAGCAACGCTACCCCACCTCCTTTTCCTCTCTGTCTATCCCTCCTGAATATTGAATATCCCTGGATGTTCAGCTCCCAGCCTTGGTCACCCTGGAGCCATGTCTCCGTGATCCCAACTATAGCATAGTCATTAATCGCTATCTGCACCTTCAACTCATCCACCTTATTACGAATGCTCCTCACATTGAGACACAAAGCCTTCAGGCCTGTTTTTACAACAGTCTTATTCCTTATACAATTATGTTGACAAGTGGCCCCTTTCATATCGATCCTTATTACACTTGGCTATACTCTCCTATCCCTTTATGAGTTTTCTTTCCCGTTAATTCTGGGGTCATTAACCATCCCTTTACTCTCTTTCCCTTTAACTCGGTCCTCGACTATCCCATTTGACACCCCACCCTCCTTATTCAGTTTAAAACCATCCGTGTAGCAGTGGCAAACCTGCCAGCCAGAATGCTGGTCCCCCACCTGTTAACATGCAATCAGTCCCTTTTGTACAGTTCCCCCTTACTCCAAAACAGATCCCTGTTATCTAAGAATCTAAGTCCCTGCCCCCTACACCAGTTCCTCAGCCACACATTCAGGTCCCGTATCTCCCTGTTCCCGCTCTCGCCAGCACGAGGAACTGGAAGCAAACCGGAGATAACAACCCTGGAAGTCCTGCTTTTCAGCATTTTTCCGAGCTCTCTGAAGTTCTGTTGCGGAATATTCATCCCCTTCTTTCCAACATCATTTGTGCCAACATGCACAACCACTTCTGGCTGTTCACCTTCGCCCTTGAGGATTGTCTGCACTCTGTCCATGACATCCTGGATCCTGGCACCAGGAAGGCAGCACACCATCCTCGAATCCCGTCTGTTGCCGCAGAAACCCATGTCCGTACCTCTCACAATTGGGTCTCCAACTACAATAGCGTTGCCCGATTTTGGCCTCTTTCGTTTTGGCTCAACAGCCCTTTTTGTTTTGCAAGCCAGTTCACCACTCAGTGAGATACCGTCTTCTGTTCCGGCAGCTTCCACGTGGGTGAACCTGTTCACAAGAGGTACAACACCCGGGGACCTTTGCATTCCATGTTTTCCTCCCTTTCTCACCATCACCCACCTTCTCTCTTCTAGTGCCTTGGGTGTAACAATCTTACTGTAGGACTTGTCCAGGAACGACTCAGTTTCTCGAATGAACCTGAGGTCATCCACTTGTTTCTCCAGTTCCCTCAACACGGTCCTTCAGGAGCTGTACCTGGTTGCACTTCTCACATTTGTAGCAGCCAGAGGCACCAGCAGTGTCATTGACCTCACACATACTGCAAGTATCACACTGCATCAGCTTGCTTGACATCTCCTTCTTTTGCCTCGGTCTCTCCCTATCCAGTGTTTTGTGCAGCCTCCTCTCCGAAGACTCTCGAGCCAAAGACTCACACTTTACTCACAGGACTCTCAAGCCAAAGACTCACACTTTACTCACAGGGCACTTCCCTCACTGGCGCGCCCCAGGAGCTGCCTTGCTTGTATTGACTGTTAAATTGCCTAATTTACAAACCAAATTCCTCAGTTTTCAACTGTTTTCCCCCTCTGACTCACTGAGAACTCTCCTCCCACTCGGGCTAGAGCCAATCAGTGCTTTCTCCTCCTTCTCTTTGTTGCTGTTGCTTCAAAATCCACGGGAACACTGAGTAAAGTCTGCCTGTGCTTTGTCTCTCATTTTCAACTGCTTTCCCCCTCTGACTCACTGAGAACTCTCCTCTCACTCGGGCTAGAGCTAATCGGTGCTTTCTCCTGCTTCTCTTTGTTGCTGTTGCTTCAAAATCCATGGGAGACAAAAATAATCAGAGTCTAAAAGAGGAGAAAGTATTATGTGTTGATTGGTCATTAACCTTAAGCATTTATTTAGTTTCTCCCTTCACAGTTGCTGACTAGCCTGTTGAGAACTACCAATATTTTCCATCTTTGTTTCAGTCTTCCAGCGTTGGCAGAATTTTGCATTTTTACTCAAAATTAATTCCTTTTACAGTTTTATCTGTGGAAATAGGACTAAGATTTCCAGAACATCTACATGGAAATTGAACTTTGTAATGCTTATAATGTCATAGTCTAAATCTGGAGCTTAATATGCTTTGCTTAATAAAAATGGAGCAACAGGCTTTTTCACTGAAGTTCATGGCCTGAAAATATTTTATGGAAAATTATATTTTCACTGATAAAGGTAATTTAATATATCGATACCAAAATAATGGATGTTGCTAAGAAATAAAAGGTCAAAAGGAGTTGAACCAGCATCTGGATAAATGAATGGACACTTGAAATTACACATGCAATCTCTGAATAAAACAATAAAGCATAAGCACAAACTAGAAACACTGACATAGCACTGACGTAGGGAAAACATTACTGCTACTATCACATAGGTCACAATGCATCCCTAAAACCGACAATGTGTAGGAAGGAACTGCAGATGCTGGTTTACTCCAAAGATAGTCACACATTGCTGGAATAACTCAATGGGACAGGCAGTATCTCTGGAGAGAAGGAAACGATGATGTTTCAGGGAGAAGAGTGTCATAGAAACATAGAAACATAGAAAATATGTGCAGGAAGAGTCTATTTGGCCCTTCGAGCCAGCACCGCCATTCATTGTGATTGTGGCTGATCATCCATAATCAGTAATCATGCCTGCCTTCTCCCAATATCACTTGATTCCTTTCGCCCCGAGAGCTCTATCTAACTCTCTTTTAAATTCATCCAGTGAATTGGTCTCCACTGCCTTTTGTGGCAGAAATTTCCACAAATTCTCTGGGTGAAAAAGTTTTTTCTCATCTGAGTTTTAAATGGCCTCCCCTTTATTCGTGTGTCCAGAACCAGGGTTGTGGCCCCTGGTTCTGGACTGCACCAACATCGTGAACATGATTCCTGCATCTAGCTTGTCCAGTTACTTGAATAATTTTATATGTTGCCCATTTCTTCTCTCCAAAGATGCTGCCTAAAACGAACAACTTGGCATTGCAACCAATCTTAGAAAAAAGTGATACAGATGCATGAGAGAACTGTAAAAGAATCCCTGACATTCATTCAATATAAATTCAGGGAGATATACTTTTCTGTCCTTTCTATAGAATGTATCAATGTCTGTATTATGACCATTTTGCCCAAGATAATTTTACAATTCATACGTCATTTAAAAAAAAGCACGTTTGATTCTGACTTCACAGACATTTATACATGAAAAATGTATATGGTCTAAGTACTGTTCAGGAAGATGTCTGGAATTGGATAATTCTGGCACATATACACTTGAAGTATTGGTTTTCCTGAGCATTAGCCAAGGCTTACTGCACACCATTATGACCAGAACTCTATCTCCTTTAGCAGAGCAGTTCGGAAGACTGCATCTCAATTCTTATCTCAGTTGCACGAAAATAAATTCTGACACAAAATAATTGTAATGGATTATCGCTCAGAGAAAATAAATTGATATATTAATTTATGGATCATACTCACAGTCCTGTTGACAGCACATTAAATTTATGGCAACAGAAAATAATACAACCAAATAATTATCTAGTATATTTGCGCTGGTTCAGAGGTTTGTAGCTGTTAGAATTTTTTGAATATATTTTTTCAGGTGAGGCACCCAGTGAAAAGCGGGATGCATTAACTTTCTAGTTCTGAAGAACATTAAATTCTATTTATCTTTGCATAGATGCTGACTGGCCTATAAGTATTTACAGTATTTACTGTCTTTATTTCAAATTTACAGCCATTTAGATGAATTCAGCAAACAGAAGCTGGATGGCATTGCTGGCATTGCTATATTTATAGTGTATTCAAAATTACCCTTGGGGAGTTTGTTGTGAGGTGTGTCCGCCAAGAAATTCCTACTACCAGCAATGGAGTTTATGGATTTTAATGTAATGGTGAGGAATGGCGATGTATTTTCATGTCAGAAAGCTTTTGGACACCAGTGTTCCTATGCAACTACTACAGATAAAGGGCCATATCTCGAGAAAAAAAAACATGGGTTGTAAAGGTGCTGTCAGAGAAATTTTGATGAGTTGCCAGAGTGCATTTTGCAGAGTGGATTCATTAGAGCCACAGTCGTATGGCAGCAGAAAGGATGAGTGATCAAATTGCTGAAATAGGTGCCAGTGAGTGAGTTATTTTGCTGCCAATGGCATCATCTGTAATAGAAAAAAAACAACAAATGCTGGATTATTCATAGATCAGACAGCATACGTGCAAAGATAAACAGAATTTGATGTTTTTCAGAACTAGAAAGTTAATGCACTCTGCTCTTAATACAGTCTATGTGCAGGAGATATACAGGAACACAAGACAAAAGGGCAAGATCTAGGCCTAGCTTGGAACTGATAATGGACCAAATAAAGAGGTTGACAATGGCACTAGTGGAGACATAATTGGGATGGTAACAATATTGTCTGAAATAAATTAATGAGGTTCTGAAGTAACTAATTAAAAGGGGAAGTGTTGTTGCCTGAACATACTTTAGACTTCCTTGGAATCCAGGAACAGGCTGCAGATGTTTAGGAATTTAATATATTTAAGATCTAGGCCAACGGAATAATATTTCAACTAGGGTTCAATTCAGTTTCTATTGGCATGGACGATAATTTGGCAATCTCAATTACGAGGCTCTAAATCCGTTAAGGGGCAAATGCTAAAGTATCACTGTTTCAGAAGAAGAGCACCCAAGCTTGGTAATTGAACTGTGTTTCCCCTGTGGATGATATTTGAAACCAACAGAAGAAGGTGTCAATCACAGAATCAATACTCCTCACAGACTAATGGGCCTGCCCACTTAGGGATTTTTTTAGGCAACTACAGGTGACTACGTTGGCGCCTGTATGGTCTCCTCAGTCGCCCAAAGAGTCGTACCTTTTTTCTGCTCGCCACTGGATTTTGAAATGTTCAAAAATTTTCAGCAACAGTCGACGCCCATGGGCTTGAGACCAACGATCGTAGCCTGATGTAGGTGCTGTCGCCAGGATGGCCTAGGTTGTCGCCGGTGCTGACTTTGGTGAAATCCATTGGCGACTCTCTATGTCAACCTATGTCAACCGGTGACAGGTACCGGTGACTGAATTGTCTTGCCTTGTCTTAAATTGTCGCAGGGAGTACGTAGATTGTCATAGGTGTGGTCGTAGGTGGACGTCCCAATGGGTCGTCGGTTGTCGGTAGCTTTCCATCGACTAGGAGGTAGGTTGGTGTAGACATTGTCGTAGGGGGGTCTAGTCGCCAGTTTTTCGGTGACCTGCTATGACTATGACACTCGCCGGCAGTCGCCAAAAGTTAGCCTAAGTGGGACAGGTCCATAACTACACTGCTTTTATTTCACATTTGGTTGATCTGCTACTTAAGTAGGAACATGTGGATAGTCATACCCAAAAATGAATCAAGACAATTAAAGGATAATTAAATACTTTTCTCATTAAAGCTTTTACATATATATACATTTTTGTTTATTGAGATGGATGGAAAGATATCCTTGAACAAATGAGATGTTAGTCAAATTCCAAATCAACCAGTAAATGATCTTCTTCTTGAGAGGTACACATTGAACAGCTGAGTTGCCAGGCATGTCACATATCTTTGACTGGAGGATAATAAAACTGGATATGCTGATTTCATGATTCAGATGTAATAAAGTATATAGGCGCCAAACCAGTATACAATTCTTGCAATGAGGCAGATAAAAGGAACTTAAGAATATCACCTGTAATATAACAGTAAGAATAAATGGGAACTTACCAGTTTGATCTTGGTTTTATGAGATGTTACGTTGGTGATTACGTGAAGAAGGCCTGCCAGGCCGTAGGCACACTAAACTTCAAAGCAGCGGTATGAAATCACAAATAAACAACATCGAAGTACATAGTAAGATCAGTGACTCGAGAACTACCATATGATCCTTTATGAGAGATGGTTGGGCGTGGCGGGCACGTAATCACCAACATAACTCAAGATCAAACTTCAAACTGGTAAGTTATCATTTAATTTTACTACTTTACTTTGGAGTCATGTGAGTGATTCCGTGAAGAGTTCAAAGCTTTGTGATTTCATGCCGCAGATTACAAATCTCGGCATCCCACTGCATTGATTAACTCGAAAGAGAAATAAATGCATTAGTAGTAACATTGCATTCAATGTAGAAATTGGGTTTATTTAACAATGTAAACAATGTACCCCTTAAATTTAGGTACTTAAAATGGCATAGGCAAGCAGTCCTGGATTGACAATCGGCCGATGATAAAAATTCTGAAACATCAGCTCATTTGCCCATCCGGCGGCCGCCAAAATATGGTCGAAGGGCACGTCCCTCGCCTTGGCCGGCGACGTAGCTGCTGCCCTAGTGGAATGAGATGTAAACACACTATCTAAATGATACACTGACGTTGATACTAACATGGTGGAATGAGATATACAATCGTCAGTGTTAATATCTGTATAACCCAGAACCTGCTGCAGTCACCATGAAATAAGTCTGAACCAACCTTCCTTTGTGTAGTTGTTTGTTAACTAATAAACAATGCTGATTCAATATTTCTTAGGATTCTGGTGGCCTAGATAACATAGATGTGAGAACGTAGGGTGTTCAAATGATCTTCAATCATGCTATCCCTAGTCCACTCTGGTTGTGGAGACCAGAATGTAAATGTAATGGCACCTGCAGCCAATTCCATCCTCTCTAGCCTTTGCAATGTTTGCCGTTGTTGTGCTGATATGAATGTCATAACAAAGGATGTAGCTGGAACCCCTTGGTGCAGTAATGTTCACACATTTTCAATAACCAACTGCATAATCTTGTAGTGGGAGAACTTGTGTCAAGATCTTTTAACAACTCGATATCCGGGTTGGACCCAAGAGCGTAGTTCCCTTATATTGCAGCTGTAGTGTCTTTATAACTGAATTATTGTCAATACGATTTAAAATGAGCTGGAAATATCAGTAATCTGTACCGCATTAAATGTAACATTAACATTTAACAAAACACTTCTGATCCCCTCAATAGGAATGTACTGCTTTCTTGGGTACTATCCCTGCACACTGCAGTGAGCACCTTCGTGGCTTGACTTGACAACCTGAGGAAAAAGTCAATCCATTCAAAATGTGTAGGTCAATAATTGTTTTACAGTGCAAAAGCCGGTCTCCTGAACCACAGTTTGAAACAGCAAGGTCTTGTTTTTTAGCATAACCGTATACAGTTGCGCCTTAATGCCTGATGAAGTAGGCAACATGGACGCTTGGCCAGTCCAACAGTACGAACCCAAGCGAGGTCTTGCTGACTGTTTTAAGACCCGGCTAATAAGGCAAAAAATGAGGAAGACATAAAGACCATTCCTCCTATTGAAGCGAGAAAGTATTTCTCCGCACTGTTGTGCCACATATTTTTTGCAATGAGTGAAAAACATGCATTAACATGCATTGAACCATGCTTTCATCATACTTCGAGATCTAACACTTATTCTGTGTTATTGTCGATGTGAACTGGATGATACACCAGTGGCAAGGATATTAATTACAGGATATTTTCACTTGATTATCATGTGACTAACATATGTCACCATCTTTAGGTACTTACCCCCCCCCCCCCCCCCCACCACCCCTGGTGAATGCTGTGTACTTACCTTTCTGTTTCTCTGCAGGCTGTGGCTGGGAACCAGGATTCAGGGGGTTAAGAGCTTCTGTACCCGAATTGGCCAAGCTACATTAGGTGACTCATCAGGAGCTTAAAAGGCAGGAGCTCCCAGAATTATCTCTCTCTTCGTGATAGATCCCTGGAGGAAGATGTGACGGTCTGAGCTGCAGGAGGCCTGGTTGCATGGCACAGCACTTTGTACAGTTGTCGCATACTTTTGTAGATTAATGTTGTATTGGACGGAAGGGATGACCTGAGAGTTTTCGGGTATTTTGGTTGCAGGGTAAGGGCAATATAGGTAGGGTTAGAGTCTTCAGTCCGACGGCCCATTGAGAGGCTGGCTGGAGCATACTTATATATAATTTGTTAGTCAATCCTGGTCCCTGACCGTGTTCTTTAAAAATCAGGTTCGGGTTTTGTTTTAGTGTTACAAATTAAAGATTTTTTTTAAAATCTAAACTTGACCCTGGTTTTGATTTGTTACGTGAGTCTCAGGAACCAGCCTTCAGGAGTCGTAACAAAATGGGGGCTCATCCTAAGCTTTGAGGACCCTAGACAGCTGGGATTTTTTTGGTAGGCTTCTGGTGACTGAGGAAGTCTGTGTTGTGAGGGGATTTTTTTCCCTTCCATTTGTGGTGACATTTGTGCCCAGTGGTTGGCTGGTGCTTTGGTCCAGACTTTTGATATGGAGTTTAAAGTGGATGACTTTATCGATGCTCCTAGTCAGGAGTTGTTTGACAAATGTATGAAAGAGCAGTTGTTAGTGCTGGCAGACAACTATGAGGTGTCTGTTGATAAGCATTCGAGGAAACAGGCTATAAAGTCGATGTTATGGTCTGTGTTGAAGAGGAGTGGGGTATTGCTTGCTGAGGAAAAAAGTCCTCTAGCCTCTACACAGCCTGGTCAGAAAATGCGGGACATCATTCGATTGAAGGAGTTCGCATTAAGAGAGAAAGAGCTTGAAATGCAAAAGGAGGAGAGGGAGAGGGCCTTCACGCTTAAAATGAAACACCTCGAGATACGGTAGAAGGAATGAGGAAGAACATCCGCCTGGTTCCCCCGTTTAATGAGAAGGATGTGGACAAGTATTTTGCAGTGTTTGAACGGGTGGCTTTGTCCTTGAAGTGGCCTAAGGACATGTGGGCCTTGCTCTTGCAGTGTGTCCTTGTGGGTAAAGCATGGGAGGTGTACTGGTCTTTATCTCTTGAAGACAGTCTGGACTATGAGTGTTTGAATTCTACGGTATTAAGGGCTTATGAATTAGTTCCAGAGGCATACCGGCAGAAGTTCCGGCACTTTAGGAAGTTTGATAGTCAGACTTATGTGGAGTTTGCTTGGGAGAAGGAAGCGCTTTCTGACAGGTGGTGCGCTTCTCAAGGAGTGAAGGATTTTAAGCTGCTGCGGGCCTTGATGATTATGGAAGACTTTAAGAACTGTCTCCCTGAGAGGGTTGCTACTTACCTTAATGAACAGAAGGTGACAGAGGTATCTATGGCTGCGGGGTTAGCAGATGAGTATGTATTGACTCATAAAACTGAGTTTGTTGGGCGGTCCAATAAGTTTGGAGCACGGCCGGTTAATCGTGGTGGCGTCGTAGGTGGCAGTGTCAAAGTTGTTTCTGTGCCTGCAAGTGTCAGCACATTGATACAGGGGGAGGTCCGAGCTGATAAGGTTGATGGAGATCTCAGGACTAGGGAAGGTCCTGTGTGCTACTATTGTAAAGAGAGCGGGTACATCGTAAGTTTGTGTCCCATCCTGCTCAAGAAAAATGCAAAGCCTGTGATTTTGGTTGGTATACAAAAAGCACCTGTGGTTCCTGGGATACCTGCGTATGATGAGTGTAATAATTATTCTGCGTTCATCACGAAAGGTTTTGTTTCTCTAGAGGATGGGGGTCATTGAGTTCCAGTATCCATCTTGCGTGATACTGGTGCTACTAAGTCCTTTATATTGGATAGTGTACTGCCGTTTTCTGGGGAGTCATCGGTTGGGTCCAGTGTCTCTGTGGTAGGATTCGGGTTGGAGGATATGGTAGTGCCTTTGCATACCGTGAATCTCGAGTCCGAGTTGGTTTCAGGCCGGGTAACTGTTGGGTTACGGCCGTGTTTTCCCATTGCGGGAGTTTCTGTGATTTTGGGGAATGACTTGGCAGGAGGTTGAGTTTTCATTACTCCTGAGGTGATGGCTGTTCCGGTGGTGCAGAGTCCTGATAGATTGGCTATGCAGCACCCAAAGGTCTTCACTGATTGTGCTGTCACGAGGGCTATGGCCAAGAGCCAGGCAAAGTTTGAAGATGTAGTGGACCTGAGTGAGAGCATTTTTGGGGATCATGATGATGGATCCTGTGTTGTGAAGGGTATTTCTACATTTCAAGATGGGGTCGTGTCTGAAAATGTGCCGGTGTCGCTGTCACGTGACCGGCTGGTTGGATCCAGGTTTATCGGATCTGTTCGACTGCGCGGTGCCTGAGGGGGATATGGATTGCACAGCAAAGGCATATTTTCTGAGGAATGGATTACTGATGCGAAAGTGGTCTCCCTTGGATATGTCAGGGCATGATGATTGGAGCGTGGTTGATCAGATTGTGATACCTCATTGGTAAAGGAACGAGATGCTCAATTTGGCTCATGATGGACCTCTGGGTGGACATTTGGGGGTCAATAAGGTTCCAACTTCATGTCAAAGGTTTTTGGTCAGGTAATGAAGTTGTTGGATATTGAGCATTGTTACTCCAGTGCATATCATCCTGAGAGGCAGGGAGTTCTCGAGCGGTTTCACCAGACTTTGAAATCTATGTTGAGGACTTACTGCCTGGAGTTTGAAAAAGACTGTGATGAGGGTGTTCATCTAGTTATGTTTGTGGTGCGTGAGGTCATGCAGGAGTCTTTAGGGTTCAGTCCTGCTGACCTGGTGTTCACGCCTACGGTTCGTGGTCCGTTGAGGGTCCTGAAGGAGAAATGGTTGCAGGAGAATTCAAAACTTAGTATTTTAGACCACGTCTAAAAATAATAAGTACGTCTGTACTTTTAGGTCTAGACTGCAGAGGGCATGCAAACTGGCAATGGGTAATCTTGCTACTGCTCAGTCTAGGATGAAGGGCTGGTTCGACAGGAAGGCTTTGAGTAGGAATTATTCTCCAGGTGACAAGGTCCTGGTGTTGTTGCCTATTCCTGGTTCCAGTCTGCAGGCTCGGTATAGTGGTCCCTATCACGTGGTTAAGAAGGTTGGTGCAAGTGATTACATTATTGGTACCCCTGATCAGAGGCGTAAGACTCGGCTCTGTCATGTCAACATGCTGAAGCAGTACCATGAGCAGGAGCATGTACGGGTTGATGGGGAGGAGCTGTGTCCTTCGGTTTTGTCTAAGCCAGTTTTGGCTATAGCAGTGCTGCCCCCTGACACGGGTGGTGATGTGGGTGAGGTACGGCTGTGGCAGTGACGCAGGGAAAGCTGTGCAACTCTGGAGTTGCTTCCCTTGCGGTTGTCTCATTTGGCTGAAAGTCAGCGGGATGATCTGCTTGCTTTGGTGGGGTCAAAACGGCCACTGTTCTCGGATGTGCCTTCTCAGACATCTGTGCTGCAGCATGACATTGACGTGGCCAGTGCTGCGCCAATTAAACAGCATCCATATCGGGTCAATCCTGACAAGCGTCATCGCCTAAGAGGTCAGGTTGACTATATGCTGCAGCATGCAATTGCTGAACCTAGTTGTAGTCCGTGGAGTTCTCCTTGTCTACTGTGCTGTAACTAAGCCAGATTGCTATCCTCTTCCATGGATGGAGGAGTGCGTGGATCATGTGGGAAGTGCATCTTTTGTGTCTAAGTTGGACTTGCTAAAAGGGTATTGCCAAGTTCCTTTGTTACTGAATAGTTTCTTCCGAAGCTATTCAGTTTCTTTGGGTGGGTGTGTTAGGTACTCCCCCCCCCCCCCCCCCCCCCCCGGTGAATGCTGTGTACTTACCTTTCCGTTTCAGGCCGTGGCTGGGAACCAGGATTCAAGGGGTTAAGTGCTTCTGTACCCAATTGGCTAAGCTATGTCAGGTGACTCATCGAGAGCTTAAAAGGCAGGAGCTCCCAGAATTCTCTCTCTCTTTGTGATAAATCCCTGGAGGATGAGGTGCTGGTCTGAGCTGCAGGAGGCCTGGCCGCATGGTGCAGCACTTTGTATAGTTGTCACATACTTTTGTAGATTAATGTTGTATTGGAAGGGAAGGGATGACCTGAGAGTTTTCGGGTATTTTGGTTGCAGGGTTAGGGCTATATAGGTAGGGTTAGAGTCTTCAGTCCGACGGCCCATTGAGAGGCTGGCTGGAGCACACTTATATATAATTTGTTAGCCAATCCTGGTCCCTGACCATGTTCTTTAAAAATCAGGCTCGGGTTTTCTTTTAGTGTCACAAATTAAAGACTGTTTTTTTAATCTAAACTTGACCCTGGTTTTGATTTGTTACGCGACTCTGAGGAACCAGTGTTCGAGAGTCGTAACACCATCGTAGAATAGCAACTTGAATTTGAGCTCATAGAATATGTATATTCGCTCAAAACCCCTTACTCATGGGTACATTTATATATTTAGTTGATACCAACAACTGAAGAATTGGTAACTCATGCAATCTCCACTACCTTTGAGTAGGTGATGGTATTTGGAACCTCATCTTAGAGTTCTAAACATCAGTTCATAATAACTGAATTCAAGCGACCACACAACTGTAGCGAGTTTCAAGTTCAAGTTCAATGAGTTATTGTCATGTTCAGCAATGCTGAATACTGTTACTTCATCATTGTGGCTGAAGTAGCCTCTGCTGACTATAGCGCAAGGTTATTACTTTGCCTTTAGCTTTTACTTAAAGAAAAAACACTATAAAAAACATACTTTTTATTATAAGGAGAAACCCTTTATAGCCTGACTCACCTGAGTCCAAATAGGGCTGAATGAGTCCCAGTAATTTCTTGACTGGGGACCCCACTGTCAGTGGCTCCAGAGTTGCTTCCTTGTCGTTCCAATGGCATCCCACGGGCTAGGATCCGCTGATCCCCCTGTCAGCGACTCTGCTTAAATTTCTTGCCGTTTTTACGGCATCCGTGCAGGCTGGGGAGCCGCTAACTTCACTGTTAGCGGCTCCTTATCTCGCAACCCGATCAATTTTGCTGGTTTATCCGCATTTGCAGTCGGACTGGAATTTCCCCACAGTCCATAACCGGCAACTAGTCAGGCTGCGAAACTGGCAGGAAAAACTTCTGTAAAAAGAGGCTCCTGCCTAAAAACCCCTGGTAAGTAAAAAAACAAACTTACCTTTTAAGTTTAACTTACCACCGGCAGGAGCTCTGTCTTGCCAGACAGGTGCTTGCTGGTGCTGATGTACTGGTGCGCATGTGGCCTGGTGGGCCTCCTTCACGGAATCACTCACGTGACTCCAAAATAAAATACTTGAGTGCACCATGCTAATACTCTCTAAAATGGATTGGACTATATAGACTGACAATCTATCATCCAGGAGGTTGCAGGAAAGTTGTTTCTCTGAGCTGAGGAGTGTTGAAGTTGGGGGTCACAGTATCAGCATAAGGTGTGACCATGTAGGGCAGAGAGTGTTGAATCTTTTAGATTCTAAGCTAATTAAAAAACATCAATAACTTACTGGATATTTAGGATATCAAGAGATATGGGAATAGAATAGAAAAACAGCATAGAGCTAGAATACCAGCCATGATTAGATGAAAAGAACCAAATTAACTACTCCATCTTTTACTTCTTAGGCTCTTTATGTTTTCAGAAGGGCATTCTTAGCAATATGCCAGAAGTTACTAGCAGGACATCACATTATGTATTAAGAATAAAATAAATTACTTTCAGTGGTTACTTAGGGATTAATTAACAAAATTGCTTTTGGATTATTTGAATATATTTCCAATATTGTAGTGATCAGATTTACTCATTGATTAAACAAAGAGATTTGATGGTTCGTACCCATAATTAAAATAATGATCATAGTTGATATTGATGAAATTTGCTCAATAATGAGAATTGTTGCATCGTGCAGCATCAAAAACATTTGGATAGAATTTCATCAGCAATGTTTTTAGCATTAAACTAGCATGATGCGTCTTCCTAATATTGTTTTAAAAAACTCTGAAAGGATTGTGATATTTCAAATGTCAGCTATCAAACAGCTTTGTTAGCTCTCTTGTGTAATGCCATATTTCAGAAACTACTGACTTACTTCTAAGCTCTTGTTCAATTTCTTGCATTTGCAAAAGTTAGAAATGCATGAATAGAAGTGCTTATTAGCTGATCTTTAAAGACACACATGCAGAACACCTCCTGGACCCATCCCGCTCCCTCCCAGAAAGTACTGTGATAATTCATATTGTATATTATAATCACTCTATGTTGTATATTTATGTGCAAATATGTAAATAGGTTCCATGTTTAATATTATAATTGCATTTTTGTCCTTGACATGCTGGTGAGGGTTGTTAGTTTTCAGTGAAAAGGTTAGCTCATTTCTGAAGTTTGCTGTCTCCTAATGTGTTTCTTGTCCCACTGGTTATTGCTTCTTCTCCATGCTCCCATCTGGCAGAATATACTAAAATTTGAAAGCATGCACCACCACATTTAGGAACAGCTTCTTCCCATCAGTTATCAGGTTTCTAAATGGTCCTTCCATAAGCTAAGATACTGTCAAATTCACCTCTACCCCACTGCAGATAATGGACTTTACCTTTGGAACTGGCGCACAAGAGCTATAATCTGCACTCTGCATCTTTCCCTTTGGTCTACTTATTGTACTTGAGTATGGCTTGATTGTATATATGTACAGTATAGTATTATCTGATTTGATTATATAACGCCAAATAAAGTTTTTCATCATAACTTAGTATACGTCATAATAATATACCTAAACCTAAACAACAGTTGCCAGATTCCTGAGTTCAATCCTGCCCACAGATGCTTGACTGTACGGAGTTTGTACATTCTTCCCGTGACTGTGTGGGTTTGCACCAAGATCTTCAGTTTCCCCCCACTCTCCAAAGACATACAGGTATGTAGGTTAATTGGCATAAATGTAACATTGTCCCTAGTGTGTTTAGGGTAGTGGTAATGTGCGGGGAGCACTGATCGGTGCCGGAGGGCCTGTTTCCCTGCTGTATCTCTAAGCAAAACTAAACTAAACTAAGTTCTTCATGTACCACCTCCCAGTACGCCACAACAGGTTATGATGATTGTTAGCAAGGAGTGAAACTGCCAGGAACTTTAACTTCTGCAAACAGGAGAAAGAGCAAACTTCTGGGATGTCACCATGAGTCAGTGAACCTGTGTGTAACAGTCAGGCAGCAGTAATATAAGAGACAGCGCTAGTCAGTGATACTGTGTGACGGTGGTACCAATAACTGTAGAATACCTCAAAATCTACAAATGAGCAGAGAAACATTAATGCAACAAATTCACCATTTATGCAGGGAATGGTACTATATAATAACACAAAATGCAGATAAGAAGGGTCTCGACTCGAAACATCACCCATTCCTTCTCTCCAGATATGCTGCCTGGCCCGCTGAGCTACTCCAGCTTTTTTTGTCTATCTGCAGATGAGAGATGTAGGAATGTAGTCAAGAGTGTGAATCTTTCACAATGTTGATAGTAAGAATAAGAATGTTTGTCATTGCAAATAATTTCAGAGACATTGTGCGCATGTTGAAAATGTGCAGGAATAGTGATGTAAGAAAACATAAGAAGGCTATTGTGTTGACAGAGATTGGTTTTGAGACCTATTGTAAACAACTAGTTGCAAGCCATCTGATCAGAGCAGTGCTTCCAATGTTATCCTTTCACAGAGAGCAAATTCCTCTAACAGGAAACTACATAGCAGGAATCTGCACAACTTTGAATCACAGCCAGATGAAGCAGAGCTTTGTTTATGTGACACTTATGCCACTAGTAGACATGGGAAGTGGTGAAGACATCTGCAGTATATGAGATGTTGCACAAATTTATCAACAAGGATCCCCACCATCTGAACCATACCCTTTTTTAACTGCTCCCATTGGGTAGACATCAAGAGGTTTAGGAACGGCTATTTTCCTACAAATCTCAGGTTTTTTTTAACTAACCTGCACCACCCCAATCCTAATTGCATGAATGGCTTTTTGGTACACAGTCTTGCAAAATCTATGTATAATTTATGTTTTGCGTGCTCTATGAGTCTATGTGATACGATATGATACAAAACAACTTTATTTATCCCAGAGGGAAATTAGTCTGTCACCAGGCAAAAGATACAAAAGGTACAAAGCATTGAAAGTGTCATATACATTATAATAAATAATGAATCTAAGTGACCATTTAATGCACGGCACACAAGCAATATTACACAACATGAAATTAAATTATCGAGTTAAAAAGTCCAGGATGAGGGATGTGCAACGATGGGGGGATGGGGGGAGGGGGAGGGGGAGTCAGTCTATACCAGGCAGAGTGTGAAGAGTTGTGCAGTTTGATAGCCACGAGGAAAAAGGATCTCCTGTGGCATCCTGTGCTGTACCTTGTTGTGACCAGTTTGTTGCTGAAAGTGCTCCTCAGGTTGACCAGTGTATCATAAAGGGGGCAAGATGCTGCTGCAAGCAATGTTTTCATTGTACCTCTATCTCACCATAGTTCTGCATATGACAATAAACTTGACTTGAATTTACTTGATTTCCAAAACTATCACGAGCACTGAGTAGTGATGAAGATTGATACTGCTGGAAATTGTCCCATCATGTGAATAAATACCAACAGAAGATTTTACTTCGGAGTCACGTGAGTGACTACGTGAAGACCCCGCCAGCACACATGCGCGACATATCGTCGTACGCATGCGGAAGCAGCAGTCGGGAGGAGCGGGGCTCCTCCAGCGTAAGTTAAAAAAAAAAACTTACGCAAGGTAAGTCTCACCGGAGGGTGAGCGCGACGAAAGAAGATGGAATCAAGGAAATCTAAACGAGCAGCGGCTAGAGCTGCCGCCATGGAGAGTAGCCAGCAGAGGGCTGGTTCTCCCGAGCTACAGGTACAACCTGCAGCTCCCGACTTTTCGCCCAGAAGAGCGTCTGGTACACCGCGGTCGGGCGGCAATTCCACCAGAAAGTCGGCCGGGGCCGCTGACTCAGCTGAGTCCGGACCCGAGGACACCCCGTTCGTTGAAAGCGACGGAGGTCGTCTTTCCCGCATGGAGCGGATGATGGAGCAAATGCTCCAGCGTGACCTGCTTTTGCAGGGGCAGAGTCATGGTGGGCCTCTTCGCAGGCCCACGGCAGGCTCCTATCACGGACTGCCTAATGTCTCGCCCTCTTCGCAGGGGAGCATTGGGGGTCAGAACTGGGCTGACCCCGAAGAGGGGGAGTTGGCTGAAGAACCTACAGTGTCTGGGGTGCAGGAAGAGTTGCTGGAGATGGTCAACAAACATGCAGTGCCTTCTCAGAAAGGCCTACCTATCCATCCAAAGCTGGCAGCTAGCATAAATTATATGACTACAAACCAGCTCCAGGAGCAGGCTATTCACACCACAGCCGAAAAATATTTAGCTCCGGAGAATTGCAACTCCCTAAATGTTCCTACGGTGAACAACCCCATTTGGGGGAACATGAGCCCCATGATTAGAGGGCAAGAAGTCAAACTGCAGAAGATCCTGAAGCTATTGACCGCCGGAATTACGGCAGTGGCCAGAACTGCAGTGGGAATTGAGTTACCGGAGGAATTACAAGATGCCCTGGCTCTATTGTGCAACACATAATATGAGATTAGTAACTTCAGGAAGAGCATCATAAAACCGGCACTCAACCCCAAATTTGCGGGGTTGTGCAAACCAGGAAACGTTCAACCACCGAATCTACTGTTTGGGGACAACCTTCCCAAACAGGTGAAAGACCTGGACGAGGAGGCCAAGGCCTTAGGCCTCATCAAGGTACCCGGTTCATTTAAACCTCATTACCCACAACGGCAGCACCCCTACACACCCACCGGCCAGCGATTTTATCACAGACCTGCCGGTGGTGAAAGCTCGAAGGCCGGTCCACCTGCACAGCGGTCTTTTTTAGGCCATGGCCCAGCCCGGCCTTCTTGGAAAATGCGCCACCCCTACACCGTGACAACTCAATAGAAGAAACAAGGACAGAGGCCACAACACCGACAATAACCATGGAGGTAGGTGGGTCTGGCTTCCCCAGGAACATTCCTTGCCTAAATTTACAAAATGTGGGGGGCCGGTTGCACTTGTGTTATGAAGTTTGGCGCACACTTACCTCTGATCCTTACATACTCGGAAGTATTCAGGGCTACAAAATTGAATTTATTTACGAACTCCCTACCCCGGTCCAGCATTCACCTAGCCGGAAGTTTATACTTTCACAAAAAGAAAGAACGGCAGGGCATGCTGAACTGTTGAGGCTAATTGAAAAAGGAGTAATTGAGAAAACCACCAGAGAGCCTCAGGAGTTCGTATCCAATATATTTACCAAAAATAAAAGCGATGGCGGGTGCCGCATAATTATAGATCTGACCGAACTAAATACTTCTGTTCAGTATGTTCATTTCAAAATGGATACCTTTGACACAGCTAGGCAGTTAATAGCCTATGGGTACTACATGGCATGCATTGACCTCAAAGATGCATACTATTCAGTACCAATACACAAGGATCATAGGAAATACCTAAAATTTATCTGGATGGAACAACTATGGCAATACAAAGCCTTGCCCAATGGGTTATCATCAGCACCCAGACTGTTTACCAAAATGTTGAAACCAGCTTTGGCCTACCTAAGAAAACAGAATCACACTGTAATGGCCTATCTTGATGATATTCTCATTGTTGGGGAGAATTTGGAAGTGGCTACATTGGCAGTTTTAGCCACAAAACATCTTTTCCAAAAGCTGGGATTCATCATACATCCAGATAAATCAAAACTGAAACCCTCAACCACCATGGATTACTTGGGGTTTACCATTGACTCAGTGCAAATGTCTATCACTTTACCACCAAATAAAGCGGTGGACTTGATAGAGGTTTGCAGGAGCCTTACTGGCATCAGGGATCCATCCATACGGCAGGTGGCCAGGGTAATTGGGAAGATAGTGGCTGCTTTTCCCGCAGCACAATTCGGACCATTACATTATCAAAACCTACAAAGAGCTAAAATTATAGCTCTTAAAAGACATGCAGGCCATTTCGACAGGCCTATGAAATTGCCAGAAAAGGCAAAAACCGAATTAAATTGGTGGATGGAGAATGCTCAAAATTGTTCAAAACCCATCATTATCATCAATCCCTCGATCATCTTACAAACTGATGCCAGTGCCCAAGGTTGGGGAGCAACTAATACCACCACTAGTTGTGGAGGTAGATGGAATGCACTAGAACTAACCCAATTCAACACACTGGGGATTAACCATTCAGAAATGCTGGGAGCATTTCATGGCCTTAGGGCATACTGCTCAGACATGCACAAAATGCATGTTAGATTACAAATTGACAATACCACGGTGGTGGCTTACATTAACCACATGGGTGGAATAAAGTCGATATCGTGTGATGAATTGGCTAACAATATCTGGCACTGGTGGCTGCAAAGAGAAATTTGGATTTCAGCCACTTACCTCCCAGGTAAACTAAATACAGTGGCAGACACCAGGTCACGCAAATTTAACGACAACATAGAATGGATGTTGGATCGAAAAGTGTTCACAGATATTGTAGAACGTTATGGGACACCAGATATCGACCTTTTTGCGTCCAGATTAAATCACCAACTGCCAACATATGTTGCTTGGGAACCAGACCCAGGGGCAGTAGCAATGGACGCTTTCACGCTACACTGGGGGGACTTGTTCTGTTATGCATTTCCCCCCTTCTGCCTCATCAGTCGGGTCTTGCAGAAAATCAGACAAGACTCCGCATCGGGTATTTTGGTTGTGCCCGACTGGCCTACCCAACCATGGTTCCCAATGGTACAGAAGATGGCCACAGAACCTTGTATTAGGGTCAATAAACGACCTAACCTGCTTATACATCCCGTCACAGGAGAACACCACCCATGTCATGACCGCATGGACCTGTTGATTTGCAGGTTCTGAAACGGCCACTTTTGGGGTACGGACTCACCAGCAGAACCATAGATACCATCTCAGCATCGTGCAGGGAGTCCACCCGTAAGCAGTACCTGACCTACATCAGGAAATGGGAAAAATTCTGCTCTGCAACCAATACTACCTACGAATCAGCAACCATCACAGAAGTTCTGGAATTCTTGGCAACCCTTCACCATGACAAAGGACTGAGCTATAGTGCCATTAACTGTGCCAGGAGTGCCCTATCGACCTACCTGGGCAAGGGGAGTGACCAATTGGGCATTGGATCACATCCATTAGTATCAAAACTAATGAGAGGAATATACAATTCCAATCCCCCCAGGCCCAGATACAACCACACATGGGATATCAGCATAGTATTAACTATGCTGCGAGGATGGACACCTAACTCAGGACTTACCCTGGACAAGCTTACCTACAAGGTGGTAATGATCATGGCACTCGTCACGGCACAACGGGTCCAGTCCCTGCACAAATTAAATCTGGATGCCATGTCCATATTCAATGACAAAATCACCTTTTATGTGCAGGGGCTGTTAAAACAAGATCGACCCGGAACGTCTGGACATACTTTAGAGTTTCTAGCCTACCCGGCAGATACTCGACTTTGCATTGTCACTTTATTATCACGATACATCTCAGTCACAAAAAATCTCAGGGGCACGGAGAAAGCTTTGCTCATAAGCCACAAAAAGCCTCACCACAAAGTCACGGTGCAAACCATTTCTAGATGGATAAGGGTGGTTCTGGATGCGGCGGGGATAGACACTAATATATTTAAATCTCACTCCACCAGGGCGGCATCCACGTCGGCGGCTAGGATGATGGAGGTACCATTGGACCACATCCTGGCCACAGTGGGTTGGAGTAATGAGAGGACGTTTCATCGCTTTTATAATAAACCCGTGGCCTCCACTGACTCTTATGCAGGGAGAATTTTGAGCTCTGCCAAATAATTTACCCTTCATGGGATATATATTTTTGTGTTTGGTATGAATAAATACCTATTTTATTTTTCAGCCAGTGTTATGTCTGAATTACGTTCATCCTCTTATCCCAGCATAGCAGAGCATGGAGTTTCCAGGGCATGAAATCACAGAGCTTTGAAATCTTCACGTAGTCACTCACGTGACTCCGAAGTAAAATAGTAAGATTAAATGAGAACTTACCAGTTTGAAGTTTGATCTTTATTTTATGAGGAGTTACGATGAGGGATTATGTGCCCTCCGCTCCCAGCCCTCTATTATAAAGATCAACTGGTATGGAAGTTCTCTCTTATCTTACTATATTAGTCTACGTTGCCATCTGTGATTTCACACCACTGCTTTGAAGAATGTCGCGCATGCGTGCTGGCGGGGTCTTCACGTAATCCCTCATCGTAACTCCTCATAAAATAAAGATCAACTTCAAACTGGTAAGTTCTCATTTAATCTTACTATTATTCAGCAGTCCACCATTCACCAAACATTGTAAGTGAAACTGAAATCACAATTGAGGATCCTAACGTACAAACACAAGAATTTCGATATAGGCAGCAAGAATACAAACCACAACTGACAAAGATTGTTAGGAATATGTAGACAAAACTCCCACAGATCAAAACTTGGTTGATGTTGACTTTTCAATTACAGCTACATCTTTTACAATTCACAGTATACCTGAATAATTGGTAGCAGATTCTGGACCAATTCAGGTCATATCTGTTGATGCATTATGTAGAAAGAAAATTATTTCAGGAGAGTATTTGAGCAAACTTTCAACTATTTGATTGATTGTGAAAAGTTTTCAAATGAGGATGTACAACAGACAAGTATGCTTCCCTTGTGAGAATGTGGAAAGAAGATGAATCGTGGGTGAATTACAATCAGAAGATTCCAAGATTGTGAATACAAAGGTCATGGCCAAATGCTTTATATATTGGCCAAGTATTGGTATAGATCCAGAGAGAGGCAGTTTGGTATGCACAGTCAGTCAAGAGTCAGCACCGGGCTTCCAAGAATGTTTTTGCAAACACGGGCTGGTTGATGCAACTATTTGCGAGAGTGCCATGTGAATTTTTGTCAGAAAGTCAATGACAACTTTCTAGTTCTTATTGATGCACATTCAAAAATCATTGAAGTTTGACATATGAGTTCCGGCATTGCAGCCGAATGTACAATTGAGAAACAAAGACCATATTTTTGAAGTTTATACCATGCCTGCTGTCTCTAATTCAGGTCACATCTCTTTGCAGATCTACAGCATTAAATATAGTATTGTCCCATGCAATACACCTTTTAAGAGTACAGACAAAATCTTTCTCCATATTCTGACAGAAACGTCAAAGAAATGTATTTTCCAAAGTTGCTCTGATCTAACCATGAATCATTGTTCTGATAATTCTTACTTCAAATATCATAGAATGCGACATTTGACCACAGTTGGAAATATAATGCCATATTTCATTGGAAATGGGTTTAAATTCAGGAACAAAAGAACCCCACAAAAATACGAGCAGGATTAGGTGACTGGGCACCTCAAGCCTGCCTGACCACTCAGTCTGATCACAATTGACCAATACTGACCTCAACTCCTGTAAGTTATTGGGGCAAATCCACCAAAATTATGGAAGGGCATGGGACAAGGACATGGACATTTTTAAAAACAGACTTGCTGGCTGCAAAGGAATAACCCCCAATCCACAAAGGAAGAACCAGTTTAAAACCTGTCTGTGGGCCTGGGCATTACATGAGTATGGATGGAGATAACGAGATTATCTTGGAGAGAAAAAGGAAGGTATCGAGCCTCAGCAGATGGTGGTAAACAGCCCAGCAGCATGCCAATCACCATTGCAGATGACCCATCCATCGGGACAATGGGAGCCCATCTAGGCGATGGGATAACGATCAGGCTGAGGTATCATGACATCAGCAAACCATATTATCATCGAAAACCTATTGTTCATGCCAGATCAAAACTGGGAAGCATCGAAAGACCCTTTTGTCCAGAGGACCACCTGGGAGGTTTCAAAGGAGAAACTCGGGTGTAAAGGCAGGAGCCAAGCAAGGACTCACTCTCTTTTTCTGCTCTGCTGGACGGCTCCGGACCCTGCATCAAATCTAAGCTGAAAATACCCCAATGACCTGGTGAACTTCCCAAAATCGGATAGCGGTTGAGGGAAGAAGGGAAAAAGGGGTGTACGGTAAGACAAATTGTGTAAAGTTAGTGTTTACGATATGCCCGAGTTTTCTTTCCATAGTCTTAGATTAAAGCATAAGTTTAGTCATGTATTATGTAGTGTTGGTGAGATTCAATTTCTTATTGTTTAATAAAGCCTGTAAATTTCAGACTTGCTTTGAGTCAGTCTTGGTTTTAGTTTTCTCTCATCAGCACGCTCTGGTTAAGTCAACCTTTTATCAGATCCCACCATACTTCCGAGGTCTAGAACCCGGGGCAATCCCTTTTGTTGTATTCTCTCTCTTGGGAACCACTCAAGTGGAGCGGTGGCAGATTGACCCACCGACAAAGGAGAGAATAACTCGGGCAGTTGGGCTCGAAGTGGAGTAAAGGAAACCAAAACCCCCACAGAATGGCGACCATGGCAGGACTTCGGTGGTTTGGGATATATGACTTGCCAGAGGGGGTGAGAGACAGTAGCAAGATGGAGGAGAGAATCTCCTCTTATCTGTTTAAAAAGATCAATCTCACCAAACAATGGGTGGTAGCACTTGTAAAAGCACAGCAGCATGCAGCAGCCTGCAGCAGAATGGACAGAAAGCAAAGCTTATAATAAAGGGCAGGAAAAGGCTGTTTGGCTAGAGTGCCTATCACAGCAGGTAGCCAAACTGGAGAGACAGGTAGAGAGTCTTGAAGAGCAACTGAGGGAAGCTAGGGCAAGCACTGAGGAAAGCGCTAGAGAAGGGGAAGGGCTATATGAGGAACTCAGTGAAACCAGGCAGTGCATCTTGCAGGCAAGGGAGTCCCACAGAAATGCACAGGAATTCCTCCAATGCCAGGCGGTAGAGGCAAAGGAGAGGGAACGGAATGCCCAGGAAATCCTAACTCAGAGTACTCAGAGGTACAGGGAGCTGCAGGGAAAGTTCCAAGACATCCAAGCAGCATACAGGGTGGCCCGTAGCGAACTGGGGAATTGTGATCACGGGCCTTGCCAGGCAAGGATAGCGCAGCTGGAGGAGACTCTGTCCAAGACTAGGGGACAGGTTCACCTGGTAGGACCAGGGGGGTCCACCGGGGGCAGAGGGCTTCCCTCAGCAGATGAGTCTCCAGGGGCAAAGGGGAATAGACCACCTCCCGAGGCACCGGGAATAGTTCCGGGTTGACAGGTGGGGTTCGGGTTGTCCAGGGAGGGACAAGCCCGAGGAGGGGTGGGAGAGCACCCTCGATTAGCAGTGTCTGCACCATGTGTAGCACACCACGAGGTGGTGCAGTTACCGTTCATGGTGGGAGAGCCGGTGGTAAAAGGGCAACAGCCCCAGGTAGGGCAGATGTGCCCGGTACGGCAAAGGAAATATGATCCCCTGGTAGGGCAGGCAGATAGGGAGCCCATAGAGAGTGATGTCATCATTCCCCATGGGGCACACGTGCTGAGGGGGATGGTGGCTCACGTTCCCAGGTTAACCAGGGCGGGAAACCCGTCATTGCATTTTATAGAGGTGCAGCAGGCAGCCGACATAAAATATTGCGATGAGGTAGAACGGGTAAAGCTACTACTGATGACCCTGGATTCCTACCTATGCAAGGCGGTGACCTCCAGGGAAGGGGGAAGACCTAAAACATGGATAGCGGCACAGACGGCGGTTCTGGAGGCCATGGGGTTGAATCAGGGTAGTCCTTTCGCCAGGGTGGGGGAGACGAAGCAGCAGGTAGCTGAGTCCCTGGACATGTTTGCTGAAAGACTGTGGGCAGTGTCTGAGGGAGCGTGTGGGACGCCATTAGATAGGTGGAATTTAGATGAGTTAACAGCTCACTGGCTGAAGACTCTGGTAGCAAATTGCCCCCCGCGAGTTACGGCAAAGGCCAAGCACTGGTTCGACCCAGCGGACCCAAACCTTAATGAGTCGGAGGTAATAAGGAAGCTCACCCTTGCGTATTGCAAAGTGAGGAGAAGCCCTTTAAAGGCAAGGTGCACAATATAGTGCCTGCACCCCACAAAAGGAGGGAGTGGAAACAGGAAGGCAGCCGGACCTCTTCTGAGATGAGGCCGGTGTGCTACGGGTGTGGGAAGCCCGGGCACTACAAGAGGGAGTGCAGAAACCCAAGTAGAGCAGTAGGACGCCGCTAACAGCCGACCCAACCCCGGAGGAGGGAGCGGAAATGCCGGGAACCATAGATGTAAGAGATCTATTGACCTATTTGCAGTCCAAGGCGGGAGGGTCTGGACAGGTAGCCATGGCAACAGGCCAGGGCGCGCCCATATCTGCACCCCGGCAGATATGACTACCAGCGAAACAGCCCACATTCCTGCCCGTTAGAGTATGGCCCATGTGGGAGACCCTGAGTCAAGATGGAGGTCCAGGATGTGGTCGGGAGTTACCTGCTGGACACAGGTGCTTCCAGTACCATTGTCCACACGGACAATCCCGTGCATCCCCTCTATCTAGTGGGGTGCCCTATAGTCTTGTCGGCTTTACGGGAAATGAGAAGACGGGGTTTTTCTCTGTTCCCTTGTCCATTCGATTAGGAGCACTCCAGGTGCAGTGGAAGTGCGTGCTGATGAATTGGGAGCAGGAGGGAAAGGGGATACTAGGCGCCGACTTTATAGTGGCCCACCAGGTCCTGGTGGACCTGAGGAACCACTGTTTGTGGGGTATAGCGTTGTATATAGCATTGGTTTGTGTGTGAGTAGATGTAGTTAGCATTTGGTAATTAGATATAGGGTTTTGTATAGATACAGGGGAGTACAGGGACGGACATTATGGGAACATCGGCTGCATCGAAGGGATGGACTGCGGAAAAGTAGACCACAACGGGCAAAGACAAAACCCCGAATGCCATTATTGGAGCACCCCTTGTTTCTACTGGGCAAGGAAACCTGGTGGCGGATAGCCAAGCCGGATATTGCCATGAGGGGAGATGGCCAGGTTCTCCAGCCACAGGAGCTTTGCCTACAGGGAAGCATCCGTACCCTGTGCCGAGATACAGGTGGTTACCGACCAAGTTAGGGTGACTGAGGGCAGGCAGGTGTGTTTAACCTGTAAGGGGGATGTTCCTTTAGGGAGGTGGTGGTGGCTCAGAAAGCTGAGCATGACATGAGGGATCGATCCTCGGACTGGGTAAGACTGGATAATGATACCTACCGGACCATCACAGGGTCTCCCGGAAGGATCACAGTATGTTGGGACAAATGGTGCACCTCTGACCAGGGGCTTTATTTATGTCTATGGGGGTCTGCCAAGGTGTGTCCGGTAGGAGCATCGATCACCTTCGTCGGGTGGTGACAGGACCCCGGGAACGGGATAGATTGGGACTGCAGTGGGCAGGCATGTGTGGCCCCCAGGACTGGGATGACGGTAAAAGCCACCGAACTGCTCATTTAGGTGAAGAAGCCCCTACCCACAGCCCAACTGATCGACCCTCACAACTGTCCCACCACCACCAAAGGGCAGGAGAATGGGTTAGCGCTCCTCCCAACCAAGAAGGTGCTGTACCAGGGAGTGCATTACGCTGTGGCCTCAGTAGTATTAAATTATTAGTAGTATTACCCGCAATGTGTCCCCACGAGACGGAATTATTATATCAGGCCCTGCTAAAAGACATGTTCCAGAAATTCCACAACCTGGATTTCGGAGACATAGACATAGAAGAGATGTACTGCGGGGGAGGGGATTCCACTGTGGGTTCTGGTAGGCAAAGACGAGGGGTGGTTAACGATGGGTTTACAGCATTTAACACAGGGGCATCCATTATTAATAGCATGGACAAAGTAGAACTGGCCCTGCAGATCAATCAGGTGAAGGGCCAATAACAAAAGATTATGGGGGGTGAAAATGTGGTGGTAGGATCAGAGCTGCACAAAGTGGTGGCAATGACTCTACATCTGAAAGAAATCATAGCACAATTGGAGACACATGCAAAAACGATAAACGCTTTGATTAAAGGACCGGAATGCATCCGATCAGGCTGCACAGAATGAGGTGTGTGGGCTGTATGGTGCGTGGTTGTTGGGGGAGGGGAGGAGCAACCTGGAAGACCTGCGGCAAGGTTGGGTCCCCTCCTGGATGAGCAACCAGCACCTAGCAGCACTACACCCTTATAACAGCACTTTCAGTCCTTGTCAGCTTTGTGTGGCCTCCGAGGCCTACCTGGTACCGGTGGATTGCGGAAAGTCCAATCACACCATATTGGGAGTGGTCATAAGAATCCCGGTGATGGGAACCGCGGCACGACCAGCTCCTCTGTACTGAGTGTAGAACGTGGGAGTTGTTCGTGGGGGGGTGCATATTCGCTACAGGAAGGTCCCGCCCTATATCATAGTGAGGGAGCAAGCTGTAACAGGCATTGACCTTTTGGGTTGTCGGAGACGGGGAGCACAGGTAATCCTGTGTCCCCAGCACATGGGCGCCAAGGCTAGGCCTCAGTGTAGGTTCAGGACTGTTGGGGCACAGCCTATCAACTGTACCATGGAGGCGATGGCGGCAGACCACAGGTGGCGTATATAGGCAGTGGGACGTACTGTGTCACCACAAGTGCCCAGCGGTATCAGCACGGATCATAGTTGTGGTGCCCGATACTGCACAGCAGCTTCTGTTTTAAACCCAGGGCAGAAGTCCATGTGGCACAGCAGCGAATATTACCCATCCCGGAACCTTCTTCGGTTCTCCTCTCGGTACGAGAAAATGTAACTGACTTATCTAACTATGTGGCCCATTTCGGATATGATATTCCCCCGGTGAAGAAAAAATTTAAAAAGTTGCTGGTGAAGGTCGAGTAGTCGCAAAAACACTTCTTCTCCCTGGAATAAAAGACACTGGATATCGCCAGGGAAATCGAAGAGATCGAAGAGTCATATTACCTCCAGATTCCCCTCCACACTTGACCCATACCAGTTTGCTTACAGGCCAAACAGCTCCACAGATGACGCTATATCCTCTGTACTCCATCTGAGCCTGGAACATTTAGAGGAGAAGAACACCTATGTGTGAATGCTGTTCGTGGATTTTAATTCAGCATTCAACACAATTATCCCTCAGCACCTGATAAGCAAACTGGTTCCAATGGGCCTCGGCACCCCCATGTGTAACTGGCTACTGGACTTCCTCACTGACAGACCTCAGTCTGTGAGGGTTGGAAATAACACCTCTAACACCATCTCTCTGAGCACCGGCTCCCCTCAGGGCTGTGTCCTGAGTCCACTGCTGTTTACCCTGATGACCCACGACTGTTGTGCCAGGTTTAGTACAAACCACATCATGAAGTACGCAGATGACACAACAGTGGTTGGCCTCATCAGGGACGACAATGAGCTGGCTTACAGGGAGGAGGTGAAACAACTGGTGGACTGGTGCAATATGAACAACCTGATCCTGAATGTCAAAAAAACAAAGGAGGTCATCGTCGACTTCAGGAAAAACCAGCACAGTCCCATACCACTTCACATCAATGACAGCGATGTGGAGGTGGTCTGTAGCACTATGTTCCTGGGGGTGCAGATCACTAACAGTCTGACCTGGTCAAATAACATCTCATCAACAGTTAAGAGAGTGCAGCAGCGGTTGCACTTTCTGCGCCGGATGAGAAGAGCTCACCTCCCCCATCCCATCCTCACCATTTTCTACAGGGCCACAATAGAGAGTATTTTGACCAGCTGTATCTCTGTCTGGTTTGGGGACTGTAAAGCCTCTGACTGGAAGTCCGTGCAGAGAGCTGTGAGGACAGCGGAAAATATCATCGGGACTTCGATCCCCTCAATCGAGGATATTGCGACCAAACGTTGCGTGTCTAAGGCCAGCAGTATTATAAAAGACCCCAAACATCTCCATCCTGGACTGTTCACTCTGCTGCCCTCGGGCAAAAGATATCGTAGCATAAGGAGCAGAAGATCAATGTTCTGCAACAGCTTCTTCCCACGAGCCATCAGACTCCTGAATGCCATGTAATGGGCTGCCACCATTGTCTATTTATCCTTTTATCCTTTTTATCCATTTTATCCATGTTTATCCTTCTGTTAATTAACGTGTTGCACAGGGAGCCAAATGCAACGGAATTTGGTTTGGAATTGCATATACCGATGTATTTCTAAATGACAATAAAGTTTGTTTGACTTTGACTGAAGTCTTCAAGTTGGTGGGACCTGGAGTCCTGGATCATAGTTCCAGTATGGGTCCACATCATGTCCCATGTTCTGATCATCTGCCAGATGATAATTGTGGTGCATTTGCTATGTATCAATTGCAAACTTAAAAGGCGGAGGAGGATGGCCAAATTACAACAGCTGGTAAATCGAGCCGCCCGACTCAGCTGTAACGACACCTCATCTGTGTAAAATGTTTGTAATGGTTTTTGTACATATGTTGTGATCCCTGCATTTTCAGGGAATGGTCGTGATGGTACTGTATGGTTTGTGGGATTGATTTAAAGTGAAAGGTGTATAGTAAGTTAATGTGCTTCGAGGGTCTAGTTTAGCAATTAAGGGGTCTTTCAGGGTCCATAATTTCACCATCTTGCCAGGAGCGTTTACAGCTCTTGAGGCTGGAGGAGTTGCCCAGTAACTTTGTCAATCAATACGGTCCGTGCAAGCCTGGACGTATCATAGAGGCATGTAAGTTATTGGGGCAAATCCTCCAAAATTATGGAAGAACTCTGGGACAAGGACATGGACATTTTTAAAAAACGACTTGCTGGCTGCAAAGGAATAACCCCCAATCCACAAAGGAAGAAACAGTTTAAAACTTGTCTGTGGGCCTGGGCATTACATGACTATGCGAATGGTGTGGACTGCAAAGTCCGGGATGGAGATAACGAGATTATCTTGGAGAGACAAAGGAAGGTACCGAGCCTCAGCAGATGGTGGTAAACAGCCCAGCAGCATGCCAATCACCATCGTGGATGACCCATCCATCGGGACGATGGGAGCCCATCTAGGCGATGGGATAACGATCAGGCTGAGGTATCATGACATCAGCAAACCACATTATCATTGAAAGCCTATTGTTCATTCCAGATCAAAACTGGGAAGCATCGAAAATTGTCCAGAGGACCACCTGGGAGGTTACAAAGGAGAAACTAGGGTATAAAGGCAGGAGCCAAGCAAGGACTCGCTCTCTTTTTCTACTAAAAATCGGATAGAGGTTGAGGGAAGAAGGGGAAAGGGGTGCACTGTAAGAAAAATTGTGTAAAGTAAGTTTTTACGATATGCCCGATAGTTTTCTTTCCATAGTCTCAGATTAAAGCATAAGTTTAGTCACGTATTATGTAATGTTGGTGAGATTCGATTTATTATTGTTTAATAAAGCCTGTAAATTTTAGACTTGCTTTGAGTCCATCTTGTTTTCTGTTTTCTCTCATCAGCACGCTCTGGTCAAGTCAAACTTTTCCATTATTCCACCATAATTCCGAGGTCTAGAACCCGGGTAATCCCTTTTGTTGTATTCTCTCTCTTGGGAACCGTTCGAGTGGAGCGGTGTCCGATTGACCCACCGACAAGGGAGAGAATAACTCGGGCAGTTGGGCTCGAAGTGGAGTAAAGGGAACCAAAACCCCCACACTCCAATCCCATGTCAATCCCTGTAGCCCTCAAATCCTCAATTTTTCAAACATTTATCAATCACCACCTTAAATATATTGAACCATGGGGCCTTCACCACCCTTGGGGGCAGAGAATTCTTGAGAAGAAACTTACACATGCCAGTTTTAAATGATGTTTGTCTTCTTTATTACTCATTGGACGTGCCATCTGAACTGTTGTGGTCCATGCACCAGGGCACCTAGATCCTTCTCAATTTCACAATGTCTTTACCTATCTATAGCCCATTAAAGAATCACAGTGTCTTCACTACAAAGTACACTTTCACCTTAAATTTTCGGAAACATCTCAATATTTATCTTGAAGTTAGACACAAAATGTTGGAGTAACTCAGCAGGACAGGCAGCATCAGTGGAGAGAAGGAATGGGTCACGTTTTGGATTGAGCTAATTGTGCTTGTGTATAGTGCAATTTGATTTAGTTGGATAGCTTGCAAACAAAGGTTTTTCACGTGTTGATAATAATAAACCAAAAACAGTTTGCATGATATTTGGGGAGGCCTATAGATTTTTATCCATGTCCTTTTCCCCTTCTATTCATGATTTCACACAAACTGATTCTACTTTATCCATTGTCTTTCTATCATTACTCACAATGCTCCAATATCTTCTTTCCCCTCCCCCCCCCCCCCCCCTTCAACCTCAGGTAATGCATTGCTGTTTGTTTCAAAAATGCAGTCATGGCTTACAATGAGTGGCAACTGAGGCTGGAATCATTACAGGTTCACTGCAAATTGCAAAAACAGTGAGATGTGTCCATGTTGACTAGATCAAAGTCAAAGTCAAAAGTCAAAAGAGTTTATTGTCATGTGTCCCTGACAGGACAATGAAAATCTTTCTTTGCATAGCACAACAGAACATACAAGGCATTGACTATAATTCTATACATAAATACACCCATGAATTACTAAATTAATAAAGTGCAAATAACAGATGGAGGGATATTAATGTTCAGAGTTCCGAGCCAGGCTTAATAGCCTGATGGCTGTGGGGAAGTAGCTATTCCTAAACCGGGTTGTTGCAGTCTTCAGGCTCCTGTACCTTCTACCCGAAGGTAGCAGGGAGATGAGTGTGTGGCCAGGGTGGTGTGGGTCCTTGATGATGCTGCCAGCCTTTTTGAGGCAGCGACTGTGATAAATCCCCTCGATGGAAGGCAGGTCAGAGCCGATGATGCACTGGGCAGTGTTTACTACTTTTTGTAGTCTTTTCCTCTCCAGGGCGCTCAAGTTGCCGAACCAAGCCACGATGCAACCAGTCAGCAAGCTCTCTACTGTATACCTGTAGAAGTTAGAGAGAGTCCTCCTTGACAGACCAACTCTCCGTAATCTTCTCAGGAAGTAGAGGCACTGATGAGCTTTCTTAATAATTGCATCTGTGTTCTCGGACCAGGAAAGATCTTCACAGATGTGCACGCCCAGGAATTTGAAGCTCTTGACCCTTTCAACCATCGACCCGTTGATATAAACAGGACTGTGGGTCCCCATCCTATTCCTTCCAAAGTCCACAATCAGTTCCTTGGTTTTGCTGGTGTTGAGGGCCAGGTTGTTGTGCTGGCACCATATGGACAGTTGCTCGATCTCTCTTCTATACTCGGACTCATCCCCATCAGTGATACGTCCCACAACAGTGGTGTCGTCAGCGAACTTGATGATGGAGTTCACATTCACATTGCAGATAATTGCAGAGAGGGACATTCCAGTGTGTTTGGGTGAAATATGTGATGATGAATGTAACTCGGAGGTGGACACAGACCAGCCATCGAAGAGCAGACACATGGCAACATCCTGTCAATGTACAGGGTCAGGGTGTCACAATATTTTTAGATCAGGATGTAACTAAAGCAGCAGAGACACAAACATGCAATTACAAAGGTTAATATCCCTGAGGATAAAAGCAGGCAATATATTGAACACAAAAGATGCTGGAAATCGTAAATGAACACATAAAACCCCTGGATACTCAGCAGGTCGGGCAGCATCAAATGACAAAGAAACAGTTAATGTTTCATGCCCGATGATTTGGAAGCTGTATTGTGTCAAAGAGGAAATGCAGAAGATGTATAAATATGTGAATGAGCCATGCGGATATACGAGATTAAAACATAGTCAGACCTATAATGTTATCACATGGCTGTCAGTAAAAGATTTAAAGCATATTCTGAAGCTTTCTGTTTCTCTTGGAATCTGCTTGATGCAGTACTCAATAGCTCCATAATAGACCCGCATGCATCACCACACAAATTGAAAGTGCAGGATTCCTTCAAAATTGGGAATGTCAGCTAGCTTATAAGCTCAAGTCTCTGCACTGGGTCTTGATTCAACAATTTCCAACTTAGTGTCAACAGCACTACCAACTGAGACATGGCTGCCACTCTGCTAAAATTGGATTTTAGATATTCTTTCCTATTTAGTACAATGAAAGACAAATCCCTCTGAGCACTAAATATTCCAAATTGCTTTAAGTGAACCCAGTAAAGTGCAGTTTATGCATTCACTTGTGTTATGTAAGCAAGCAATTCAATTTATTTTTGTTACTTAGGTTAGAACTTTATTGTCATAGATTGACAAAAGTTTTTTCAGATTAAAAAAATAGCATCTTACCGTGAGTAAAAGCAATTCTTTTCTATGTCTTCTGAGATATGACAATATTTTATTAGAAAGCTCCAAGAAATGCCTGAAATAATGAATTTTGATGATAAATGTCATGATTAGAAGCAACAGAATTTCTGTTTGGCTTTCGTCTTCACATCTCCTCCTTTTTATGCGCAAAGCATGTATCGATTGTATTTAGGCCTATATATTAAAACATTGTATTGTTATTCACATCATTAACTGACGTTGTTTTCACTTATTTGCACCTTCAATTTAATTGCTTTCAAATACCTCTCTAAATTAGAGTTTAAAATGTTCAAATTGAGTCATTGAAGAAGGCATTAGGAGTTGGCAGGCTATAATATTATTTCTAGCATTTTATTTGAGTATTACACAACTGTAACAGTAATATACTTTTGTATTTTAGTTCTGAGTCTTGTGCTGAAAGGCCATTGAGGGTGGTGAATCTGTGGGATTCTTTGCCACAGAAGGCTGGAGAGGCCAAGACAATGGATATTTTTTAAGGCAGAGATAGATAGATTCCTGATTACCCATCAGGAAATGATGTCAGATGTTATGGGGAGAAGACAGGAGAATGGGGCTGGGAGGGAGAGATAGATCAGCCATGATTGAATGGCGGAATAGACTTAATGAGTCGAGTGGCCTAATTCTACTCCTATTCTGTAAATTACTTCTAGACTCAGTATACGATTCAAACACATCTTTAATCAGCACTAAAACTTAACAGCATGAAGGATGGTTAGTTATCAACACCTCCTGGCTGCCACAACTGTTGGTGCAGAGCAATAGTATTAGTATCAGTATCCAGTGGGGTGGAGTTAGAGATGCTGGCTGGTGTGTGATTGGTTAACATGCAATATCAATCTACATCATTCCCCCCAAAGGTTAAGTATGAAAGGGCACTCATGGGGTTAAACATACTCGCCATATCTGTCTGGTGGTCTACTAACACGGCCTGAGTGCGTGCGGACCAAACCCTCCCCTCCTCACCTGAAAGATGAGATGGAGAGCCTGGAGGCGAGAATGACGTGATGGAGGCCTGTGGTGACCGAAAGGGGAAACATGCGGTGGGAGAGGCCCCGTGGTTAGTGGAGACCGCGGGACGTGGAGGGGTGCAAGGCATGCGGGGACGGGTGGGGGACATTGCAAAAGGCGGCTGGAACTGGAGCGGTGGAGCATAGGGACCAGCAGGAGGTGGTCGCGGCTCCCTCACAGCAAGCAGGTGTTGTCGACTTCTCCAGTACACTGCTCCCTCACAGTCTACCAGGTACGACCGTGGCTCATCAGTCGGGTTGATAACAGTGCCCAGATGGGAATGTCCAGTTGAAGTTCGTAGACGGATGACCTGACCTGGAAGTAAAGGCCTGAGTGGTCTGCAGGAACTGTCATATGACCTTTTCTGAATATCGTGCTTCTCTTGTAGACGTTTCTCGTTTCTGGCAGGCTTCAGCACCCGAGGGACCAGTTGCTGTTGTGCGATGGGTACGTGAGGCCTCGTCAATCCTGACATCAGTCACTGTGCTGGCAATCCCAGGGTTCTGTCCCTGGCAACTTTCTGAGATTCAGGAGATCGAGATAAATGTCTGACTTTGAAATCTGTGCTCGCTCCAGCAAGTGTTTGGCGCTTCTGACAGTGCATTCAGGAGACCATTACTCTGTGGATACTCGGGATTGCTCGTGACGTGCTGGAAGTTCCATCAGTCTACGAAAAGCTTGAACATGTGGCTGGTGAACTGCTGACCGTTGTCGGTTCTCAGGCTGACGTGAGCGCCAAAGGTAGAGAAGTGTCTTTTCAGCTTCTGGATGACCATCTCCGATGTGAGGGAGGTCTGTTGGTCTAGTTCAAACCAGCTAGAAAACGAGTCAACTAGAATGAGGTAGTGCTTCCCGCACCATTCGAAAATGTCCGCCGCCAGTGATGTCCAGGGCAGAGCTGGTGGAGGTTGTTGCAGAAGGGGCTGCCGCTGCAGATGAGGCGCAAGGCTGTTGCAAGCGGGGCAGGAGGCTATGCAGTCCCGGATGTAGCTGGCCATTCCCGGCCAGTAGAACAGGCTATGGACACATGCCAGTGTGGCGTCGGCTCCTGGGTGACTGCTGTGTGCTTTTTTGAAGTATACGTCTTGTAGCAATGAGGGTATCACCACCTTGTGACCCTTGACGACAACCCCATCCTGAACTACCAGTTCATCACGAACCAGGAAGAAAGGCTACACCTCTGTGGGCGTGTTGGATTGTCTGTCTGGCCAGCCTGTTTTGATGATTGAGGAGAGGATTTGAAGCGTATTGTCTGTGGTAGTGTGCGCGGCCAAGGTGCGCAGTTGCTTGCTGGAGACGATATCCTAGTGTATGGCAAAGATGCAACGGAGCACGACAACAATCTCAGGCTCATCTTGGATCGCACACGCAAGATCAACCTCAAGCTTAATCCTGACAAGTGCGCGATCCAAGATGAGCCTGAGATTGTGGTCGTGCTCCATTGCATCTTTGCCATACACTAGGATATCGTCGACAATGATGGCACAAGGTAGGTCCTTGAATAATAGCTCCATAGTTCTTTGGAAGACTTCACTTGCAGAGTTGATTCCGAATGGCATTCTCAGAAACTTGTATCTGCCGAATGGGGTGGCAAATGTGGTGAAGTTTTGATGACGCCTTGTCTAGCGGTACCTGCCAGAAAGAGTTCTTTGCATCGAGGACAGAAAATAAGGTGGCCATTCCGCTGCAACATCATCGACAGTCTTCATGGGATGGTGTGTGCGCTTAATGGCAGTATTCAGTTATTTCGAGTTGATGCATAAACGGATTTAATTTTTTCCCTTCTTGACTGTGGCAATGATGGTTGAGACCCAGTCGGTGGGGTCGCTGACTGCTTCAATTATGCCTGTGGAGGGCATGTCCTTCAGCGCAGAGTGAACCCTGTTAGTCATGGCAAATGACAATCGGTGTGGAGGTCGGATGACGGGTGTCATTTCAGGGTCAATAATAATCTTGTAAATCACAGGCAACTTGCCCAGGTTGTTGTCGAAAAGATCAGGGAATTCACTCAGCGGGTCCAGGGAAATTTGCAGCTTATGGATCGTTTTGTCAAAGGAGATCAGCCCCTGTTCCTGACAGGCCTGGTTGCCAAGCAGAGTAACAGAATTAAAGTTCAAGACATAGAAGGTCAAATTCCTCGTGGTTTTTTCAGCACACATTTCAAGTTGGTTTTGCCCAAAGGGCAGAACCTTCCCTCCAAATGCATGGAGAGTGGATTTGTCCTTGATCAGTGGCTCATTAGTTCTTAACTTGTTGAAGAGGTTGATTGACATAGTATTTACTTTCGCTCCCGTGTCTAATTACGCGCCAAAATGAAAGTTGTTTACAGTTGCTGTCACGGTTGGATCATAATTCGTAGCAGCAGCAAGCTGTAATGAGTAAACAGTTGGGTCCTCTTGTGAGTTAATTGGAGTCTGTTCATGGGCAGGTTCGAGCTGGAATTGGGGAGTGAGATTGTTGCTGTCTCATAGTAAGAAGTTGAGATTAGACCTGGAGCTAGGCAAATTCTTCCCACGGGCCCAACTTGTTGCCCGACATAGAGAGGCAAAGTGATTTAACTTTTTACAGTAATTGCATGATTTACCAAAAGTGGGGCAAGCTGATTGTCTGCTGTGTGAGTAGTTGCAATTTGGACATTTCTTCTGAGGATCACCAAGAGCCGCCTGACTGGCTTGGGTCATAAATCGCCTGTTATCTGTGTTGGTTCGCTGCCTAGTGAAGCCCATCAGATTGATGGTTTTGGTTTCATGCAAACTGTCTATAGGGTCAATGAATTCCGCTGTCCTGCATGCATGTGCTGCTTCCTCCAGTGTCAAATCTGGCTGACTCAGAAGCTCTGATCTGAGCTTGAGGTCAGCAATGCCATTCACTAAAATGTCCCTTGTTAACTGATCAGTCAGCTGATCGACCAGCATATTTTGGAATCGGCTTCGCTGGGCTAAATACATTAAGTCTGAGATAAACGAGTCTACTCGTTCACCAGGGAGTTGACGACGAGAGAAAAACCTAGCCCTGTCCAAAATGTGATTCCAGGGCAGGTCACAGATCTGGCTAAATTTATGCATCAGAACATTGGGGTCGTCAGGAGATTCAGCTGCGGTTATTACCTGGTCGTTGGCATCGAGGACTGCCGGAGCATAACGGAATGTTCTGGATCGCTGAAGGGCATCTGGGCCTGCAAGGTTGAGTAGGAGAGAGGCCTTGACAGCATCTGGTTCATTTCGGTGTGCAATGTTCATGTCGTGTCGGTAATCAATTTCAAACGTGGCCCAGCGTTCGCTGATATCCGCATCAAAGATGAGAAGGTCAGGCTTTCGACAGGAAGAGGCCATCATAAAGCAAAATAAAAACTCACAAAAGGTTATAACAAAAAAACGTTATTAAGAAGGAGTGGATCCCGCTTCTGACACCATGTAAATGACTTCTAGACTCAGTATACGATTCAAACACATCTTTAATCAGCACTAAAACTTAACATGAAGGATGGTTAGTTATCAACACCTCCTGGCTGCCCCAACTGTTGGTGCAGAGCAATAGTATTAGTATCAGTGTTACAGTGGGGTGGAGTTAGAGATGCTGGCTGGTGTGTGATTGGTTAACATGCAACATCAATCCACATATTCCTTATGACCTTATTGAGCATGCACAGTGATGGCAAAACAACATATAATGCTTGTTTTAAAGTCACACTTCTCTGTCTCTCCACTTCCCTTCCTCCTTTAAAATAATCTTTAAAGCCTATCTTTTTGAACAAACTTTGTTACTTTATATTATTTATCTAGTTGAGTCAAAGGACATCAAACTTCATGGTTTAAAAAAAAATCCAATTACATGGAATGCCTGCATCTAGTTCTTGCTGAACTTTCATTGAAGCTGCAACAGTGGAGAAAGATTATCTGCAGAGATATTACTAGTAATGATTTATAAGAAATATTCTAGTTATATCTCACAAATATGATAAGCCATTTTCATTCTTATTTTTTACCAAATGGACATCCATCGAGCTACCAGTACTGTATATCTAACTTTATTGGAATTGCTTCCATGAATGATGGCTGAATAAATTGTGAACTTGCTATGACCCAACCAGTACCACTTTGGGTTAATCTACTTAATGCCAAAATGTGCAGTCTAACAAAATGCTCTTTGTTCTTGTAAGAAGCCAATTAAAGCTTCATTTTTGTTCGGCTCTATGATGCTTGACAGCTCCACAATGGCAACTTAGAGCATTTATCTTCATTACCATGGTAATGGATTCTGAAAATAGAAGTTACAGTCAAGGGAACCATTTTGCAAGTCCTACTTTCAAAGGGACTTTATTTATTCTTAGCACAGTGATCTGCATTAAATATTTGTGAATAATATTTATCTATTTTAATTCAATATTTGCAGAGATTTACAGAATCAGTCCTGAACATACAGTATTTTATTTCTGGATTAAAAGGTGTTTGATGTCAAAAAACATGACAAACATTTGAGTAATTAATAAACAATAGTTGTAATACGGTCTTAAAAAACATCAGAAATATTTACTAGCAAGACAAAATTAAACAAAAGGTAAAGCCCTGTCTAAAAATAAAATTCAGAAAATATTACGCGTACTCATGCAATCATTGTGTGTTGGCTTCAATGTAGAGTTAATTAAACACTAAGAGATTTAATATGGCAGATGCAAGCTAATTAAAATGTTATTGTGCTAATACTGTTTGATAAGAACCTTCATTATATGATCAGAATTCCACGAAAGATTAACCTAGGTTGTAAATATTTTGATAATGTCTGGTCATGAAACATGGTTGAAAAGGGTAATGTAAGTGTTTCATCCTATTCTGACATTACATCAACAGAGGAGAGGTGACTTTGGTTTAGAGAGATGTTTCTTCATCTCAGAGCTTTGCAAGTTTTAGAAAGCCTGGCTACGGATTACATTATCTCAGCATGAGCTGTATAGACTGGGCTCACGGGCCACCACCAATGCACCACAAGTTCACCACAAATCCCTTCGGCTTGACAAAGGAAAACTGATCCAGGTTCCACAGGAGCTCAGCACCCCTGGTAATATGTTGAAAGATGAATGGATTGCTGCGAGATCCTGCAGACATTTAAAACAAAATAACATTCACATAGATGATCACAGTACAGATGACCTGGACTTGCATGAGGAAAGTCTAATATTCCACTGAAGCAGAGGTGTTGGATGGTCTGCCAGTGTTGTGTTTATACCTGAGGCACTGGGATGGTAGTTTGATCACTAATAATGCTTATGAAATATATTTTTACATTCTGGAAATGATGGGTTCTTTGGGAACCTTAAGCAAGATTGGTGTCAATCCTCTCAAGCTGATGACATCTCCTGCAGTAATCAGTCAGTCCTGTCAATGCAAGGACAATTACATATGTGCAAAGAACCTTCTTCAGCAGACGGCTCCATCAAAGCTTTCATCCAAGACTGCAAGAAATTGTAGATTATTGATGAATGGGGCGGGGAGAAGAGGGGTGAGGTGATCCAGCTATGCCTGTCACTTGCCACTGATGCTGTGGACTATACATTACCTTCCACTACAAAAGAGGCAAGTGTGTTTAGTGATTGTTGTCCAATGAGTGCAAACCAGTGTGATATAGTTTGGAGGCTAGGAATACTAGTAAGAATGTTGAGCACATGAATATGAGATCATTGGCATTGCTGGTATAAAATTTAAGCAAATTTAAGTTTAATGGGTGCATTGGGTAGAGTTTAAGGCTAGAGGTACATCTAAAGGCATATTGAATATTTGGAGGTACATTCACGAAACTTCATCTTTATTGGGCCTTTGATTTTTTTTAAATTTAGCATTAAATTTAGCATTGCAACTATATTCTTAGTTTCTGACCTATATTTCACTACAGAAATGCTTCCACTTGCTGCTTTCTTGGCAGGTTTGGAGTGGGTCTTCTGAACTGTGTTGGTGGATGGTGCCTCTGTTCCTCTTTGGCACCAATAGCAACACATCATGTGCATCATTAGAAAATCAAGTTCCCAAACTCTCCCATGTTATGCCATAATGTATTCAGAATTGTACTATCTCCAGACTGACTTCCATCCCCTAATTTCATCGTCACATGCTATTTGGCATTGTTGTTGGCAACTCATGAGTTAGGGCTAAGGTAAGCAGCACTGTGCTTACCTGGATAGCACCTGAGTTAATAATAGCACAAAGGCAGCATGAACCTTTGTACTGCATTACATTGATTTCTTCAATCACATATTCTGGCATTCCATAGTCTTTCATAGATAATAAATTATGCCTTGGAAAAGGTGAAATTCATTGCATGACTTCAAATAAATTAATACATGATAGCGATGAACACTTTGATACCTAAAACATATGACATTTAAGAGAAAACCAAATATGTCCCCTGCAGCCTGACACCTTTGCAGCCTGCCACCTTTTAAATACTTTTCATATTAATTGAGAATATATTCATATGTTTAGATAAGAACCTCTTCCATATGTCCACCCTTGTTCTTGGACATAAATGTATGCCCTGGAACAGAAATACGCCCAGTCATAGATTAATTGTCTTCCTGTTCATGGGAAGAGTATTTTCTCCATCACAATCATTACACTGAAAATGAAATTGAAAATAATTAAGAACAAGACTTCATGCTGTAAGTAGTTCCCGTGCCTTTATTGCGACTTAGCATAGGACCCATAGGAAAGGGGAAGGACCATTTCTATGCTACAGCTTCTTCCATCATTCAAAACCTGATTCAGGCACTAATTTTATCTGTAGACCCTGGCTCTGTAATCCTTAAAATCTTTGCCTAACAAAATCAAATAAACCTTTATTTGATTTACAAACGTGTGCAAAACATCCTGTGAATTGTCCGGAAGTGGCCGCGCTGGCTGGCAGCTGAGGCTCACCTGCAGTCCGTCTGTTTTTTTCTTTTTTTGTTGTCTTCTAGGGTTTGTTTTAGTAGAATTTTGTTTTAGTTGGGTGTGTATGTGTGTGGGGGGGGGGGGGGGGGGTGGGAGAAACAGGGTTTTAGTCTCTCCCTTTGGGGGGGATGCGTGTCCCCCGTCACCGTCTCTGTCGGTGCTGAGGCCTAATGGCAGAGCTGGTGGCCTCGGAGTTGTGGCGGCGTTCGGTGGTGGCCTGGTTTGGAGCTGCGGTGCTCCAGCGGCAGCGGCAGCGGCGGACCGGCTTAGAGCTGCGGTGCTCCAGTGGCGGCGGTGGTCCGGCTTAGAGCTGCGGTGCCCAGCTTGGAGATGCGGTGCTCCAGCATCGGCGGCGGCCCAGTTTAGAGCTGCAGTGCTCCAGTGGCAGCGGTGGACCAGTTTAGAGCTGCGGTGCTCCAGCGGCGTCGGAGGCCTAGATCACCTCAGCGCAGAGGGAGAACTATTTGGGATGAAGACAATGACTTAAGACTTTTGCCTTCCACCACAGTGAGGAGGTGCCTGGTGAACTCATTGTGGTGAATGTTGAATATGTGTTTATTGTGTGTTTTTTTTAAAAATTATATGTTATGAATGCATGGTAACAATTTTGTTCAGACTGAACGGTGTGAATGACAATAAAGGAATCTAATCTAATCTAATCTAAAAGAATTGCCCCCCGCTGCCTTCTGTGGCAGAGAATTCCACTGATTCACAACTCGCTGGGTGAAAACGTTTTTCCTCATCTCAGTCTTAAATGGCCTACCCCTTATTCTTAAACTGTGACCCCTAGTTCTGGACCCCCCCAACATCCGCAACATTATTCCTGCATCTACCCAGTCCAATCCTCTAAGAATTTTGTATGTCTCTATAAGATCCCCCCTCATCCTTCTAAATTCCAGCAAATACTATTTTGGTTGGGTTTATGGTGTTGAAGTCAGAGCTACAGTCAATAACTAGGAATCTGACATATGTGTCTTTGTTATATAGATGTTACATCCACGCCGTATCTTTAAACTAAACTAAACTGAGACCTGCTGGTACACCAATTGACAACAGTAGATTGTGCTGTGCTGCAGTAAAAAGAACCAAAAAGTGATGCAGATTGTGAAAATAAATATGTTACAGGCAGGCACGTGCCTGAGTGATTACTCAGGGTAGGCAGTCAGTCGGCTTTCTAAAAAAAAACTTAAACCGCCCATGCGCAGATTGTTCTCTCCGTAAAAATAAAAAATAAAAATAAAGACAGTAACAATTCAATTTGCCCAAGGCTTCCAAGTCTCCTTTATTCTGAATTACTGAATGGGTTGGAGGTGAAGGGCGATGGCAGGTGGAGAGATGGTGGAAAAAACGGGAGCAGCGGTGCTGGCTCGAAGGGCCGAATGGCCTACTCCTGCACCTATTGCCTATTGTCATACCGGGACAACTTGAATCATCTTATTGAATGACAACACTTGCTCAAGGGACCAATTGGGGGGAGTGTTCCTTTCACAGTGGGTGGGGAGTCTGGCCAGGGGTTACAGTTGCGGGGAGGGCAGGAGCGTTGAGAAGGAAGGGTCGGGGATAATGTCAGTAACTCACTCACTCACCACTGCTGCAGCGCTGCAGATATGTAGCCACCACATTGTGGTTGGGGAGGGAAGCAGCTCGGGTGGCTGAGAGCGGCCGCCAGGATCCGACAGCAGAAATGGCAGCCACTTCAGTGCCTTCTGCCAGCCCGCTCGCCTTTGGCAGTGCTCTCCATCTGAACACCTCTCACCTGTCGCTCGACGACTTCGCTCATGTCAGCCGCTTCAGCAAATCCTTAAATTCCAACAGCCGAGTAATCCCCAATCGCGCTGTCGGAATCTAAGGATTTGCGGGAAGCGGCTGACATGAGTGGGGCCGGCGAGGAGCAGGAGAGAGGTTTTCAGATGGAGAGCTGCTAGAGGTGAGCGTGGGCTGGCAGAAATAGCTGAGGTGGCGGCCGGTTCCGCTGTCCGGCCCGGGGGCCGCTCACAGCCACCCGAGCTGCTTCCCTCCCCGGCCTCAATGCAGTTGCTCCGTGCAAGGAGCGTTGCAAGTGGGTTACTGACACGATCCCGATCCCCTCCTTCACAATGCTTCTGCCCTTCCCGCAACTTTACCCCAGGCCAGAATCCCCAAACTCTGTGAAAGGAATTCCCCCCACCCCAGGAAATATGGTATTTAAAAACATAAAGCACCAAGAAATGTACTTACCACATTATCAGTACACAAACTCCATTCTTCTCTCTTTGTTTCCTGAGATACACTTAAGATAATGGTAATCCATATTTGAAAAATAACTCCAAGAAATTAGAGCTGCGCATGTGCAGTAGGCTGCTGCGCATGGGCAGTACTGCTGAGGCAGAATTTCAGCTGCCTTCAGCCCCGCTTGTCATTGACGGCTTGAAGCAGCGCTGAAGGCACATGGGCTGCGTAGACCTTCATGTGTTGGAAGTGCTGCGGATGAAAGGCACGGCGAATTATGCCTACCTAAGTGATCGATCTCTTGGATAGGCATCATTCTCCCATACCTTTACTATTTATATTTAATAATTGCCATTTCATAATTTTAGTCAGGGTAGGCAGTGCCTACCTTGCCTACCCTGACGGCACGTGCCTGGTTACAGGGTGAAAAAGTCTAATGAGATTGTTCCCATTGGAGCTAGCTACTACCGATAGGCCGAATGGCTTCCCGTGTTATCATGTATATGAACTTACATTGCACAGGATCTGCACATCTTGAATCTCAGAACTATTTTCTTTTAACTATTTCATTTTAAAGTCTACAGTCTAAGCTACAATCTAGTTTAGTCCGTATGAAATGAAAATATCGAAATTCCATGCAGTGTTTAAAAAATAACCTATTTTACTTCGGAGTCATGTGAGTGATTCCGTGAAGAACCCCGCCAGTTCGCACCGGACTGGCAGGGCATGGCTCCTGCCGGCGGTAAGTTTAAACCTAGAAGGTAAGTTTCTTTTACTTACCAGGGTTTCTTGTTCGAGCAGGAACATCTCTTCACAGAGGTTTCCTGCTAAGTTTATTGCAGAGTCCGGCAAGTGAAGCCAGCTATCAGCTGTGGGGAGCCCCGGTTCCGACCGCGATTTCGCGATAGCAGTCGCTGACAAGGCAATCAGTGTCTTCCAGCCTGCTGTGATGCTCGTGGAGGGGCAATTCGAGTAGGAACGAGGTATAAACACCAGAGTCGCTGACAGTGCGGTCAGCGGCTCACAGACACGGTGGTCCCCAGGCATGGGGTGAAGTTGGAGGGGGAGAGAACTTGTTCAGCCCTATTGGACTCAGGTGAGTTGGGCTTCAAGGGTTCCTCTCTGGTAATAAGGGTGTTTTTTGCATGCTTGCTGTTGTCATTTTAACCCTTCACAGGTGAAGCTCCACGCTACAAAATTAAATTAGTGACAAGACTACACCGGATCTGTAATAGCGCGGGCCTATGGGACAGGCCACACCAGCAGCGCCTGGGACAGGGCTGTTTCATGTGTGACAGTGCCGGCCTGTACGAGAGGCTGCACCGGCAGTGCCCGGGATAGGGCTGCTCAAGGTCTCCCTGTTGGAGTGGGAGACCAGGACGGATCAGTGTACTGCTGACGCTGAATCTGTCATGGCGCTGGCCTGCGGGAGAGCCGCGCCAGCAGCACCTAGTAGAGGGCTGTTCGATAGCACCCTCATTAATGAGGCGCGTGCAATGGGTCAGCTAAGCTCTGACCCCGACTCTGGCGGTGAGGTCGATCCAAGCGAAGAATGGCAACTGCCAGATATCCCATCTCTGGAGAGTCAGGAGAGCCACTGGGAGAAGAGCTGGCCTCCACGATAAATTATACCGAATTTGTGTGACAACGGCGAATCTGTCACAGCGCTGGCCTACGGGAGAGCCGCGCCAGCAGCACCTAGTAGAGGGCTGCTCGATAGCACCCTCATTAATGAGGCGCGTGCAATGGGTCAGCTAGGTTCTGACCCCGATTCTGATGGTGAGGTCGATCCAAGCGAAGCACAAAACCCTCTTGTAGGAGGAGAGCATGCCGGGTCAGTGTAGTTCTGACGCCGATGCTGAGGATATAGCTGTAGAGCATACCCGAAGGGAAGAAGGGCACGTGTCAGAGGTACCATTCCTGACAACAAAGTTTGCCAGCCCAAAAGAATGTTCCATCCTGGTATAGGTTCATTGGGGGCCGTATCGTCGCAAGTATCCTCAGGGACCTGTGGCAGCACCTGTTCAGGGCTGCCTACGAATTGCCCTCTCTGGGGAGGTGAGTGAGAAATGTCAGATGTAACTGACTCCAGCTTCTAAAGATGTCAGTGGAACATACTGGTGCACATGCGTGCCGGCAGTGAACAGCACTAGCAGGGGGATATGAGAGCCAGCCGCTGAATTTTCTATTCAGGTAAGGCCTATTCAACAGGAAAAACCTGGCAGATGAGTCAATCAAGGCCAAATGCGGGCAAAGGTTCAGCGGTTCAGTACGCACCCCAGGCGCTCATTGGCAGTAAGCGGTTCACTGAAGCTGGTGGCAGCATGACAGCTGGGCAGACCTTCCACGCACCCTATCAGTCCTACTCAACAAGGTGGGTCTGGCACTTCCGAAACATGGGTAAGTGGACCACTAACAAGTTTGTAATATTTACACTTGTTTGTACAACACACAAATGATAAAATAATTTGTTTAGAGGCTCGGAAATCGGGCCAGGGTTATCATGCAAAGCACCCATGGAATGATGGCAGGAGTGGCCTGTTCATTATGAAAAATGGTTAACTCACATATGAACTTTCTGAATAGGAAATGTCTTTACTGACTAACAATGGATTCATGAGGATCCATTCTATGCAGTTCCCATTACAAAGGTTATCAAAGGGCAATGATAACTGTACTAATAACAGTGGAACATTACTGAATGGGACGCACTATTTGCCCAGGTTATTTGGCGAATTGATGGAGTTGGTGTTTGGACTCAGAATTTGAGGGCACTTGATGTGTCTTGTCTGGATGATATTCTAACGCTGTATTTTTTGTTGGGGTCATCTGTTTCAGCCTCAAACTGTGTTTGGGTGGTTGGTTTCATCCACCCAGTTAACTTAAGTTGTTACCAAATAGACTTGTCTATTTCATTGGGATTTACCTTTAACTATTAATTAGCTATGACTTCGCCCTATGGCAAGAGATTGGAGTTAATAGCAACCTGTTATAAAACTGACTTCTATTCATCAAGAGTAATTGGCAATAGAGTAGCTGTGTAAGTCCAGGAACTGACATGGTGCAAAGTAGCAACCTCTCAAAGGTCATGTAGATCATTGTTAACAACCTTATGCTATTGTCAGCTGAAGCTACCTAAGTCACAATGATGCACAAACAGTATTAAGCATTGCTCCAATAATTTGGTCAGTCGTATTCTGTCCTCTGCTGGACTTTATGTGGAAGGTCAGTTGCAGGAAGTAGGGAGTAGTCTCCTCTCTTTTGTTTTTTGTCATGCTCAGCAGCAGATGCAATCCATCCCAATCCTAGCTTGCTACGCTTAAGAAAGCAATGGCTGCAAGTTTATATTGTTCACTGTATGCTTGGAATGCTATATTGGAGAATATTTATGGCAGATGATGTTTAACTCATTTCATTAACTTCATAGCATTTGTGAATGTTAGATTGCTAGCAAGCGACTATTTTGTAGCACCTTAACATCCAAGGATAGGATTTGCTTTGATTGTTAATAGGATTGTTTATTATATATTTGCCGTATATGTTCCACTGTTTAGAAGATTTGTATATTTCTGTAAAGGAGAGTAATTTGTGTATCTTTCTTCTACATTGTAGTTTTCACTCATTTTTCAATATTAAGAATGACAGCACTGGAAAATCATTAAACTTAAGAGCAGATGCTAACTTCCTGACTCGCGTCTGTATTATTGAATCGAGTTTGGCTGGCTGTTAATCTATGTTCTACTCAACAATCATGTAGGGAGGACAGTACAAGTCGAATTTCAGTTATTTACAAACTGATGCTAAGAGCTCTAAGGCGGGAAATTGGGAATATCATCTCTAGTTGGAGGTGGAGGAGATTCGCGTGAGTTACCAATTCTTCAGTTGTTGGTATCAACTAAATATATACACTGGATGCACCCCATGGGTAAAGGGCTATTGAACGAATATACATAATCTACTTGCTCAAATTCAAGTTGCTACACTATGGTGGTGGCATATGTTAGTCACATGGCAATCAACTAAAGGTATCCTGTAATAATTTACCTAATCTCCTTTGCCACTGGTGTATCATCAAGTTCAGATCGATGACAAGACAGAATAGGTATGGGATCTCAAAGTATTATGAAAGTATGGTTCAATGATACATCGAATATCGACATGTTGGTTTCATGTTTATTCACTGATTGCAAAACAGAACAGTGCGGAGAGATACATTCTCGCTACAAGTAGGAGGAATGTTTCTTTTAATTCTTCCTCCATTTTGCCTCATTGGTCGGGTCTTGAAATAAGTCAACAAGATCTCACTTTAGGGTTTTGTACTGTCTGACTGGATATCAGCCATGTTTCCTGCTTTCGGCATATTAATACAACCGTATATAGTTATTCTACAAAACTAAAACTTTGCTGGTTCAAACTGTGGTTCAGGAAACCGACCTCTGCATAATAAAACAATTATTGACTTACACATTGTGAATGGACTGCCTTACGGCTCAGGTTGTCACATCAATCCATGGATGTGCTCACTGCAGAGTGCAGGGATAGCACCAAAAAAGCAGTACATTTCCTATTGAGGGGATCGGAAGCGGTTTGTTTAATGTTAATGTTACATTTAATATGGTACAGATTACTGACATCTCCCAGATCATTCTTAAATGGCGTTTGACAATAATTCAGTTATAGAGCCACTACAGCTGCAGCAAACGGGAACCACTCTGTCAGGTTCAACCCCGAATATCAAGTTATAAAAGACACAAGTTATCTTGACACAAGTTCTCCCACTACAAGATGTGCAGTTTGGATATTGAAAATGTGTAAACAATACTTCACCAGGGGGTTCCAGCTACATCCTTAGTGATGACACTAGTATCAGCACAACAAGGGCAAACATTGCAAACGCTGCAGCTAGATAGGATGGAGTTGGCTGCAGATGCCAGTACATTTTACATTTCTGATCTACACAAGCAGAACAGACCAGGGGTGGCAGGATTTCAGATCATATTTTGGCATACCCCACGGACTCACGTCTATGTGTGAGGGCAGGCTTGCTATAGTATATGAAGGCCACCAAAATCCTAACAAGTGTGGAATCAGCATTGTTTATTAAGCGACAAACAACCACACAAGGAAAGGTTGTTCAGACTATTTCAAGGTGGCTGCAGCAGGTTCTGGTTTATGCAAGTATTAACATTGACAATTTTACATCTCATTCCACCAGGGCGGCATCAACGTCAGCGGCCAGGGCAATGGACGTTCCCATCGACCATATCCTCACGACCGCAGGATGGTCCACTGAATTGATTATTTATTTATTTTTTACTATAGGCCGGTTACTGACCCGGGCTATTTGCCCATTCTGTTTTGCGTCAACTTTAGCCTCCTCCGAGATAGAGGGGTTGCTATTGATTTCTTTATTAACATAAACCATTAATACATTTGAATAAATGTCATGGTTAATGCATTGTTGATTATTCACTCATCCGGAGTCAATCGATGCAGTGAGACGCCGGGATTTGAATCTGCAGAATGAAATCACAGAGCTTTGAACCCTTCACGGAATCACTCACGTGACTCTGAAGTAAAATAGTAATATTAAACGAGACCGTACCAGTTTAAAGTTTGATCTTTATTTTATGAGGAGTTACATTGGTGATTACGTGCCCTCCACGATCAACCCTCTCTCACAAAGGCCATCTGGTAGTTCTCAAGTTGCTGATCTTACTATGTTACTTTGGTTATTGTTATCTGTGATTTCACACCGCTGCTTTGAAGATTGACGCGCATGCAAACTGGTGGGGTTCTTCACGTAATCACCAACGTAACTCCTCATAAAATCAAGATCAAACTTCAAACTGGTAAGTTCTCGTTTAATCTTACTATTATATTTCAAAACGTATTTAAAAGTTAGCCAATTTTTTAAAATTGTAAAACATTATAGTTACTAGCAAAAAGGTAAGAAGGAAGGGAAGAAGCTCAAAACCTCAATCGAAGCAGGGTGAAGCAATTTATTTTAGTAGCATACCTGAGAAAGAACTCCCATCCACGGGATTTGACATGGGTTGACATAAAAGCCTGATGTGAATTTCACATTGCATTTGTGTTGCATTTGCAGTCTTCCCAATCACATTAACTGACTAGAGGCTGCATAAACCCAAGAGAAATCAGACTTAGTTTGGTTCATTCCAAGTTACTCAGAATGCAATCATGTGAGATCCAAGCAATATACAGAATATATCAGTTTGAATTCCCACTCATCCCATTTGTATAGACTACACCGCATCTCCTTTCCAACAGGAAAAAAATGCTTGTTAATTTAAACCAGGTAAGATGAGATTGGAGTGTTATGCTACCAATAGCACTTGGAAGGAAGTAGATGCTTCATTTTCCCACTGTTGCAATGGAGCTATGCTGCTAAACAAAATCATAGCAAGTGCTTTTACTCCAGTCCTAGTATAAGCAGTATTCATGGACATCAAATATAAATTACCCGGTCATTAACAGGATCGGGGTTATAGGAGCTTGTTTCAGACCTTGTAGAAGTGAGCATGCTTTTGAATATCTTGTTTTTCATTTTTGACCATACTGAGCTTCTTGGAGTCTTGAAAAGTGTGACATGAACGTGACTATTTCTTTTTTTTAAAGAAAAGTGAAATTGTAATTTTATTAATTTTACTATAAATTCTCAGAATATTTGCTGCTTTTTTAGTTGAGTTTCAAAATAACTTGCAACTTAGAGCATGAAATAATGGAGTAAGCTAAACCCTGCCAAACTCCATCAGCGCCCGACCTTGATCCCCTAAGTAATAGTAACAAGGAAACGATTGTTTTGTCAACAGACTGGTGAGGCATTCGATGAAGAGTCTGTAATAGCTGTTAGCAACATAGAAAAATGGACACAATAGAGGGTGGAGAATAACCAAGCAGTTGTTCCTTCCTAACAGTAGGAAACACTGTGATATGTCACTGTTCCACACTATTATGCCTTAAGATGTGGATTTCCCTGCTTAATGAAAGTGTATGAGAACAGATACAATCTTTCCTATAATAGACCTTAATTTAAAAACTAATTGGACTACTCGTCTGAGTGAGGACTATATCTTGCACTCTCAAGACCATCTGAGAAAAAAACAATTGGAAGTTCCAGTCTATATTATTTATTTATGCGAAAAACAAACTGCAGTAGAAACTCAGCAGGTCAGGTAGCATCTGTGGAGGAAAGGGACAGCAACATTTTCATTAGATGATAAAAGATAGGAGTTGAATGAGGCCATTCAGTGCATCATGTCTACTCCACCATTCAATCATAGCTAATCTATCTCTCCCTCCTAACACTATACTCCTGTATAACCTCTGACACCCGATTGGGTCAGGACCCTTCTTCAGACATTTACTTCTGACTGGCTTGTTCCATTGTCCAGCTGGACAGGGTGGATTTTAGAGGTTCCTCTAACAGAGAAGCCCAAAGCTCCAGTTTGAGTTTCTAGTTTCAAAATGGGATTCTGAAATCCAAAGATATGTCCCTTTTTGATCCCCCTTTCCCCCCTGCTCCATACAACAGGAGGAACAGAATCAAAAGGCCCATTGTGATAAGTGCCAAATATCAGGCACCCCAACACCTATTGCCCGCTACCAGCTGGCCTTCACATCTCCCTTTGGACAAATCCAATCTTTTCTTCTTTATTTGGAAGGCAGTATGTCCATCCCAAAGGGTAATGGAGCTGTGGCAGCTGCCAAGCAAATGTAGGCACAACTCATTAGCAAAGTTCATTTGCTATGATCTACATTTTTGCCAAATAAGTTATGACTTCACGTTCTTCCTGTCGTAAGATTTTGAGCACTTGCTTCTGTGGCAAACATCTCTACGAACATCAAGATTGAAGATCATGATATTGCGGCATGCAGCTACTTTGTTATCTTACAGAATTTCACATATATTTCAGTGCCAAATATTTCCTACACCTTATGAGAACCTGCCAGGTCATGCATGAATTGTTGTCCTTACAAATCTCCTCCTGATTCTGAATGGTTAGCAGGTTGTTTGTAGAATAGGATTCAAAATAGCCCTTTACAATTTGCTATTACATTACTCTCGTAAGTTCCCATTTAGTAAAGAACTAGACTAAGTGGGACCCGTTGGGCCCCATATTCACACAGGAGGGTTGGTCCCCCAATGCAATATTCCACCTCTCCACCAATTCCAATATTGGTGGCCAGTGGGGGGCTTTCTGGAGCACTGGTATGGGTTCTTGGGGTGGAAGCTCAGCCCCTCAAGCCTGATGTGTTGGCAGCTCACTCACAGCTGGTGGGCTGGCAGTTGACTCATGGCTATTCCTTGAAATTCCATTTCAAGCAGGGTGCAAGGCCACCAAATTCAAGTGCAGTTTCCTACCAGTTCAAGCAGGGTGCAAGGCCACCGTATTAAAGTGCAGTTTCATACCACGTTCAGCAGGGTGCAAGGCCACCGAATTCAAGTGCCGTTTCCAACCAGTTCAAGCAGGGTGCAAGGCCACCAAGCTCAAGTGCAGTTTCATACCATTTAAAGCAGTGTGCAAGACCACAAAATTCAAATGCAGCTTCAAACCATTTCATGCAGGGTGCAAGGCCACCACATTCAAATGCAGTTTCATACCATTTCAAGCAGGGTGAAACCACCATAAAACACACAAAACACCAAACTCACAGTTCAGTGGACATGCAGTGTGTTCAGTTGATTAACAGCTCAGACAGGGTCGTGACCTCTCCCTCCCCCATCAAGCAGAGACTGAGCCACACCCACACTTCCGGGTTTTATAATCCCTCCCCCTCCGGAAAAGGTGTGGCCTTCATTGCGTAATTGACAGGAGAGAGATTCTCAACATTTTTTAACACTAATAACACCTTTATTTTTAATTGATGGGAAGAATCCTCTGCACCTGCTGAGCGGAGGATGACTGAGTAAAATGGCCAAAAATCACAGCCGTAAGTGGCAATGTTTTATCTAAAATCAATATACAGTGCAAACAGGAAGTCACCATTTGCAGTTCCCATTGCAGTGAAAAGTAGTGCCTTTTCACTTCAAGCCAAAGCCCCCAAGCCACCATTTGCAGTAGTGCCTTTTACCTTCACGCCAAAGCCCCCACACCACCATTTACAGTAGTGCCTTTTCACTTCAAGCCAAAGCCCCCAAGCCACCATTTGCAGTAGTGCCTTTTTACATCAAACCAACCATATATTCATTTTCAAACCACATTAAGAGCACTCACCATTGAGTAGACATGTATTCAGAGAGATGTGACCCTCTGGCGTGCTCCATCTTGCAGAGACTGAGTGAGGTACACCACTTCCTGGTTTTATGGTCTCTCCCCCTCCCTCCAGCAGGGGCAGCAGAGAGAATGGGGATTTAAAAAAAAAACATTAATAGCTCTCTGATTCTTCATCGATGGGAAAAATCCTCCAGTCCAGGAAGGTGGAGGGGGGCTCTGAAGGAGCAGGCAAAAAATGATGGCCGTAGGTGGTGCCGTTCTCTCAAAAATCACAGCACAGCGAGCCAAAAGTGGTAAAAATCAGACTTTTAGTAATATAGATAGAAGGTGTGAAGTCATCAAATGGAATGCAATCCAAATATTGGAAGAAATTCCTGAATGTCAGTGAAAGTAGTTACTGTCAATAGGCACCAGTTTTGCAGATGCATACATTATACATATATCCAGAAGGAAGTCCACTCTCAACAACCACACAGACCTTAACACCTACACCTCATCAGTATTGGATTACATCACCTTCTGTATGAACTGTGTCACCACACAGAGGACAATACTGACACTCCCCAACCATAAGCCATGGATGAAAGCTATGGCTTTCCACTCAGGTGATACAGAGGCCTACAGAACAGCAAGGTCCAGTCTGAGGAAGGGCATCAGGGAAGCAAAGCACCGCTACATGAAGCGAATCGAGGAGCATTTTAACAGCTCAGACGCTCGACACGTGTGGCAGGGCATCAGAACCATCACCGGCTACAAGAGCTCCACACACGCACAAAGCTCATCCCTCCCTGACGACCTAAACTGCTTTTTTGCCAGGTTTGACTGCACCGACAGCAGTGACAACATACGGGCACAGCAGGGACCCTCACCGCCGGTGCTGACTTTGAGCCCCCACGACGTGAGACAGACCCTGCAGCACATCAACCCCAACAAGGCCACTGGACCTGACGGAGTACCAGGACGGGTTTTGAAGCACTGTGCAGGGGAGCTGACTGCTGTGCTCACGGACCTGTTTAACACCTCCATGAGGCAGGCCTCTGTCCCCACATGCCTCAACACAGCCACAATCATCCCTGTTACAAAACAATCAGCCATCAGATCTCTCAACGACTATCGGCCAGTGGCGCTGACACCGGTGGTGATGAGGTGCTTCGAAAGACTGGTATTGGGACACCTGAAGAACAGCATCCCCCCCTCCTTAGACCACCATCAATTTGCCTATAGGGCAAACAGGTCAATGGAGGACGCAGTGTCACTGGCCTTCCACTCCACCCTGACACTTGACCAACGGGACAGTTATATTCATAGATTATAGCTCTGCTTTTAACACCAGCCCCCCCCCCCCCCCCCCCCCCATAGATTAATCACCAAGCTGGACCACCTGGGCCTCAACAAACACCTGAGCAGCTGGGTCCTGGACTTTCTCACCGGCCGACCACAGACTGTCCGCATGGGGAGGCAGGTCTCCTCCAGCATCACCCTGAACATTGGTGCACCACAGGGCTGTGTGTTAAGCCCCTTCCTCTTCTCCCTCTACACTCTCGACTGCCAGCCCACCCACGAGGCCAACACAAAACTACTAAAGTTTGCAGATGACACCATCGTGGTAGGCAGGATCACGAGTAACAATGAGGCCGCCTACAGGACAGAGGTAGAGAACCTGCTGAGCCGGAGCCGTGAGAACAACCTGATCCTCAATGCAGCAAAAACAAAGGAGATGATCCTGGACTTCAGGAGGAAACCAAGGACCCTCGTCCATCAGCCCATCACCATTAACGGCGAGACAGTGGAGGGTGTGCAGAACATCAGGTACCTCGGGGTCAACATCAGTCAGGACCTGACCTGGACCATCAATATCACGGCGACGGCCAAGAAAGGACTCCAAAGGCTTCACTTCCTGAGGTGCTTGAAGAGGGCACGTCTCCCACAACAGCTGCTGGTGAGCTTCTACAGGTCAGCCATCGAGTCAGTTCTCACATACTGCATCACAGTATGGTACTCTGCCTGCACCGCAGAGAACAGGAAAGCTCTCCAACGCGTCATTAAGACTGCTGAGAGGATCACTGGCACCCAGCTCCCCAGACTTGAGGACATATACCGGACCCGCTGCATCCGGAGGGTCAAGGGCATTATTAGAGACAGCACACACCCTGGACACTGCCTCTTTACCCCCCTGCCCTCAGGAAGACGATACAGGACACTGAGTGCCCGCACGACAAGACTAAACAGCTTCTACCATAGAGCTGTGACACTACTGAACTTTACCCCCCTCCCACACTGATTCCCCCCCCCCCTTCTCTCTCTCACACCCGCCCATACTCCTATATGTTTATAGTCTTTTTAACATATTTTTACCTGTGCAGCTGGAGGACTGCTCCAACAAAATGTTGTTGTCTTGCACAATGACAATAAAGATTATTATAATTATTATTATTATTATTAGATACATCAAAGAAAATAAAAGATGATGGGGAATGGAAGATGGGATAGAAGATTACTTATCCAACTGAAAGCAACAGTAATGTAGGAAGGAACTTCAGAAGCTGGTTCAAACCGAAGATAGACACAAAAAGCTGGAGTAAATCAGCGGGTCAGCATCTCTGAAGAAAAGGAGTAGGTGAAGTTTCGGGTCCCCTGACGCTGAAGAAAATTCTCGACCCGAAATGTCATCTATTCCTTTTCTCCAGGGATGCTGTCTGACCCGCTGAGTTACTCCAGCTTTTTGTGTCTATCATCAGAAAGCAAAGAGTAATTGTTCCATGGGGTTCAACTTTTTACAGTTTCTAGAAGTTATTATATTAAAGATATTAAAGGTATTATATTTAAACTTGCTCATGATAGGTATGAGAGCAAATTGTGAAGAGAACATTAGGAAGCTTCAGGGTCAGTGAAGTAAGTGAGTAAAGGACTAGCAAATGAAACTTAAAATGGATAAATGTAATATTATCTGAGAATGAAACTCTGGCCCAGTGAGTCAATGTGGAGACATTCGTCTGTAGGCAGTGTCCAATTTGCCCTTGAAAATTATTGGGAGTTGTGTTGTGTGAGGAATTTCATACTCGGTACTTTCAGTTGATGCACACTTCTCTGAGTTTGAGCTTAGTTTAGTTTATTGTCACGTATACTGAGGTACAGTGAAACGCTTTCTCAGCACAGCCATCTTGGAACTTGATTAAATAGTGCAATTTTATACTTTTGGAAACTCCCAGTACGTGCTGCCAATGCTTAACACATTAACGTGCAAAAGGAAAGTAAGCGGTTTGGCAGGAAAAGTAAATCAAAGCTGGTCATCCAAAAGGAGAGAGTTTGCATAACTCTTCGATGCAGAGAAAACTTTGTGTCCACCTACATAATCTTCTAAAGGCTAATATACAGCTACAGGGAATAATTAGGTAAACTAACAGAATGTAATCAACAATTGCTGTGGAAATTGAATACAAAAGTAATGCAGAGGTTATAATGTTTCAGTTATATGGATCATTGATGAGATTATTATCTGGGGTACTGTGTGCTGTATTATTTTGCATATTTAATGATGATTCAATATATTGGAAAGAGTTCAGAGAAGGTTTATGACAAATACTGGTAATAGTGAGTTCCTAATGAGAAAGCATTGGACAGGCTAAGTTTGCATTGGTTGGAATAAAGACACAAAATGTTGGAGTAATTCAGCAGTTCAGGCAGCTTTTCTGGAGAACATGTATAGGAGATGCTTTGCATTGAGACCCTTCTTCAGGCTGATTGTGGTGGGGGTTGGAGGGTGGTAAAGAAAACTGGAGGAGCAGGACAAAGCCTTGCAAGTGAAGGTGAATCAAATTAATTCCATACTATTCCCCCTTGTCCACTCCCTCCCAACCTATGACTGATTCACCTCAAGACCTTCAGCCCTTCAATAACTTTCAATTTCTAGGCCCCATTATCTCATCTTTACCATGGACGTCCAGTCCCTTACCACCTCCATCCCCCACTACAAAGGTCTCAAGGCCCTCCAGTTCTTCCTTGTAAAGAAACCCAATCAATTTTCCTCTACTAACACTCTCCTCTGCCTGGCAAAACTTGGCCTCACCCTCAACAATGTCTCTTAATTTTATTTATTGATGTTCATTTCTAGTTCCATGATCTTTCAGATTTTTCAGTCCTAATGCAGTCAGAAAGTGTAAATAATATCACCTCATACTGTCAGAAACTCTCAGCCATAGAAGGTAACATAGAAAATAGGTGCAGGAGTAGGCCATTCGGCCCTTCGAGCCTGCACCGCCATTCAATATGATCATGGCTGATCATCCAACTCAGTATCCTGTACCTGCCTTCTCTCGATACCCCCTGATCCCTTTAGCCACAAGGGCCACATCTAACTCCCTCTTGAATATAGACAATGAACTGGCCTCAACTAGGTACTAGGTATATGCCTATTTTGTATGGCCTTGACTGTCCTTCCAGTATTCAAAGCATTTATACTTCATTGTAATCGTATTTGTAATTGTAAAATGCGAGCACCACTTTGAAGAATATTAATTATAGTTTTATGAAAATTGCAATTAATATGTTATGAAGATTTTTGAGTTTTGTGCGTCTGAGCGCTTTAGTTTATCATTTGGAAAGGATTAGAGCTAATTATTCCCTTTACCCATTTGATTCTGATCTTTCTGGAACCTGCTATGTAACAGATGGTTAGCTGGGGGTACGCTGCTATTCATCATTTACACTAACAACATTTAAATCAATGACACGACCAACAGGCAGTTTTTAATTTGTCAGTCATAAGGATACATGTTGTCAGAAATGATTGCAGGCTTACCAATACATTAATCAGCCTGCATAAATTAGCGAGCAATTTTAGTTTTTTCAAAAACATATCCAAATATATGAAAAACGTGGAAAAAAATCCAAAAGGTGCTTTCAAAGTAGAGGGTGGAAAATTGATGCACACCTTTTAAAATATCCATTTCATCCTACAAAGTCATAGTTATAGTCATACAGGATAGAAACAGGCTCTTTGGCCCAACTTGCCCATGCTGACTAAGACTACATCTACACTAGTCCCACCAGCCCACATTTGGCTCAGGTCCTTCTAAACCTTTCCTATCGATGAACCTATCCAAATGTATTTTAAATGTTGTTATAGTATCTGCCTCAACTACCTCATCTGGCAGCTCGTCTCATATACCCATATACTCTGTGTGAAAAAATTGCCCTCGTGTAACTATTAAATCTTTTCCCTCTCCCCTTAAACCTATGTGCTCTGGTTCTTAATTCCCCCCACTCAGTGTAGCAGACTCTGTCTGGCAACTTTGTGTTAGTATCAACGAGGAGGTTCAGCTATTGGAACACAAAGTTGGACCTCCAAGTTTTTTTTTGTTTACTTTGCACTAGCCATGGGGATGTTTTATCTGATACAATGTCTGTATTTTGGAGTGTTTTTTTCAGCATTCACAAGAATGCTGCTGTGGTGACCTCGGTTGAATCTTGACTTCTGATGCTCTCTGTTGTATAGAATCTGCATATTCATCCTATGACAGCCAGGTTAACCGACAGCCCTGGACTGATGGGTCACCGGCCCAGAGCAGTGGCAGCCTAGGCTCACAGCCAGCACGGAGAAGCGCTAACTCCAGCTCAACACTGCCTGTCTCGCCGGGTTAACTGACAGCCCTGGACTGACGGGACACCGGCCCAGAGCAGCGGCGGCCCAGGCTTACAGCAGCTCCGAAAAGAAGCACTAACTTCTCTGCTCTTGGCCAGTGTCCCATCAGTCCAAAGCTGTCAGTTAACCTGGCGGGACTCTGAGCTGGATTTAGCACTTCTTCTCCACGCTGGCTGTGAGCCTGGGCCTTCACTGCTCCGGGCTGATGTCCCGTCAATCTAGGGTCACCCCGGATATCTCCGGCCGCCCCCGGACAGGGATGGGACAATCGGAAGGGGATGGGGACAGTCCAGTAGCAAGTCAACAGCGCTTGCAGTGCCAGAGACCAGGGTTCGATCCTGACTACGGATGAAATGTGGGTCTGTATTCATGGAGCAGCACAGCTGCCGAGAATGTTTATCACGAGTGACCTATGACCCGGGCACGCGCAGTCGGAATACCAAACTCGCTTATTGGTGTTCAATCTACATTGCAATGATAATTCAAATGTTGATCCAGATGTTTCTTAAATATTGTGAGAATATCTGTATCTACCAACTTCTGAGCAACACGTTCCAGATTGCAACTATGCTCTGGATGAAAACATCTCTTCCTCAATTTCCATTCACAGTGGCTTGTCTGCTTTATAGGACATAGTGCATAATTGAATTGTATTATAAGATCATAAGATCATGTGATAGGAGGAGAATTATAGCATTCAGCCCATCAAGTCTACTCCGCCATTCAATCATGGCTAATCTATCTCTCCATCCTAGCCCCATTCCCCTGCCATAACCTCTGACACCTGTACTAATCAGGAATCTATCTATCCCTGCCTTAAAGATATCCACTGACTTGGCCTCCACAGCCTTCAGTTGCAAAGAATTCCACAGATTCACCACCCACAGACAAAAGAAATCCTCCTCCTCTCATTCATAAAATAATGTCCTTTAATTATGATGCTATGACCTTTCGTCCTAGACTCCCACTAGTGGAAACAACCTCTCCAAATCCACTCTATCCAAGCCTTTCACTATTCTGTATATTTCAATGAGGTCCCCCCTCATTCTTCCAAACTACAGCAAATATAGGCACTGTGCTGTCAAATGCTCATCATATGTTAACCCATTCATTCCTGGGATCATTCTTGTAAACCTCTTCTGGAACTCTCTAGAGCCAGCACATCCTTCCTCAGATATGGTGCCCAAAATTGCTCACAATATTTCAACGCCTTATAGAGCCTCATCATTACATCCCTATTTTTATATTCAAGCCCTCTCGGAATAAATGCTAGCATTGGGTTTGCTTTCTTTACTAACGATTTAACTTGCAGATTAACTTATTTGGGAATCATGCACCAATATTCCCATGTCCCTTTGCACCTCCAATTTCTGGATTCTGTCCCCATTTAGAAAATAGTCTATGCCTTTATTCTCACTACCAAAATGCATGACTGCACACTTTGCTACACTCTATTCCATCTGCCATTTCTCTGCCCACTCTCCCAACCTGCCCAAGTATTTCTGCAAAGTCCCTGCTTTCTCTACACTACCTGCCCCTCCACCTATTTTTTTGTCTTATCCACAAACTTGGACACAGGTCCATCAATTCCCTCACCCAAATCATTAATTTACAACCTGATGAGCAGCCCCCTTTATTGCCCCCTTCTGCCATTCGGCCAACCTGATATCCATGCTACACCTACCCTTTGATACCATGGTCTCTCATCTCCCCATCACAAAGCCATGCTGACTTTGGCCTATCGTGTGGTGAACTTCTAAGTACTCTGTAAATTCATCCTTTATAATAGCAGTAATTTGTCGACTTTCCTTCCACACGGCAACATTGTACCTTTGTGGTAATTGCTTATTTTAGGAAATAAGTTAATTTAATGAATAATAATAGTTATTGTACCATTTGTGTTTTCTGCACAGCAATATGGGGTCGTCAAAGAAGAGGGAATAATTTCAGCAACAAACCACCTCTTAGAAAACCCTAAACTGGGTGGGCTGATCTAATTTTTCTTTATTTGTTCACAGGGTGTAGATGACACTGGCAAAGCATGCATTCATTGTCCAAGTCTAATGATACTCTCAGCATTGTGGCTTTTTCAGAGGGCTGTTAAGATGCAGCCACATTCCAGGATCTTCTCATCTATTATTCCCTTTAATATTTTCCTTTTTCAATTAATAATCTAATTCTCCATTACATGTTTTAAGAAGATCTTGAGGCAGTCAGTTTGACCTTCTAATCACATTTTTCTGACTTTAATTTTACTTGCTAACTATCTTTAAATTTCAAAGTTTGCTACTCCTTTAACAATTAGTGGAGACAATAGTCACTCATTTGATGGTTCAGTGGTACCGAGGTACATTGAGATTATTTTTTGCCTGGAGCTCAATATAACTATTACAATACATAAGCACATCTTCGATTCCATACAAGTATATAGGAATAATACACAGAGAGAATAAGAGTTGCTAGGTCTTTGGCGCCATTTTCAATTCCCATTTGTTACATGTGCAGAGTTCTTAACCTGTCCATGAAGACATGTTGTCCTGGTGGCGTTGCAGAGTCAGCCTGGCCATGCATAGCTGTTGATGTCCTTCACTGCTGCTCCACTGCTCTGAGCAGCTGCAGGTCATGTCCAGTCTGCACATGTGGCCTCTTAGAGCGGCACCCAAGCCCCAGGCTGCTGCAGAGCCACCGGTGACTCACATAACGATCGAGGTGCACTGCACTGCCTACCAAAACTGGTTCACTTACCAGCCCTTTGATCTGTGCATCTGCCATTGCCACCGCCATCTTGGATCTCTTCAGCCTCCTCTCCAGATCTCGGGGACGAGCAGGGCAGGGTTTGACAGCTTGCTTCTTGGGGACGGCGGATGAGACAGGCCTGCTGCCAGAGGATACATGTGACACTACAGTCTGCTGTGTGACACCATGTTCTACCTGCCCAATCTTAATAACCTCTATCAAGTCAACACTTAATTTTCAGGTCCAATGATAATGGCCTGTCCCTATCAAGTATCTATTCATTGTAGATACTGATAGATTTCTTGAATATCTAAAATAGATATTTTGATATTTTTTCATTGTAATGAGCTGAATTATTGCAATAATGTCAAAAGCAGTTACTGTAAATAAATGTTTTTCCTCTGAAAAATAATGGTAACAGGGAATAGATGTGTAACTAGAAACAAATGTCACTGCCGATGTTTTAGCCTTAAATGGATTAATAAAGATTAAGTTCTGAATTAACAACAGAAATATATATACTTTTCATGATCAAAGGCTCTGTTTGTAGTAAATTCCTGTGAATGATACTTCAGGCAGAAATGTTTTTATATTACATTCAATTATTTTATTGCCATGGAAATGAGAAGAATCTCCTGATGTCTTTGTAGACCTCAAATCATAAATAATTAGATTATTATTATTATTATTATTATTATTATTATTATTATTATTATTATTATTATTATTATTGGATATTATTATTTTTCTAAATATTATTTAAACTAATATAGTCCAGCTGTATAAAGTTAAAACTAGAGCAATAAAACTATCATCATTACTTTCCCACATCTTTGTCCTCGAGAGTAGGGATATGTTAACTCTCCACTGGGGTGTTGACATCTGTTCTCTGGCCAATTGGCTACTTATTCATGTGTGAGTCTTGACAATGTATTCTTGGCATTCACAGCTGAGCACAGCGAGTCCACCCTTGACATTAACATAGCACATAACAATCGAGAGTGGAAGGCATTGATGCAATTTGCTGCATTATTTGCGTATTCCTGACAATTGATTTGTTTATTGCTGTAATATAAGGTTATTTTGATTCAATAGCATGTGAACTGGCAATTTTTATGGAAGGTGAATTCAAGCCATGAGTTTTATTTTATTTCAATTGTCTGAGGATAACTTACTGTTGACAGTAGATAAAGTCATTACCTTTCAGAATCATATAGAAACATAGAAATTAGGTGCAGGAGTAGGCCATTCGACCCTTCGAGCCTGCACCGCCATTCAATATGATCATGGCTGATCATCCAACTCAGTATCCCGTACCTGCCTTCTCTCCATACCCTCTTATCCCTTTAGCCACAAGGGCCACATCTAACTCCTTCTTAAATATAGCCAATGAACTGGCCTCAACTACCCTCTGTGGCAGAGAGTTCCAGAGACTCACCACTCTCTGTGTGAAAAAAGTCTTTCTCATCTCGGTCTTAAAGGACTTCCCCCTTATCCTTAAGCTGTGACCCCTTGTCCTGGACTTCCCCGACATCGGAACAATCTTCCTGCATCTAGCTTGTCCAACCCCTTAAGAATTTTGTAAGTTTCTATAAGATCCCCTCTCAATCTTCTAAATTCTAGAGAGTATAAACCGAGTCTATCCAGTCTTTCTTCATAAGCCAGTCCTGCCATCCCAGGAATCAGTCTGGTGAACCTTCTCTGCACTTCCTCTATGGCAATAATGTCCTTCCTCAGATTTGGAGACCAAAACTGTACGCAATACTCCTGGTGTGGTCTCACCAAGACCCTGTACAACTGAAGTAGAACCTTCCTGCTCCTATACTCAAATCCTTTTGCTACGAAAGCTAACATACCATTCGCTTTCTTCACTGCCTGCTGCACCTGCATGCCTACTTTGAATGACTGGTGTACCATGACACCCAGGTCTCGCTGCATCTCCCCTTTTCCTAATCGGCCACCATTTAGATAAAAGTCTGCTTTACTGTTTTTGCCACCAAAGTGGATAACCTCACATTTATCCACATTATACTGCATCTGCCAAACATTTACCCACTCACCCAGCCTATCCAAGTCACTTTGCAGTCTCCTAGCATCCTCCGCACAGCTAACACTGCCCCCCAGCTTAGTGTTATCCGCAAACTTGGAGATATTGCCTTCAATTCCCTCATCCAGATCATTAATATATATTGTAAATAGCTGGGGTCCCAGCACTCAGCCTTGCGGTACCCCACTAGTCACTGCCTGCCATTGTGAAAAGGACCCGTTTACTCCTACTCTTTGCTTCCTGTTTGCCAGCCAGTTCTCTATCCACATCAATACTGAACCCCCAACGCCGTATGCTTTAAGTTTGTATACTAATCTCTTATGTGGGACCTTGTCGAAAGCCTTCTGGAAGTCCAGATACACCACATCCACTGGTTCTCCCTTATCCACGCTACTAGTTACATCCTCGAAAAATTCCACAAGATTCGTCAGACATGATTTACCTTTCGTAAATCCATGCTGACTTTGTCCAATGATTTCACCATTATCCAAATGTGCTGCTATCCCATCTTTAATAACTGACTCTAGCAGTTTCTACCGATGTTAGAATAATTGGTCTGTAATTCCCCGTTTTCTCTCTCCCTCCCTTAAAAAGAGGGGTTACGTTTGCTATCCGCCAATCGTCAGGAACTACTCCAGAATCTAAAGAGTTTTGAAAGATTATCACTAATGCATCCACTATTTCCAGAGCTACTTCCTTAAGTACTCTGGGATGCAGCCTATCTGGCCTTGGGGATTTATCGGCCTTTAATCCATTAAATTTACCCAACACCACTTTCCGACTAACCTGGATTTCACTCAATTCCTCCTTTCCCGCGGTCCCCTGCTATTTCCGGCAGATTATTTATGTCTTCCTTAGTGAAGACGGAACCAAAGTAGTTATTCAATTGGTCCGCCATATCCTTGTTCACCATGATCAACTCACCTGTTTCTGACTGCAAGGGACCTACATTTGTTTTAACTAATCTCTTTCGCTTCACATATACAACAAAGTCCAGACCACGGGGGAAAATGGAGGAGGACAGGCCAAATTTTGTGCCTTCCACCACAGTGATGAATGCTGTGGTGGATGTTTGTGTTAAATTTTTATGGTGCATTGTGTGTTCTTTATCATTGTGCCACTGCTGGCAAATTCATTTCACTTGCACTTTATGAGCAATGTGACGAATAAAACCATATTGTATTATATTGTATTGTCATTATTAATTACTGTGGATTCTACCTTTGTCCTTCACGTTTGGAATAGGAAAATTGCTCTTTCTGTAGAGCAGAGGGTTAGCTTAAAATAAAAACGATGGCAAAGTGCAAGGTATTTCAGCAAATGAATTTTAGTTAACAGTGACAATAGCTTTTCCTTTTCACTATTGCAATAAGGATACAGAAAATTGCCCTTGTGATTTGATACTTTCCCAGGTATAATTGTTACAACAATCAATAGCAGCAAGTTAGGAAAGGATACAGGGTGAAATCTCTGGAGCTAACAGCGGATTCCAGATTCCGAAGCTTTTAAGCTATTGCAAAGTCCTTCAGCATCATTCAGTGTCTTAACAAAGCAGAAGAATAGTGCAACATTATTTTGTGTTGAAACAGGAAATTGAAAAACTGAAGAGGGTCTGACAACCAGACATTCACTTTCATAGACAGTGATTCTTTGGCTTCTGCTACATGTTAATCGTCGATTGATCCGATGAATTCTAGCCCGTGAGAGCTTTAGAAACAATGATGAAAAATTGATTTTGTGCCTGGTGGAGGTGAGTTTTATCAAATCTCCCTTATATTATTCGGGCTTTGTATTGCAACAGTAGCCTGCTGTTGAATTACATTTCTTTAAAAACACACTTATTTTATCTTATTTTAAACAACTTTAATATAAGTCACAAAATCTTTTTGACTTGCTTTAAACTAAGTGCTACATTCAAAGCAATGAAGTAGTTTTATAGCACATGGCTTCTGGTAAATCTAAAATGCATCGAAGACATGTGAACCATGGCACGACCAGTGAAAGCCATGGCTGCCATTTTCCTATCATCATTTTTAATATTAGTACAAACCAATAATTTCAACTGTATAAGATTCATCTGAGAGCTCCTCTGTAGCCTCATAGGCACTTAAAAGTTAGTAATCCCTTTTTATAAAGAATGTGGTTGCAGAATTACAATCACAGTTCCAGATAAGATGTTCTGCAATGAACTGATTGATTAATGCATTATATTAAAGAAGTGTTAAACAGATCTACTGGTCATTAACACAGACATGGCAGTCTAGCCAAGCCAGCGCAAATTCTTAACAGTCAAATTCTGAATGGTATCATTCAATTCAGCTCACCGTGTATCATGTTAAAGTCTACACTACTTGTTTAGAAAAAAAGAGCCTCCAACCTTGATTGTAATAATTGTTTGCTGGTGATTATCAACCCTGTCAATTCACAGAATTACAAAACATCCAATAACTCATCCACCAATACTGGAGTCAATTCTGTCATTCAACATTGTTGATGGGACAAAGAGATATGGACTAATAATCCAGAGTCACAAATTCAAATCCCACTATGCCAGCTATGGATGCAGCTGGGACATGTTGGCTAATGTGGGCAAGTGGGGACGAAGGGCCTATTTCCACTCTGTATCACTCTATGACTCCATGACATGGTCAGATTATTCATCACAAACTCCTTGTGGAAACATATACCCCTCTTCACACGTTTCATCATAATGTGTGGCAGTGCAATTGTACCAGATAGGATACAACAACTAAAAAGTGGACAACCATGGAGTGGAGTAGCAGAAATCAACGCCACCCCAAACTATGAGCTCTTGTGTTGGAATATCCCCCACATCACCAATGCTACAAAGGATCAAGCCTCCTTCAGCGAGGGGCGCATACAGACAACCTCAGGTTAAAGCTAAAATCAATATGTTTTGTAAAGCTAATCTGCAAAAATCACATGCAATAGAAACAGATGAGTGGACTCATTGCCAATGATTCAGATCAAAGCTGTGCAGTACAACCACTTCTAGAATTGATGATGATGAACAGTTAAATTGCTAACAGAAGACGAAGTCTCCAAGAACGTCCCTGTCATCAATGTAGCTGAGGTATCTTTGCCTGGCAGCGCATAGTGCCATCGAAACACAGAATCATATAATACAGAAACAGATTCTTCAAACCACTGAGACTCCACCTCCCAATCAAATACCCACCTGTACTAATCCAAGACCAAACCCATTTAATTCTCCCCACAATACCCTCACCTCCCCACCCAACATCTAGGTTATCCCACTCACGTATATATTAGGAACGATTTGCAGCGGCCAATTAACCTACCAACCCAGCATATCTTTGAGATGCAGGGAAAGAACTGGAGCACCCAGAGGAAACCTATACAGTCACTAGCAGAACATGAAAACGCCACGCACAGAATACTGACGGTCATGATTGAACCAGAGTAACACTGCTAGCTGTGCTGCGGTGTCACTGATGAAACTGAAGCATTCACAATCATAATCAGCCAGAATAGCTTAATGAATGATCCATTTGAGCCTTCCTCTGGGAACCTCATCATCATAGAAGACAATCTATTTTCAATTTGATTCATTCCTTAAGATAGTAAATGGCTGGGAGCAAAGGATATAGCAAAGTCTATGGGAGAAGAGCGGAATAATTTTGAGTAAGGAAGGGAAATGCAATGTTGTCATTCATTACGAGAAGACTAGAGTATAAAAGCAAGGATGTCATGCTGAGATTTTATAAGGCGCTGGTCAGCCCACATATGGAATATTGTGAGCAGTTTTGGATTCCAGTTCTGAGGAATGATGAGCTGGGGAATATTGGGTTAACATGTGAAGAGCCTTTGAAGGCTCTGGGCCTGTACTAGCTGGAGTTTAGAAAGATGAAAGGAAATCTCATTGAAACCTAACAAATAATTAAAGACTGAGATAGAGTAGATGTGGAGAGGCTGTTTCCAGTGGTAGGAGCATCTAGGACCAGAAGGCACAGTCTCAGAATTAAAAGGATGCACCTTTTGAATGGAGAGGGGGAGGAATTTATTTAGCCAAAGAGTGGTGAATCCATGGAATTCATTGCCACAGACGGTGGTGGAGGCCGAGTCATTGGATATTTTTAAATCGGAGATTAATAGGTTCATGATTAGTAAAGGTGTAAAACATTATGGGGAAGCAGGAGAATGGGGTCGACAGGGAAAAATAGATCAGCCATGATTGAACGGTGGAGTGGACTTGATGGCCTGATCACCTCCTTTTGCTCCTATGTCTTATGATCTTATGATTCTAGCCATACTGAAGACCTGCATGCCCGAAGAAGCTGGCCTCTAGCTAAGCTGTTCTGATACTGTTTTCATAATTAAGGGCCTGTCCCACTTAGGCGATATTTTAGGCAACTGCGGCGACAGTCACTGTCATGGCGTGATGCCGGAAATGCACCCACCCCACAACAATGTTCACGACAAGCTACCACCTAGTCGTCGTCAAGCTACGACAAGCTACGTCAACCGGTGACATAATTCCTCGTGACATGGGACGTCCACCTACGACCACACCTATGACAACCTACGACAACCTTTGACCTCACAGGCGACAACCTATGACACCTGAAGTCAACCTACCTCCACCAGCGACAAGTTACGACAAGATACGACCCTGTCGGTGACAAATGAAGACTACTGAATACTTCTCTTGACGCCAGAACTGTCACCAGTTGATGTAGGATGAATTAGGTTGTCACCAATGGAATTCACCAAGTTCATGACCCCGCGACAACCAACGTCACCTGGCGTCATCCTGGCAGCAACCTACAACAACCTACGACAGTACCTACTACAGGAGAAGACAGGCAACGTCAGGCAGCGTCAAGTCCACTGTTGCCGAGAGGTTTTGAACATTTCAAAATCCAGCAGCGACAAGAAATAACTTGAGGAGACTGCTCATGACAATACAGGCTTCATCACGCGTCATGCCATAACCATGTGGCGACAGCCTATTTTTCGGCTGTCGTGGAAAAAATCACCTAAGTGGTGCAGGCCCTTATGATCTACCTAATGATGGGAAAAGCTGGTTAGCATTAGATAGAGCTCTACGGGGCTAGCGGAATCAAGAGAAAAATGGGAGAAGACAGTCATAGGTTACTGATTGTGCATGATCAGCCATGATCACAATGAATGTCGGTGCAGGCAGTTACCAACGTGCTAGCTGAAGTGCCCTCTCATTATATCAGATTCTTCACTCCTGATATTAAAATGGTTGCTTGGTGCTTGTATTCAATGATGCTAAACTCAGACTTGAATTCTATGTGCAGAAAAACCATATTTAAAGCAGGAGTATGCACACGAACATGACTGCTGATGTAACAGTGACAGTTTTGATCCACCCAGGCATATTGCTTCCCTACGGGGTGTCTTCCATGCAGAAATTATTTCAATTTGATCTGAATGCTGGACATGTTTGAATATGTTTTTGTATAATGAGAAAATGATTAGATTTCCTAATAGACAGGGCACAGATTTGGTGATTATATCAGAAAAGTTCAGGAAAGAAATCCATAAAAATAACTGTTATGAAGTGATATACGTGCTATGAAGTGATAACAGTAACAAGATGATACTAGTGATAAACATGGATATTTTCTTAGGAAAAGTGGTTTGTTGCCTTGAAACCTTTTAAGATGTTTTAATACGACCGAACAAGCCAGTTGTCATCTTGTAATTGAAAGAAATATAATCGAGTGAGCATTTATTCAAGCATTACACTTCTAAACCTAATATGAGGGAACCATATAATGGAATTAGTAATTTTCCAACAAAAAATATCCTCCAGTGAGGCTTTTCATATTACTAGCGACATAGTGAATTATTTAAGAATCGAAGGACACAACACTTCATAACTTATCTACTGTAGCTCCATACAGATTTGCGATTTCACTGATAATTGTTTTTATGTGAAAATGGGGTCATGAACATCAGTGACAGTGAAAACAGAAGAAAAGCATTTTGCCTGTCAAGGACTGTTAAATACCATTCTTTAAAATGTCATATGGAAACATGTAGAGTTTTCAGATAAACAAGATGAATGTAATTAACACTTGAGCGGGTTTGGAATAGCTACAGTATTCTTAAAAGGAGAGAGGATGTTTTGTTTCATTGAGTGTAATGGGCACTGTTGGATACTTTTCAATGCAGCAGAAACATGAGCTCAAAATGATCTAGAAACACAGAGGGTATCCGAGGTAGATAACTCACAGAAGGCAGTAATTAGACAGTAACAGTCAGCTATGTGTGCATGATGGAAGAGCAGAACATGAGTGGGCTCAGTAGGGAACCTGTGACTAAGATGCAATTCCTGATTAAAGAAAATCTGCAAGAACAATCTGCTGCCTTTACTGCACAATCAACATTTCGACATTGGTGTTGTACTACCTTTTCCTAAAACATCATAAGAATCAGCCATTCTGGTGAGATCTGCTTTATTGGCCAAAGTAATATATTGCTAAATGCACAATTGGGTAAGTTTCAGCAATGACTAAAGGCAGAAATATCATCAAAGTCAAAGACGTTCTCAGATCTTTTATATGTCTTATCGGTTCTCAACACTCATCATGGGGCTATAAATTTGGACACATACCATTTTCTGTTTTCAGCTGCACACAAAAAAAAGCTATTTTTTCCTGTTGTGGAACATTAGTACAATCATGTTCTGGTTGAATCATGTCATTCCAGATTGGGCATCTTCCAATCGTCAATTCCACTTGTGCTGATGATGCATTCTCCTTGCCAAATGTTCACCCAGGTGTATTACTCAGCTCACAGCTCTCTTTTAGAGTATTTCCAAGGAAGCTCACAATGGTTGTGAAGCTAATCCATCAATGGCATATCAGGTGGCCGTACTTTTTCTATATCAGTATAATTTAAAAGGAGTTGCAAGGAGTTGAGCTTGGTTGGCCACCTTTCATTTAATTACTGTGCTCCTTTGGGACTTCATGCCCACCCCTCCAGCTGATGGTTTTAAACTGGGAAGGTCCAGTTCTTGGAATCTAAAACTGGGAACCACTTCGGAAGCCCCTAAAAGGGGTGGCAAAAATGTAAGTGCTTGACTGATTTGAATAGAATTTTCTTCAGAACCAGTCACCTTCAAAGGTAGAAAAGAGAGAAAAAGACAGCCAATGCATATCCATTCATTCCTTCCATATCCCTTCATTCCTTCCTTTTTCCCCCACAGAAACAATCCCTCTCATAGCTATTAGTGCTTCTCATGTTGTGTTAATGGGATTGAGTTTGGATGTTGTGGAAATCAGATGGTTGTCCATGTACTGCACCAAGTGGAGTCACTTAAATACAATAGGGCTGGCAAATGATCAGTATCTGGCATAGTTGTGTTAGGCAAATAATGGGCGTTCAGTGTCAATGTGATTAAAGTGGGAATATGGGGTAGGTGCTAATACAGGGTAGGCAGAGGCATAGGCAGCCCATAGTATCCATGTGGAATGTTGATGTTTGGTCTATGATATCAGTGTGATGGTATAGGCAAAATATTGGTGTTGCATAATAAACATTATGAATGTGGTAGGCAAGGGTTAATGTATATTATCAATGTGAGGAGGTAGGCAAGGGATTGTTTATGCATAGGAAGGAACTGCAGATGCTGGTTAACACCGAAGATAGACACAAAATGCTGGAATAAATCAGTGGGTCAGGCAGTATCTATGGATAGAAGGAATGGGTGATATTTTGGGTCAAGATCCTTCTTCAGACTGAGAGTCAGGGGAGAGGGAGTCACAGAGATATGGAAGGGTGAGGAATGAAAACAAGACAACAAAGGGGATGAAGTTCAAGGAAAATGTAGAATAGATCATTGTTAGCTAAGGGAAGGTGACAACGAAGCATACAAAGATAACATTTAATCAAATTGTTTATGATTATGATTGTGATGAGGTGTGCACAGGATTAGTGCACGTTATCATTGCAGTGGAGCAGGCAAAAGATTGGAGTGTGTTATCATTGTGATGGGGTCGGTAAACAACTGGTGTTTGTTGAATAACACTAGAGAGTTAGATAGAGCTCTTCTGAAACTTAGAGACTAATGAAATCAAGGGATATGGGAAGAAAGCAGGAATGGGGTATTGTTTTTGGATGATCTCCATAGAGTCATAGAGTCATAGAGTGATACGGTATGGAAACAGGCCCTTCGGCCCAACTCGCCCAACCGGCCAACAATGTCCCAGCTACATTGGTCCCACTTGCCTGCGCTGAGTCCATAACCCTCCAAGCCTGTTCTATCCATGTACCTGTCCAACTATTTCTTAAATGATGGGATAGTCCCTGCTTCAACTACCTTCTCTGGCAGCTTGTTCCATACACCCACCACCCTCTGTGTGAAAAAGTTACCCCTCGGATTCCTATTAAATCTTTCCCCCTTCACCTTGAACCCATGTTCTCTGGTCTTCGATTACCCTACTTTGGGTAAAAGACTCTGTGCATCTACCTGATCTATTCCTCTCATTATTTTATGTATCTCTATAAGATCACCCCTCATCCTCCTCCGCTCCGTGGAATAGAGACCCAGCCTACTCAATCTCTCCCTATAGCTCACACCCTCTAATCCTGGCAACATAATCATATTGAATGGCGGTGCTGGCTCAAAGGGCCGAATGGCCTACTCCTGCACCTATCTTCTATTATATGTTTCTGTTTCTATATTTTTTCATTTAACCTGGGAAAATTGGGAACAAAGTTTAAGAGTGCTAGGCTTCCCCATCTTTTTCTTGAATAAATACAATTTTCTGAGAAATTCCACATTCTTATTGTTGTAAATGCAGTTTAATTAACATGTACACATTTACATATGGTGCAGACTAGCACAACTGGAGTAATTATTCAGTTCACTGAGCTGTAGTAGCAACATTGTTGAGGAAGGGTGAATGAAGATTGTGAATGTGAAACTAACTCTGAAGAGAGGAGTATTGCAGTACAAGGACAGGGGCTATTTAAATGATCTTGTCCTATGGTGAAAAAACAAGAGTGACACAGGAAGCAGTGCTGGAACCTCTATCATTATAGCATGCAATGTTAAAATGACTTGGACAAAAGATTTGAATTTGCAGATGGCATAAAGATTTGGGCAGGTAAGGGTAGTGAAGAGGATGTTAACAGATGCAAACAGCAAAACATACTGTAGATCAGCTGGAGATATGGGTGGTGAAATGGCAGATGGAGTTTAATCCAGATAAGTTTGAGTTATTGTACTTTGGCAGGTCAAAGTGTAAGGGAAAAGTATACAGTTAATGGCAGGACACTTATGAGAATGATGTGGAGGGGAATTGTGGGTTGCAAGTCCATAGCTCTCTGAAAAAGGTAACATATTAAGAGTATAGTAAAGAAGGAATATCAGGTAGAATCTCTGGAGTACATGAACAGGTGTCATTTTGGGGTGCAACCCTTCTTCAGACTGTTTATTGTAAATAAGCTGTTCCTTCTTTCTACAAGGAAAACAATATGCTTGTATTCGTGAAAGATGCTTGGATTGCACTCCCAGGGGAGGTGGTGGAAGCAGAGACAATGGTGCTATGTTAAAGGCATTTTGACAGGCACATGAGTATGCAATAAATTGAAGGATATGGAAGAGCATTTGATGATACTGGGCCTGTACTTGCTGGAGTTTAGAAGAATGAGGGAGGACCTCATAGAAACGTACAGAATAGTGAAAGGCTTGAATAAAGTAGATTTGGAGAGGACGTTTCCACTAGTGGGAGAGTCTAGAACTAGAGGTCACAGCCTCTAGTTAAAGGATGTTCTTTTAGGAGGGAGATGGGGAGGAATTTCTTTAGTCAGAGGATGGTGAATCTGTGGAATTCTTTGATACAGAAGGCTGTGGAAGCCATCAGTGGATATATTTAAGGCAGAGATAGATACATTTTTGATTAGTACAGGTGTCACAGGTTATGTGGAGATGGCAGGAGTATGGGGTTAGGAGGGAGAAATAGATCATCCATGATTGAATGCTGGAGTAGACTTGATGGGCCAAATGGCCTAATCTTGCTCCTATCACTTATGATTTTATGATTTTATGATTATTTGCAGATAGATGGCATTGTAGTCAACACATCATGGGCCGAAGGGGCCTGTTCCAGTACTGTTCCATGTTTTATGATTATTGAAATGAGTGGGAGCTAAACACAGTAACTATTATCAAATTGAGGATAAAACTTATGTTCTCCATTGATTGTGCATGGCTTAAGAGTGATTCAGGTTTTGATAGCTTTCAAAATGATGAACATTTGTTATTGGAAAAAACAATATATCTGTATTTAATCATGCTACCTAGTTTTATGCCAGTTATCTATCTCAGATAAATCTGTTTCTTAACTTTTGGATTTGCTTCCAAAGCAAACTTATTTATTTTTTCTGTTAATTTTGGGAATACAAGGATACTTTGTGATCACATTGAAGATGATTGTTTTGTTCATGCATTTTGCATTAGAACTAAAAATTAATTATTTACCCAGTACAGTGGTTATAGTTCTCCAAACGTTTATTCAGTTTGTTGTCTTATTCGGCAGCATGAAGAAAGCTGCAGTCTCCTGGGTGAACAAAGTTGATGGGTGTCTCTGTATTCATAGCTATCAGTGCAGCGCAACACATAGAAAGAGAAAAATATCAGCAATTAAGTCGTACTGGATAATTAAACAAGTCATTGGCAGGCATTATGGGACTAATTTTGCACTCCCCAGGACTCAACTGTGTGAGAACTGTAGCTTGGACACTGTGCGTGAGTGCATCACATTGAGGTGATGTGATTTAAGCCTATTGATTTTGACCTTAAGATGGTTGGCTAGTGAATAACATAATCTGGCAGTGAAGAAGGCTTTGTGATTTTCAGGCTCTGACCTCACTTATATCCTCCAGGCGAGCTGCACTCTTCCAAACAGGTGCACCCTTTGCTGTCACTAGATCGAAGCCTGTAAATTGAGCTGAAAATACTGGCAGCAAGGTAGCTGAACCTGTCATAGCTGCTTTGGAAAGAGCAGTGATGAATGGCCTTTAATAAGCCATTAACAAACAAAAGGCAGGTTTTCATTCTGCTCATCCTTCAAGCAAGCCCTTTCTCAGGACGCGACCATTATTCAGAATGCAATGCAACAAATGTCCTCGTATCATTTCGACCAGTCACTGCGTATGTCCACCCTCAGCTCTTTGTAAGTGAACCTTCACGATTTTCTTTACATTCAACGTACTGCAGAAAGTGTGACATTTGTTCATTATAAGATCTAATTGACCTTAAAGGGCCTGTCAGAGAATTGCTTACTATTAAGGCTGCGGTTTTTTACATTTTTTTTACTGTGCTGCTAAATACAGAGCAGGTTTAAAGTGTTTTTTAAATTTACGACGTCTTGTAAGTCCCTTTTGGGGCAATGCGATTGATCTGAAACCTTATTCCGCACATTGTCTCTGAAATTTTAAATCTCCTAGTACTTGTGTTGTGTTCCGTTGGTCCAGTTTGTGAACAAATTGCTTCCCAATGATTATGGGAATGCGCTTCTGGTAAAACGTAGAGGAGAAAGATTGATTTTGAATAGTTAGCTGCAAAAGAACCAGGACTGGCACTGACAGATTGTCTCATACATTCTTGCAGGTATTCAATTATTTGCATCAAAAATTATTTCCAACAAAACGTATTTCACTTTGCCTTGCACACTTCTCCCCTTCAATTTACCACAGGTGGAACAAAGACAAACCATCACAATGAGTGGTGAAATCATCACAACATAATTCTTCATTATCTGTTGCAGACCAAATTAAACTTTTTTTCTTAAGAGAACTGTATTTACTGGTTGAAGTTTAGCAGAGATGCGTTTATAGATTTGCACTAACTCTTTATCCTGTACCTTCCCATACCTCTAGTTTCACCTTCCCTGACAAAAAGTGTAAACGTGCATCTTTTCTCTGGATTCAGGTCGATAGTCACTAACACTTTGAAATGCCATTAACAAACAAAAGGCAGGTTTTCATTCTGCTCATCCTTCAAGCAAGCCCTTTCTGTTCATCCTTCAATCAAGCCCTTCAAGCAATCTTCTTACAAGCCATTATGAAGAGCGTTTCCAACATCAGTACACGATGCTTGGTAAGGCCAACTGGGACATTTGTGAATTGTTCTAATTGCTGAGCACCCTTGTTACTTGGCAAAAGGAGGATGAAAGAGCAGGGCAATTATGGGCTGACAGAATCAACAGCACTAAATTACATAGAAGAAATAATTTTCTCAGCCCAACATCATGATTAGTCTGAAGAAGGGTCTGTCCCAAAATATTGTAGCGGCACCTAGTGGTGAAGCTGGGTATTCAGTACCTTCGTCATTGGTCGGGACTGTCACATGACTGGGGTTCATTCGCGGGTTTTTCAGTATGTTCAGTAGCTAGTGCTCCTCACGATGACAGTAGCTTAGAGCATTTATTCCTGACCAAGTACACGTGTAGTTCAAGTGTTGTTTCGTTAATAAAGAACATTTTGCTCTACCTGCCTGGTCTCGCTACAATATCACTTATCCATGTTCTCCAGAGATGCTGCCTGACCCGTTGAAATATATGCATCTGCTAGTTCTTCAAATGCATACATTTTTACCAAGCCCATTTCCATTTTTCCTTTTACATTCATTTCTTTTTGGAGAAATATTATTATATATTTTTTAAAATTCTGTTCTGAGATGTGAGAATCCTCAATTGTGCTTCTGAAGGAATATTATCCCATCAATTTGTACCAGGAACAAACTTTACATTGGTGGGTTTCAACATCCTCTCAGTAACATCATAGTTTACAGTAGCATGAAGAAGAAACAACTGTTCTCTGCTCCTCGGCAGTGTTTTGCATCCGGACTATTATTTTTGAGCTTTTTTTTTGCTATTTCATTACATATCTGTCACATTGATAGTGTCAGATCAATTACTAAAGATTTCTGGAGACAGTAAAAATACTTGCAAACTTAAAACCAAACTCTGTTCACAGAAAGCTTAATGATTTGAGTTGTCATGAGTTTAAAATGCATTTAATTGTGTCAATATACTGCTGTCTTACTTTATTACTTCAGTACTACCAATTGAAAAATAATAGTAAGATTAAATGAGAACTTACCTGTTTGAAGTTTGATCTTTATTTTATGAGGAGTTACGATGAGCGATTATGTGAAGAACCCCGCCAGTCGGCATGCACGTCAATCTTCAAAGCAGCGGTGTGAAAGCACAGAAGAACAACAATTGCTGTATTATAGTAAGATTATAAACCTAGAACTACCAGATGAACTTTGTGATATGAGGGTTGGGAGCAGTTGGCACGTAATCGCTCATCGTAACTCCTCATAAAATAAAGATTAAACTTCCAACTGGTAAGCTCGTTTAACCTTACTATTTTACTTCGGAGTCACGTGTGATTCCGTGAAGATTTCAAAGGTCTGTGATTTCACGCCGATTCAAATCCAGGCGTCTCACACTGCAAGCAGTTGACTCAGGAGGAGTGAATATAGCAAAACATTGAAACATGATACTGATTAACATGTTAAAGTTTTAATTCATAAAGAAACAAATATAGAATAGCGACTCCTCTCTCCCAGGGAGAAGCTATGAAACAGAACTTAAAACAGAATGAACACCCCGACTTCAACAAGCGGCTTATTATAAAACCTTTGAAAAGTCAATTAATTTGACCATCCTGCAGCCGCGAGGATATGGTCGAGAGGGATGTCCATTGCCCTCGCCGCTGACGTTGATGCCACCTTGGTGGAGTGAGATTTAAAATTGTATTAACTCCTGCACACCCCAACACTTGTTTCAGCCATCGTGAAATGGTCTGAGCTGACCATTTCATATGTGGCTAATAAACAATGCTAGCTCAGAGCCTCTAAGGCTCTTTGTGACTTCAATATAACACCGCAAGTGCGCCACCACACACAGCCGTGAATCTGTGGGGTAAGCTGACAGTACAAGGCTGAACCCAGACACCCCTGGCCTGCTTTGTTTAATTAGGTCATAGATGTAAAATTTAACATCATTCTGTGAGGACACCATCCTGTCCAGGTGAAGTTTATGCAAGGTCTGAACCCTTTGCACAGATACAAGCGCCATGAGCATAACCAACTTAAGGGTAATCTTTGTTAAGGGCAAAGATGTGGCTGTACCGCATTGACGAAGCAGCATCAGTACCATGCTTACATCCCAGATTTCAGAATGCCTGGGAGGATTAGAATAAAAACACCCTTCATACATCTTGAAATTAAGGGACGAGACCCTAGAGACGGAAGGTCTGACCCCCAGCATAGGTACAAGGACAAAGCGCTCCTGGTACTGTTGACGGCACTATAGCTCAACCCTTCATCGAAATGTAACTTGGACAGAAATTCGAGCACATCTGGGATGGAGGTTGCACGGTATGTAATGTTCCCCTGTAAACAAAATTCCTTCCACTTCCTGACATGAGAGATGTACTACCTTTTCGTACTATCCGTGCAGGATGCTGTGATGACATCCACGGTCCGATTGGATAGTCCCAGACCCAGATATGGCCTTCTTAAAATCTGCAAATCTATTAATTTAGACGATCATACAATGGGTGTTGACCTCCAGTCACAGGGTGCACTAACAGATTATGGCAAGTTGGAACCACCATAATAGGCTGTGTACTAATACCCAAAATCAGAGTGAACCATGGCTGTGTACGCCAGTCAGGTACCACCAAAACCCCTGAAGTGGAGTCCTGTTTGATCTTAGTTAAGCACCGACTGATCAGACGGAAGGGGGGAAATGCATATAAAAACATTCCACCCCAGTGCAGCGAGAATGCATTGACTGCAACTGCCCCTGGGTCTGGTTCCCATGAAACATATTTTGGTACCTGATGATTAAGTCTTGATGCAAACAAATTGATATCTGGTACCCCATACCGGAGAACAATTTCCTTGAATACATCATGATTCAACATCCACTCAGTGTTGTCGTTGAATTTGCGTGACCTGGTGTCTGCCACCATATAGAAACTGCCTGGCAAGTAGACAGCTGAAATCCAAATATTATTTTTAATGCACCAGTGCCAAATAAGGTTAGCCAAGCCTTCACAAGATTTTGATTCCACCCATGTGATTGACATCCAAAATAATCCGACACCCACCATCTTTCTTTGGTCTGGGAAACACATTAGACACAAATTGATGGGTTTGATAAACTGTTTTCTCAATTACACCTTTAAAACATAATTTTGCTATTTCAGCTTGAATCTCCAAATTCTCCAGTTGTGAGAAAATGAGTGCCCGCTCTGGCTTATGCTGGGTGGGTGGACACAGGTTGGGAATAAATTCAATTTGAAACCCTCGTATATTCTGCAGTATAAACACGTTTAATGTTATTTTACACCATTCTTTGAAAAACCTGTGTAACCTCCCCCCAACTGGTAGGTAATTCTCACTCAATATGTTTCGACCAGAATCAGACCCACCTACCTCCATGGTTACAGGTGGAGTTCTGTGTCCCCTGGCTCTGGGTGTAAAAGGCACGTTTGCCCGTACTCCTGCTGGAGTACGCCAGCTGCGCACATTGAATGGCAGGCTTGGTCCTTGTCCGGACCCGGTTTCAGCAAACCATTTGTAAGGGTACTGTCGCCGAAGGGTTCTGCTGGTCACTGGCGCCTTGATGAGCCCAATGGTTTTTGCCTCTTCGTCGAGCTCCTTTATCCTCTTTGCCAGGTCTTCCCCGAACAATAAGTTCGGGCCCTGGATGTTGCTAGGCTTGCACAGGGCAGCAAACCTAGGGTTAATGGTAGGGCGGATGGTGTTCTTTCTAAGGCAGTTCATTTCAAAGTGCACATTGCACATAAGAGCCAGGGCATCCTGCTGAACTTCAATCAGGAGCCCACCATCCACCGACCTACCAAAAGCCGTAATGCCAGCTGCGAGCAGTTTCAGCACCCGTTGCAGTTTCAACTCCTGCGCTCGGATGCCGAGTCCCATATGACCCCAAATGGCATGGTTGATGGACGGCACTTTGAACAGAATACAATTTTCTGGGGGGTCATATTTTTTAACCGTTGTGTCCATAGCCAGTTCCTGAAGCTGGTGCGAAGCCAAGTAATTTATACTGGCAGCAAGCTCTTCCCCCAGTGGCTCTCCAGAGTCTATTGGGATGGCAAACCTGGCCACCAGGAATGGGACCTCTGGCTGGTGCCCTTCGTCCCATGCAGCAGCCTCCAATGCTAAGCCTTCAGAGTCAGCGTCAGAATTATACTGACCCGGTATACTCTCCTCCTCCGAGAGGGAGATACTAGGCAGCCCAGTAGGTGCTGCTGGCGCGGGCTCTTGGAGAGGCCGGCGCTCTTGATGGAGCATCCTCTTGAATAGGAGCTCCATCCTGGATACCCGTTCTACGGTATCCATTCTTGAGGGAGAACCCTCCCGACCGGAGTCGTCCGAGTCTATTGACCAGACAGACTTTCGAGTGGCCTAACCCCCTCCGGGGTAGCCACGGTGCTCTCGGACACCAAGTCTGTAGTTGCTGGTCTCACTACCAGCGACTCCGTAGATGAGCTAGGCGGCCGCCTGCTACCAGCACTCCCGCGGGCATTAGACACTTTTGCTACGGCTCACCTTGCTGCTAGCGACTTCTTCATGCTTGAACTTGCCCTCCTGTAACAAGAATTAACAAGCACAGAAAATTGACCTCCAACAAGTTTGACACTTACCTGAGGCTTTTTAAACTTACCGCTGGAGAAGCGCTGCTCCTCCCAGCCGGTCGCTGAGGCATGCGTCAGACGTATTGACGCGCATGCCGACTGGCGGGGTTTTTCACGGAATCACTAACGTGACTCCGAAGTAAAATTATAATGAAAAGTATCATTGTCAAAAGTCATATGTTCTAAAATATGACTTTTGTCATATTAAAGTCAATATAAAATATGATGTTCTAAAATCTCTATAACTTTAAAACATTCATCTTGTGTGTATGTGTGTATATGTGTGTGTCTTTATATTTTTGGCAAAACGTTACACGGTAATGATAAAATGTTTACATATTTTGACTCACATTTTTCCTGTCTAAGCAGTGATCAGCTTCACTTAAGATTTGATATGATATTTCACGCCTTTATTGGTGATTAAAGTTTTTTTTTAAACTGCCTGTTAAGCTTCAATAGATGATGTCACAATGATGTGGACGGCCACGATGGCTCGGGTGACTCATTCCTCAATCCTGGGAAAAAGTATTTGAATGTTTACCTTATCTACGCCCTCATGATTATTTTATACTCTAATAAGCCACCTCCTCAGCCTCCAATGCTCCATAGAAAAAAAGTTCCAGACAATACAACCTCTCCTAAATCTCAAGCCAGCAAGTCCAGGTAACATCCTGTTAAATCTCCTCTGCATTTTTCCCATGTTAATAACGTATCTTTCTTCCTTTAGCCGAGCGACCACATTTGAGCTCATTACTCCAAGTGTGGCCATACAAACAACTGTCACAGCTGCATCAAGATGTTTCAACGTTTGATCTCAGTACCCTTCCCATGTCAGAGTGAGGCTAAACGCAAATTGGAGGAACAGCATCTCATATTTTGCTTGGGCAGCTTACAGCCCATTGGTATGAATATTGATTTCTCTAAATTCAGGCAGCCCCAGCATTCCGTTTCTCTCTATCCCTCCCCCATCCAAGTCACACTAGCTTCTCATTTTCACCTAACAAACAGCTAACAATGGCCTTTCCTTTATTATCATTACTTTTTTGCTCATCTTTCATTCAGTGTTCTTTATCTCTACATCATCGCTTATATTCTTGTTTCCCTTATCCCCAACCAGCCTGAAGAAGGGTCTTGCCCCGAAACGTCACCCATTCCTTCTCTCCAAAGATGCTGCCTGTCCCGCAGAGTTACTCCAGCTTTTTGTATCTCCCTTCCCTTGCAAGGCAAGCACGCCAAATAGCTTCTTCACCACACTTTTCGCTTGACTCTCAACTTTCTGGGAACCAGATACCTGTACCCCAGATCTCTCTGGTCTTCAACACTCTCCAGGGCTGTACCATTAACTGTACAAATCCTGCCCTGGTTTGACATACCAAAGCGCAACACTTGACATCTTGAAGAGTTAAATTCTATATTTGCCATTCCTTGGCCCAGCTTCTCAATTGATCTTGATCCTGTTGTAAACTTAGATATTCTTCCTCAACCTCCACTATACCATGATTTTTCCTGTTGTCTGCAAATTTATCGACACTGGTAATGACCTTGTCATCCAAATCGTTAATGTAGATAACAAATAACATTGGACACAGCACCAAACCTTGCTCACTGGCTTCCAATCAGAAAAACAAACTTCCGCACCTAGAAGAGTGGTTGCACAAACAACATGTACTGCTGCATCATGCTTTAGTTTAGTTTACTTTAGAGATACAGCGCGAATCAGGCCCTTTGACCCACCTAGTCCGCACCAACCAGCGATCCCCACATATTAACACTATCCTGCACACACTAGGGCCAATTTACACTTATACCAAGCCAATTAACCTACAGACCCGTACGTCTTTGGAGTGCGGGGGCAAACCGAAGATCTTAGAGGAAACCCACGCAGGTCATGGGGAGAACGTACAAACTCTGTACAGACAGCACCCGTAGTCAGAATCAAACCCGGGACTCTGGCAGGGAATCTACCGCTGCTCCACCATGCCGTCTGGACTTGTGATGTCAGTACCCTTCCCATGCAATGATTAGTCCATGATCAGTCTGAAGAAGGGTCTCCACCCAAAACATCATCTATCCATGTTTTCCGGGGATATTGGGATGGTAGAGTAAGCTAGAAGAGATGAGGGGCAGGACAAAGTGTGGCAGGTAATAGGTGAACACAGACAAGGGAGGTTTTTGATAAGCAGTTGTCAACTATTACTCCACTCCCTCTCCCCTCAATCTACATTCCTATCTCAGGCTTCACAATTCAAATCTCTTCAACCTTTTTGTCTCACATCTTTTTTTAACTACTAGCCTTTGTCCAATCATCTGCCTATCAAACCAACCCCTCACCAGTGGTCATCTGTTACCTGCCATGTTTTTTCCTGCGCGACCTCTCATCTAGATATCTACCCCGTCCCACACACAATAAGTCTGAATAGTCCTGACCCAAAATGCCACCTACCCATGTTCTCCAAAGATCCTGTCATACCTGTTGAGTTACTCCAATACTATGTGTCTTTCTTTGTAAACCAGCATCTGCAGTTCCTCGTTTCTAAATGTTTCTAATTGATTTGGTTCAACAATCATTAACTCACTCTAAAGGAAATGCTTGTGTTATTGAAGCACTTTTCAAATCTGTTTGAATCTGGGACATGGTTTTAACATATGCTATTAATTCTGAGGGACATCAGACCCATTTTGGGAAATTTTAATTTACCATTTTTATTTATCAGTTAGAAACATAGAAAAATATGTGCAGGAGTAGGCCATTCGGCCCTTCAAGCCAGCACTGCCATTCAATATGACCATGGCTGATCATCTAAAATCAGTTCCTGCTTTTTCCCCCATATCCCATGATGCCTTTAGCTCTAAGAGTGAAATTTAACTCTCCCTTGAAAACATCAGGTGAATTGGCCTCCACTGCCTTCTGTGGCAGAGAATTCCACAGATTCACAACTCTCTGGGTGAATACATTTATCCTCATCTCAGTCCTCACCGCCCAGTCCATCATCGGCTCTGACCTCCCTACCATCGAGGGAATCTATCGCAGTCGCTGCCTCAAAAAGGCTGGCAGCATCATCAAGGACCCACACCATCCTGGTCACACACTCATCTCCCCGCTACCTTCAGGCAGAAGGTACAGGAGCCTAAAGACTGCAACGTCCAGGTTCAGAAACAGCTTCTTCCCCGCAACCACCAGGCTATTGAATCAACTCTAGCTTTGTGACATCTGCAAATTTGCTAACGTCAATTAATATATATTGTAAATATATTGTAAATTGTAACAATGAGGACCTGACAATGCTCTTTGACCTAAAATGGTAACTCTGGTTTTCTTAGACCAGATACTGGTCGGCATGAACTGGAAGGGCCCTAGAAAGAGAGGGGGGGAAATGAGGGGAAAATTGATTTATTAATACAATGGCTGTTTTTAATAAAAATTGTTGTAGGATGCAGAGATTGAGAGAGGTAAGGTGTGCTCCTTCTGATAATGAACGTATTAAGCTGGAGATCCCTAGATATTATTTCAAATGTATATGGTTTTTGTTTTGTACATGTTAATACAAGCGTCTCAACATTCAATATTGCCAGTGTTATACCCAGTAATGTCAGCCTATTCTTTTATTTCCTTACAGACAGCAGGATTATCAGTCATGTGGTCCCTTAGTGATGATATTCCTACTCTGGATGAGGTGATCTATAGATCAGGGGGCAAAGAAAGCCTGAACACAATAGACTGAAGTCTATAATATACTGACATTGAATGTTTAAAGAAGGGTTTGGTTTGGTAGATCAGAAAAAAGAACAGATAATTTCCTGGGACTACTGTATTTACCTTGATATCAGGTTGTAACAGGGAGAGGAAATGAAAGAGTTGGGAGTAGGGATGATAGATGACATTTGAATCAATTACCTGACACTGGCATAGAATTTTTATTTTCCTTGGTCATTTGCAAGTTCCTTTCCCAATATCTTATTTTTCTGATCAGATATTTTCATTTTGTCGAGCAGATGAAAAATATTTTGTATGATTAAAAATAAAAACTGTGCTATTTTGGTCAGCGTCTGCTTGAAAGTTAGAAGTAGAAATAAAAGTATTCTATCTACTAAGACTTGAGCAACAAAGCAATCTATTTTGCCCTCATGGAATCAAATTGATCAGTGCACATACAGATAAGTAGACTTTTACAGCTGATTTAATTCAATTTACAACTAAGCATTTAAAGTAAAGTATTTGTTTTTTGCAGTAGACTTTTGCAGAATAGTTAAATACTGTATGGCCTGACCTAGCCACTTACCTCAATAATAAGTTTGCCTCCTTGTCAGGAAGTCATGTTTAGTTTAGTTTTGTTTAGTTTAGGGATACAGCTTTGAAACGGGCCCTTCAGTACAGCGAGTTCACGCCGACCCCAGACACTAGTGCTGCCCCTACACATTAGGGACAATTTACAATTCTTATCGAAGGCAACTAACCTACAAACCTGCACGTCTTTGGAGTGTGGGAGGAAACCGGAGCACCCAGAGAAAACCCACTCAGTCATGGGGAAAGCATACGTACTCCATACAGACAGCACCCTCGTTCAGGATCGAACTGGGTCTCAGACGCTGTAAGACAGCAACTCTACCGTTGCTCCACTATGTCACCCCAAACTCATGTATTTGAATTTCCCTCCATAAACTCGAGAACAAATTATAGGCTACAGTGCCAAATCACACTGGGGAGGGTGGTGAGATGTTAGAGTTGGAATCTTTCATATGAGATGTTGAACAGAGGCCCTTACTTTTGTCTTAAAATATCCATGGTATTATGCAAAAAAAATCAGGGACATTCTCCTGATGGCTTGAAAAAAACAGCAACATCACTATAATTAATTTATCATTTAACTCGCCTACTGTAGGTTTGTGGAACTCACTATGTGAATTGGTACCTGCATTTCCTTACATGAATTCCAATTCAAAGGTACTTAGTTCAATGTGAACATTCGGATGTGGGAACTTTGCAATATAGTCAGACGAATGCTCTGATAAATATGATGGCATATTTATATCTACATTCCAAATGTTCACATCCAGGCATTAGCTGACTTAATTTACAACCATAGATTCATACAGTCATAAAGTCATACAGTGCAGAAAGAGGCCCTTTGTCCCAACTCATTCGTGCCAACCAAATGCCCCAAATGGGTTATCTTTTCAGAATGTTATGCAATAATTGTATTAATATCACATCTAAACTATTATATTTATCTTAACCTATTACACACACTTAATGTTTTCATTTTTATCTTTAAGGGAATGCCAAAAACGTAGAGTTTTTTCAATAAGCCAGCTGAGCTATTAGTCGGATATTAGGCTCCTGGATTTTCTTCAACTTGTTTTTGCAGAATAGAAGAAAATAAGAAGATATTAGTGCAATTAGGTTTATGAAAAAGAGGCACCGAGTAAGGCAATTACTAGATTAATCGGAAATTGACACTCCTAAAGTTTGCCATACGTGAACCATTATTCCTTCCAACAGATGTTCCAAAAGACGTCTCCCACCGCATGTGGAAGAATGTCCTTTTATCTTTCTCAGTCCATGTGAAATGTGAGAAGAGGTGCCAAACAAAACAATCAGGCGTGAAGGAAAAAAAGGGCTTTGCAAAGGCATCCAGGCAGTTTACTTCATGGGCTGATGAACCAGAATATGGAGAGACATGGTGATTATTTTTCGCACCATTGTAGGGAATCAAATTGGCTTCAAGTTGTGTTTATCTAACTTTCATCAGTTTGTTTTCACTGGACAAAATATTTGACTTTGCTTTGGAGTGTCATTTCCTTGATTCATTGTTTTAACATTGTTAGCTTAGTGCGATCGTCAGAATGAATCATTACTAGTTCTCTGTCTATTCTCATTACTATAGCAAAGGAAACAGAATAATAATTTCAAGAAATTGCAGCAAATTGTGCACGCAGTCCAGCCCATCACACAAACCAACCTCCCTTCTATTGACTCAATTTATACCTCATGCTGCCTCGGCAAGTCCAGCGGCATAATCAAGGATGAGTTGCACCCTGGCTACCCCCTCTTCTCCCCTCTCCCATCAGGCAAAATGTATAGAAGTGTGAAAACGCACACCATCTGATTCGGGGACAGTTTTGTCCCAGCTGTTATCAGGCAACTGAATCATCCTACCACAACCAGGGAGCAGTACTAAAGTACTATCTACCTGTTTGATGACCCTCAAATTATCCTTGATCGGATTTTTGCTGGCTTTACCTTGCACTAAACGTTATTCCCTTATCATTTATCTATGCACTGTAAATGGATCGATTGGAATCATGTATTGTGTTTCTGCTGACTAGTTAGCACGCAACAAAAGCTTTTCACTGCTCCTTGGTACGGGTGATAGTAAACTGAACTAAAACTGAACCTGAACCTAAACTGAACTGAGGTATATTTAGCAGATCTGGATTTCATGTGGATGTCAAGGTCAGGGCAATCTTTTCAAATAGTCTAACCAAGTATGTATGCAGTTTGGAAGTAGGTTTGAAAATGTTTTGTATGAAGATGCTTTTGAGACTCCCAGTTTTTGGCTGGAGGATATGCTGGTCATGTAAGCACTGAGGCATTGAAGGGATTGGAAATAACCATAACCATCACGTCATCCTACTTTCCATTCACCGTATGCCGTTGGTGAATTCCACCTTGTAATCAAATAGAATATAAATCATCGATGTAACTGTTTGTCAAATTTTGTAGATGGCCTCATTTTTGCATGCATATGAATCTGATAATTTGTTCCTCTTGTTCCTTACTTGGAGGGATGGTGTATATAATGAAATATAGAAAGCCGTGGAGAATGTACGTTATTTACAGTTCATTCTTTAGGCCATATTCTAAATGTGGACTAGATCACTTCAATGTGAGCAAGGGAAGCTGTGCTTTCAAGGCTAATGGAACTTTCTGGCAGTAGTACAGGGAGCACACACTGACAGTTCAAGCTCCTCGTTAGCTGCAGCAATAGGACAGCATGGCCTCTGTTTATAATTATCCAAAAACTCCAAAAATATATTTCCTAGGCTATGTTTTAATGGTTGTCTATGTATGGTCATAAAAATACACAAACGCTGGAATAACTCAGCAGGTCTTTATTCTTTGGAGCGCAGAAGGTTAAGGGGGGACTTGATTGAGGTCTTTAAAATGATGAAAGGGATAGACAGAGTTGACGTGGATAAGCTTTTCCCATTGAGGGTAGGGAAGATTCAAACAAGAGGGCATGACACGAGAATTAAGGGACAGAAGTTTAGGGGTTACATGAGGGGGAACTTCTTTACTCAGAGAGTGGTGGCTGTGTGGAATGATCTTCCAGCAGAAGTGGTGGAGGCAGGATCAATTTTAACATTTAAAAGTAAAGTGGATAGGTATATGGACGGGAAGGGAATGGAGGGGTATGGTCTGAGTGTAGGTAGATGGGACTAGGGGAAAATAAATGGTCGGCACGGACTGGAAGGGCCAAGAAGGCCTGTTTCCGTGCTGTAATTCTTATATGGTTATATGGATATATGGGTCAGGCAGCAGCTCTGGTGAACACGGAGAGGTGACATTTCGTCTCGGGACTGCTCTTCAGTATGATGACACAAAATGTCACCTATTTATCTTCTCCAGTGATGCTGCCTGACCCATTGAGTTACTGCAGCACTCTCATTTTTTGTAAACCAGCATCTGCAGTTCCTTGTTGCTATAATTCACGTATGCTTGTTGTGTTTGAATATATGGGGGGCCTATTCCACACCAGCTCCAAATAATCCATTCTCATAGTAAATCTGAAATCTGAAATTTGAAAAAATCTGTCTTTTTTAATACACATAATAGTCTTTATATTGTCAAGGAAGAATTATTTTCCACAAGGATGGGGAAAATAATTAACATGTTTCTCTTGATAAGAAACTAGTGCAATAGTTTTTCAATGTCCCACCATGAAATTCAAAGTAGCATTTAAATCTACTTGCACTTTTGACTCTTGTACAGACAAAATAAAAGTAGTGAAAAATGGTTTGAATATTAAAAAAATCACATTTTCAGATTGATTTGAATGCTGAGGTTATGACGGTTATGTTCCATTGCTGTTTCTTCATGGATAATTGGGTGGAGATGGGGAAAAGTCCTTGTATAATGCAGCAACAAGGTATCAATGATGTAAATATGTTACACCTTAATTTCCTCATTTATTTGCACCATCTGATGTGTACATGATTTGTGCAGAAAATGAAGTCTGCAGTACTTACAAATCAATATTATTTGCCTTTTGATTTATTGCAAGTTGTGTGACTGTCTTCTTCTCCTGAGAAACTCCCAGGAACCAAAATAATGTCCAAAATATAGCAACCTAAAATGTTCAATAATATCTACGGCTTCAAAATTGTTGTTGTTTTTAAATCTTGCCATTTCTTTTAAAATAGCAAAATTATTCAATTTTCATTATTTTTAGGGATTATTAAGAAAAACATGACTGATGAAAATCAGAATATATTAATGAAGACTGTCACTTTATATCCATATAAATCAATCCCTCGGGTTCAAGTAACCTGACAAAAATAAATTATTTTTACCAGAGGGACTGGGAAGACTGCTAGGCAAGTGCTTCCTTTCAACACTCAGTTTGATGGGCTGCATCACTCCCTGAGTGATAAACCTGATTACTATCCAGATGTCCAAGTCCTTGCAGGAAATGTTGTCAAGCTGGGAAAGAAAAATTGTCTTGATCATGATGAGAAAAGTGTATCATTTCAAATCTCCAGTCGTAGTAGCTATTTTTGTCAATGCATGCTTGGAGATTATGGAAACATGATGCTAAATGAACCTTAAAGACAAGCTGCTTAATTAAGTGCAATTTGATTTGAAAGTTCCAAAGGAGATTGCTGAGTACACAAGAACATATTACTGGCCGAAAGAAAACAACTTCTGGAGGAACTCAGCAGATCAGGCAGCTTATGTGGAAAGGAAAAAAGGTCCCAACCAGAAATTGCATTATTCATTTCCCTCCACAGATGCTGCCTGATCCATTGAGTTCTTCCTGCACTTGTTTTTTTGCACACAATTCCTGCAGCTGCAGTCCCTTGTGACTCAATTTTATTGCTCTGCTGCAAAATCTCCTCAAAGTAAGTCCGCTATGAAGAAATTGTCCCAGTCTGAAGAAAGGTCCCAACCCATCTGTCCATTTCCCTCCACAGATGCTGCCTGGTCCACTGAGTTCCTCCAGAAGTTTATTTTTGGTCAAGGCTCCAGCATGTGCAATCTCTCATATCAACATATTATTGAGTTGAAATGCATCACAACCAACATTTCATTACCATGACCACCAGTTAGTGCCACCAGTCTGCAGTCACTGAGGACTGACACCTTACTCTTCTTGGGTACGGGTATTATTGATGCCCTTTTAAAGCAAGCGGGACCTTAGAAATGAAAGGTTGAAGATGTCAGCAAAAGATGCAGCTAGCTGGTCCGTGCAAGTTGTAAGAACAAGGTCAAGAACACCATCGTGGCTGTACACTTTCTGATGGTTTAGCCTCATGAAGAATTTTCTGACACGGCCTCGTTGAATGAGATTACAGTGTTATCTGTGGCCCAGAGAACATGTTGATGTTCTTCCTTTCGAAGTGAACATAGTAAGTATTGAGCTTGTCCAGGAGTGGTATATTGTTGTCACTTGAGCTACTACTTGGTTTCGCCTTGTTGGAAGTGATGTCATGCAAGCCCTGCCACAGCAGCCAATCATTTGTCTCAACCTCCAGTTCAGAATGAAAGTCTTTCTTTGCTTTTCTGATGACCTTACTGACATCGTACCTAGACTTAATAGATGACCCTGTATAGTAAAACCTGAATGCCCATGATCTGGTTCTTAGTACATTGCGAACTTATGGTTCATCCAAAGCTTCTGATTGGGGAACACACAGATGGGCTGGTTTGTAACACCCTCCTCCACACATTTCCTTATGAAGTCAGGAAATAGAGTGGTATATTTGTACTGGTCCATTGTTTTTGCACACCTACCAGTCTACCGAGGTCAAGCTGTCACACAGTTGTTTCTTTGCCTACACTGGCCAGCTCTGTGCAGTCACCACCGCTGGAGCTGAGTTCATCAGTCACTGCCTAAATGCAGGAAGAAGGAACACAGCCAGGCGGTCGATTTTCCAATGTGAGGGTGAGGGAAGGGGAAAAAGACATCTGTGGTGGAGTAGCAATGGGTGAGAGTACTAGATCTTCTGGTGTTGTAGGAAAGATAAATTCAATGTCAGAATGAACTGACAATCTTAGGATGGTACTCTCCTAATTAAACTGGGAGTATTCAATCCTGACTACTGGTGCTTGTGAGTGTGCACCAGTGGAGCGTGCACTCCACTACATGGAGTGTGCGTGTTCTCCCAGTGGCTTTTCTCGCGGATTTCCGGATTCCTCCCACACGCCAAAGATGTACAGTTTTGGAGGTTAATTGGCTTCGTAAAATTGTAAATTGGCCCTAGTGTGTAGGATAGTGTTAGTGTACGGGGATCACTGGTTGGTGCAGACTCGGTGGGCCGAAGGGCCTGTTTCCATGCTGTATCTCGAAACTAAACTATTCAGCAGCCATGGATTATTCCAATTTCCCAGTTGCTGTGATTCTAGCTGATAATTTAGGATACAAGCAGAGAGTTAATGGCCTGCCCCACTTGGCAATTTTGCTACTGTCATATCAGTGTCGCCAGAAGATTTTGAACATTTCAAAATTCAGCGGCGACAAATCAAATGTTGCGACTTGAAAAAAAACCATGCATCACACGTCATCACGCCGCATCACCGCCACATCATACGTCATCACACCGCATTATGCCGCGTATTTTTCGGTGACCTGATACGTCAGTCAATGATGCCGACAGTCGCCGAAAAAAATCACCAAGTGGTACCCGCATCAATATTGGGCACAAATGGATCTTTTTATTTCAGGTAAATCTCGATTATTAAAAGCCCAAGGTGCATTTAAATGCCAAGTAAACAGAGCATTTCAAATTTGAAAAAATATTACTCAAGTGATGGTCTTTGGCTCTGCTAAACTGCACAATAAAAAAATAGTACTGTCCTCAAAATTCAACCCCAGTCAGTAGTGCAAAATGTACTATGTATATTATCATCACTCGTTAGTGTACTCTACTCTGCCCCAAATTCAGTTTCACTGATATAAATAGGACAAATTTCAGAGGCAGAGGCTAATGTGCTGAATCTACCCTAAGGTATGATTGAGGGTAAATTTCTCGGAATTGATCTAATTCAGTGTTATTAACCCACTTTAGGCAGATATATACGTTTCTAATCAGTCTATTTAAAACCAAAACTCGCAGCACTGCTATCCTGGAGCAGTGGGATATTGTTGGTCAATACAGTTATTCCTTTCAAAATCCGTTCCACATTATTTTTAACATTGAGTGATTATAAATGTTGATAATTGTAACTTGAATGGATTAGATTCACTCATGATAATTACTTGGGGCATTTTTCATCACCTTTTACCTTGAAAAAAGTTACCCACTTTACCTTACACTGAATGTAATTCAATTTGCCTTGCTCCACAATAAAAACAAACGTTGTTTTTGAGAATCTTGGCAACATTTGCGATGAGCAGGAGATAGATGCCAAGGTTTAGAGTTTGTTGTATGTACAATAACAGTGGGATGCCTTCTAGCTTTATTCCATAACAACATTTAAAGTAGAGAAACATCCTGGCATTTAACAGTGGAGAGGGAAGAACAGATGCCAAGCATGTGGGAAAATTGAAAGAAAAAGACTGAAAATATTTGCGTCTGCCTTCTCGGTATTTACTTTAGATGTTTCCCTAACATTTAATGATACAAATGGTTATATAAGATATTTCCTTGAAACCATTCAGTCCACTACCTTTTAAAATGGTGTTTGAGGATACCTCAGTGGAGCTCTGTGACATTGAGATATATTACATGTGCTACATTATTGCTGTTTACACTAAGGTTGGCCTTAATCCTGAGGACAGGAATGTCCATGTATTTATGCATTTTATATCGTAGTCACGTGAGTGACTATGTGAAGAGCCCGCCAGCCCGCATGCGTCTCAATAGCAAAATGATTTAAGTATAGGAGCAGGGAGATTCTACTGCAGTTGTACAGGGTCTTGGTGAGATCATACCTGGAGTATTGCGTACAGTTTTGGTCCCCAAATCTGAGGAAGGACATTCTTGCCATAGAGGGAGTACAGAGAAGGTTCACCAGACCAGAGGGGGGATCTTATAGAAACGAATAACATTCATAAGGGGTTGGACAGGCTAGATGCAGGAAGATTGTTCCCGATGTTGGGGAAGTCCAGGACAAGGGGTCACAGTTTAAGGATAAGGGGGAAATCTTTTAGGACCGAGATGAGAAAAACAGTTTTCACACAGAGAGTGGTGAATCTCTGGAATTCTCTGCCACAGAAGGTAGTTGAGGCCAGTTCGTTGGCTATATTTAAGAGGGAGTTAGATGTGGCCCTTGTGGCTAAAGGGATCAGGGGGTATGGAGAGAAGGCAGTTACGGGATACTGAGTTGGATGATCAGCCATGATCATATTGAATGGCAATGCAGGCTTGTGAAGGGCCGAATGGCCTACTCCTGCACCTATTTTCTATGTTTCTATGTTTCTAATACGTCGACGCATGGCGCGAGAATCAGAACAGTTTGAATCTGCTGCGGCAGGTAAGGGGGGATCTCCCGCTCAGAAGAGGGGAAGCAACACCTGGTTCAGGGTTGTGTTATTTTAGCTCCTGCTTAGTAGAGGGGAATACTGGAGATTATTACATAGGTAACTCCGATTATCAGGACATCGACAAGGAAATCGAATCCCCTGAACTTGTGAGGGATATGCTGCAGTTTAATCATATGAAGGAGTTCCGTCTCTTGTCACATAAATTGCCATCCCTTCGGGGATAGGAGATCCACTGGAGAAGATCTTGTTAAGAGCATCAGTGATTTAACTTCTTTTCAGCTAAGGAGGGGTATGCTGGATATGGCTAGGAAATACGTCAGTCCAGATGAACTACCTGACGTTGGATGGTCCAAATGTCAATCTCACCATTTGGGATAGCTCAGTGGTGATACGTGGGCAGAGAATTAAAATTTCAGCGTATCCGAAAGACTGGTCACTGATGTAATTTCGGCCTTTGCAGGGCAATTGAGGGGTTCAGCTTTCGGTATTGCAGAAGATGCATCAGCACTTCTATGTAATACGCAGTTGGAGCTAAATTACCTTCGCAAAATACTATAAGGCCTGAGGTAATTCCTTTAAAAAATATATATATATTTATTAGAGGTACCGTAAATTACATCAGTGTACATCCCTTATATTGTATTACAGTCATTGTACCCCTTAATTTTTTTAAGGCTTTAGAAAAGAGAGAAAAGAGAGAGAAATAACAGTAAAGAAAGTAGAAGAGTGTAAAAGAGATGTGAAAGCATGACAGGGGGAAAGGAAACCCTTGAAGAATTAAAGACCGGAGATTAAGGGATAGACCCTAGAGAGGATAAAAAAAAAGGGAAAGAAAGAGAAGGAAAGAAGAAAAGCCAGTTACTTTATTATAAATATCTCGCTAAAGGAGTCTACCAACTCGGCAGTTTTTCTTCCCCTTTACCAAGACCCGACACCGGTACTTTTTTGAGGTATTCTTGCACCTTATCCTTGTAGTAGATTTATAAATGCAGACCACGTCTTATAGAAACAGTCTGATTTTCCTGCTAGTCTCATATCTTCCAAGTGTAGTGTTTCGAACATAGTTGAAATCCACATATTAACTGTTGGTATAGGAGTATTTTTCCAGAATTTTAAGATTAGATTTTTTCCAGTTATTAAGCCATATTCAAATAGAGTCTTTTGAAACAGATATAATTCAGGGCTATCTTCCGATGTCCTGAAGGTAATCCAGTCTGCTTTTGGAGTCAGTTTTATTTTAAATATTTTTGTGAAAATTTCAAACATTTCAGTCCAAAATGTTGGAATTTTTGTACAAAAGACAAATGAGTGCGCTATACTAGCTTCTTGACATTGACATTTATCACATATAGGTGAGACGTTGGGAAAAAGTTTACTTATTTTAGTTTGTGAATAGTATAATCTGTGTAAGATTTTAAATTGTATTAATGTGTGTCTTACATTAATTGAACATTTATGCACATTTAATAAATATTCTTCCCACCTTTCTTTGGGAATTTTTATACTTAATTATTTTTCCCAGTCTCTCCTGATACCATCTGTTGTTGGTATTTCTGCATTTAGAATAATATAATATATATATGATATTAGGTTTGCTGATTCTGCCTTTGTATTCATTACTTCTTCCAGTAAGTCTGGAGACATGTTGTGATAGTCTTGTGCGTATTTTTTCAGATAGTCACAGATTTGGAAATATTTAAAATATTGATTGTTTCCCAAATTGTATTTTAGTTGTATTTGTTTAAATGATAATAGTTTCCCCAATTCATACACATCTCCGAAGATTTTAATTCCAGCTCTTTCCCATTGTATAAATGCTTTATCTACATTTGAAGGTTTAAATGAGGGTTTTTTTACCAATAGGAGATAAGAGAGAAAAATTTCTTAATTTTAAATTGTGTTTTATTTGCTTCCAAATTCTAATTGTACTGTGTATAATTGTATTATTGTTGTAATTTGGATTATTCATCGATGTTGGAGAGAGAAGGATTGCTCCAATATTGTGAGGAGAGCAATCCTCTTTCTCCATAATCATCCAATCCGGTTGCTGGGGAGAGTCATCCAGCAATTGATCATGTTTCTGATATTTACAGACCAGTAGTAATACATAAAGTTCGGGAGTGCTAATCCCCCTACTACTTTGGGTTTATTCAGATGAACTCTTTGTATTCTGTGGGATTTATAATCCCAAATAAAATTTGTGATATCTGAGTCCAGTTTTTAAAAAAAACTTTTTGGGTAAGTATATTGGAATAGATTGGAACAGGTATAACATTGTGGTAGAAAAATAATTTTTATGGCATTTATTCGGTTTATTAAGGACATCGGAAGCTTTTTCCAAAATTTAATCAAGTTATATAGTTTCTTAAGTAGAGGGTTATAATTTTTGTCAAACATGTCTTGATATCTTCTAGTAATTTTGATGCCCAAGTATTTAAATTTTTCCGTAGCTATTTTGAAAGGAAACTGTAAAAGATGCATACTTTCGGTTTTATTGACATGATTTTACTTTTATTCCAATTTATTCTATATCCTGAGAATGATCCGAAGTCCTCTATTAATTTTTAAATATTTGGTATAGTAATATGAGGTTTTGTGATGTACAATAGTACATCGTCAGCGTATAATGATATTTTATTGTTGGAATATTTTGTTTTATATCCATGGATATTCGGATGAGTTCTAATTCTTTCCGCTAGGGGTTCAATTATGAGAGCAAATAACAACGGTGATAATGAACATCCTTGTCTGTTACCTCTTGACAATTGAAATTTCATAGATAAATTATTGTTAGTTAATATTCTGCCCGTTGGCTTATTATATAGTAATTTAATCCATAGAATAAAATTCTTTCCCAGTTGAAATTCTTGCAATACCCTGACCATATATTCCCATTCGACCTGATCGAATGCTTTCTCTGCATCCAACGATATGCTTGATAGTTTTTGATCTTCCGTTTGGTGTGAATGCATTATATTGAGCAGACGTCTCAAATTATTAAATGATTGTCTCTTAGGGATAAACCCCATTTGATACGGATGTATTAATTTACTAGCATATTTACTTAGTCTTCTAGCTAGTATTTTCGCCAGATGAACTACATGCCGTTGGATGTTCCAAATGTCAATCTCACCATTTGGATAGCTCAGTGGTGATACGTGGGCAGATAATTAAAATTTCAGCGTATCCAAAAGACTGGTCACTGATGTCATTTCGGCCTTTGCAAGGGCAGTTGACGGGTTCAGCTTTCGGTAGTGCAGAAGATGCATCAGCACTTCTATGTAATACGCAGTTGGAGTTAAATTGCCTTCGCAAAATGCTATAAGGCCTGAGGTAATTCCTAAAAAAAAGTTTGCTCATTTATGCAGGGCCAGTAACATGCAGCCTGCAAAGTATCTCTTCAGAGAGGACTTATGTTAGCAAGTTGAAGACTTGCAGGAAGAATTTTAGGCGGCTGCGGGGGTGGCAGAACCATCCTATGTGGGTAGTGTTTCAGTAATCCGGTGGGCATACCACCTCTATATATAACTAACAGCAGGAATCGTTACTCTGAGGCTAGTTGGAACACCAGGCTTACGCAATTCAGACCTAGCCAGAGGCCTTTTTTAGGTCAGGGCCATCGCGCTCACCTTGGTTAAGAGAATGTGTTGCGCTCACTGACGACTGAGATAAGTCGTTCCAGGCAGAGGACTGCGGCAGCAACTCCTGGTTCATGGTTGCATTATGATATTTTCCAATCTGAGGGTGATTCTTCCTGTGAGGAGTTGACAGGGAATTCGTATTCCCACACCAAGTGGATGCTATGCTTCAATTCTAGTGTATGTTCTGATTCTGTCAGACACTGGAGGTTTGTAGGTTAATGCCATCAGTTGAGGCAAAATCAAAGTCGAAAGGCTTTAACCAAAGAAAGTTTTGAGAATTTGCAGGGGAAGAAAAATGTAGCATGCCAAATCAAGTTAGGATTTGGCTAGTCTGATCATATGTTTGTTTAATCAGTTTAACATGGATAATTGTATTTCAGCAATTTAGTTGATTCAGAGGATTTAGGACCTCAATCGGTCTTAAAGATGCATACTTTTCCATAGCAAGAGATATACACAAGAGGAACAGATATATCTGGTGTTATTGATGACAAAACCTATGGTGGAAAGTTTAGGCTCTACCTAGGGGTTGTCTTCAGGCCTATGCTGTTTACAAAGATTCTACAGCAAGTGCTGCCCTACTCATATCAAAAGGGTTTATAGACGACATGCTTTTGTAGCTGATAAGACTCAGGGGTTTTATCAGTAGATGCCTCTTACGATGTTAAAGATGAGGTGACATGAATTTTAATAGTGCCAATTTGGACTACTCATTCAGGGTGTCCATTGTAAAAGGCAGTTGAAAGAAGCTCTTATTTACTCAAAGTCATGAGTGATTGCTAGTTCAGCCTATTTCTCATGCAGCTAGCTCTGCACGGTTGTATGGGAAGTTTGTGAAGACACATGAGCTGCTTTTAAACAGTAGTAGCAGAGGTTTGCACTTCTTTCTGTTTAGGATTAGAAAAGCAATTATGTTATAGCACAATTGACACTGCTTGTGCTCCTTTGTCATTCTCTCTAGTACCACAAGTGGGACAATAAATGATTGGTTATTCACCCACTGTTGACTAACGTTATGCAAGGTGTCTTTTATATGAACACTCTAAAGCCTAGACTCATAGTAGTGTCGAATGTGTATTAGTAAAATATTATTCAGATATTCATCTGTATTCCTAATGGGAGCAGTATCTTTTAAGTTGATTATGCTTTTAGCAACTGATTTCAGCACAAAAAACACAGTCCTTACTCAATCTCCGGCTCGGTCTCTGGGTCATAACTTACATGAGGGCAGCTTGTTATGGGAATGATCTCATAAAGCAAAACGGGCACGGTTGGGTACAATTTGGAGTTGACAGCATACCCACCAGTTTGGAGATTGGGGGTGTTATTATGTATACAGGTACACTGAGCTTGCTAGCATCTATGAGATGAAGGATAGTTTCTTCATTGTTATTTAATAGTTTTCTGAAGAGATTGCTGGTGCAGACCATCTCAACATGAATAGAGTGTAAGCAGCTAATAGCGGGAGTGAATTCAAATAATTTCAAGTCTCACTCTTCCAAGGGGGCTGGCTCATTAGATCCCATTTGAACATCTTCCCATTTGATCATCTTCTTGCAACAGCAGGAGGCTTACATAATGCACTTTCAGAAATTATAACATTTGGTTGAATATACCTGGATGATTGCAGATAGTATTCTGAACAGTGTTGCACGATTTATCGTCTAACTCACAGCCAATTGGGACTGTGGTCCGACTAAGGGCAATGGCCATGTATGCAAGTTAGCATCATGTTGTTAACAACCGATGTCTTTTCTACCATTTATGGTTTATCTGTTTAAGTGTTTCACACACAGATCGGTTTACTGCATAAACCACAGAGCTTTGAAAGCTGTACGTAGTCACTCGCGTGTCTACAGGATGTTCTATACAGACCACAGCCTGATGGACCTCTAGTCAGCATTCCGATGAGATGCAGCCGCACATTAAGGTGACCATCAGGATGAGGAAATTGTTGAGTACACTTTTGCCCCTGTTGTTTGTGGGCTTGTGCATTGTGACCCTGCTCCGTCGGCAACATTTTCCATGTGCAGGAACTCTTTGATCTGAGTTGCCCATTCAGTATAATGTAAGCTAAAGGGTTCAGTGTTACAGGGAATAAATAATCTTTGAGATACTGGGAAAAAGGTAATAATGCACTTTTATAATTGGTATAACTGTCCCCTGCAAACTCTGAAGTGGGTAGTAATTGCTGAATATTGTTGTTATTTTAAAAACTTCAATAAATTATAGAAATGTCAGTTAAGCAAGATTAGCCTGTAGTGCATGGTCAGACAAAAGAAGTTAAGGATGGGGGTGGGGTAAATTTGAGAATCCAATTAGAAATGGAGTCCTTACACATTTCAAGCCTGATGTTAATTAAAGAAAGGAGAGCAAATCAATAATCATTAACATTTTAAAATAGCCTATTAGTATTCTACAATAATGGTGCCAAAGATCTGGATATAACTTAAAGATGTTTCAGAAAATGTTATTAAAGAACAAAATAATTCCATGCCAATATTTCATCGTACATTCAATTTTTATGTTCACAAAACAACATAAGAAATCCTATCCAAATCTATGAAGGAGGTACATGTATGAAAGTGTGACTGCAATTGCCTTACTAACATTAATATACAACCATAGAATTTCAAAATGAATTAAAATGCAATGGGTTGCAATAGAAGGTAAATTAATTTACAAAGTGAGGTTAGGTCGGAACACTACACCAGCTGTATGTATTCTGCACCTTCTTATATCTCTGGTTGTGCTTACATTTTCATGGAAATTGGTCTCTCTTTAAACTATCCAGAACCATATTGTTACTCAACGGAGAAGTAAGCAGCAATCATATTAAAATCTGGGGAATCAATTTCCACATTGGCCGGGAGTGGCCTTTACTCTGATTTATCAAAAACAGAGCTTCTGAAATAATGAGGAACAGATCTGAGATGAAATAATAAATGCTGTTACTCCAAACTTTCAACTGCCCAACACCTGCAGTGGCCATTTGGCTTGTTTTGTGTGTCATTAATTATGGCCTGTGCCTTTAAATTTTAGACTCCCCATTATATTGTGGGTGGGCTTTATGACGTATTTTAGGACGTGTTTAGAGCTACGTTTCTTACGCAGAAGCTTAGTTTTTATTTTGTTTTGGACCAGCATGAGGAAGGCATACCCTTTGACCATGTAACGGAGACACGAGGAGTTTTCTAACCTTTAAAGCGATAACTTGGAGTTCGATGAAGATTATAGTTTTCTAGTCAGAAGAAGTTTAGATGTATTCCTTATTGTTTTTCATCAACGATAAAAAAATTTATTGTGTTATGAAGATTTATCTGTGAAGAAGCTCTGAAGGTTTCTGACAGAAAGCTCACATGTGTATAATGACATTCTCCTTAATCATGTAGTCCACTTAGTGGCGCGAGGGAGTAATCTCTTGAACGATATAAAAATCTGCCGCTACACCCTGAAGTCCTCAGAGAGCATAGGAAGAAAAATAAATCAAAAGCCAGCCAGAAATAGTGCACGGGAATATTATACACCAAGATGATAAGTTAACTGCTGCACTATGTTCATTACCCACATGTGTAGATCCTGCAGGTGTGGAATGGGACTAAATGTTGGCTGTAGATAATCCCCCTGAATTGTCTGGCATGGATCCTTTTAACTTCTGCACTTTGGCCACAGAGCCCTGCATTTATGTCCCTCATGGAAAATTTTACTTACGGTAGTGGCACAGTGGCGCAGAGGTAGAGTTGCTGCATTACAGTGCCAGAGACGCGGGTTCGATCCTCACCACTGGTACTGTCTGTATGGAGTTTGCACATTCTCCCCGTGACCTGCGTGGGTTTTTCTCCAAGATCTTCGGTTTCCTCCCACACTCCAAAGCCAAACAGGTTTATACCAAGCCATTATATCAATTGGCTTGTTATAAATGTAAATTGTCTTTAGTGTGTGTAGGATACCAATTCTGTAGTGTAGTGTGTAGTGTGCGGGGATCGTTGGTCAGTGCTGACTCGATGGGCTGAAAGGCCTGTTCCCGTGCTGTATCTCTGAACTTAAATAAACTTAAGATGCGCAGTGCTCTGTTACTTGCATTAAGATACCCAAAGCATGTTTCAGAGCTTGCGCTCTGGGAGCTTACCCAAATATGCTTTTGCTGAAACTTGGCAATCATTTTACATAAAAGCTAACTGCACTTTTTGAAGTTAAAAAAAAAATCAATCAGTGAGTAACTCAGTATAAATAAGTGAATGATAAAAATTGGAAAAAAAACGCTAAAATTGTACAAGACAGTATGTGCACTTTTAAGTGCTCCATAATAAAACACAAAATCCCTTTTTTTTCTACTTTTAGCTCACAGCAATCAGACCTTAAATCAGCAGAGAATCATCTTCTATTATTTGATCCAAACTTCCCTTCTCATGGTGAGCACTTGTGGCATCTGGTATTCTAGGAGAATGTGAAAAGATACCAAAGAAGCAAATCTTCTTATTCTCTCTGCCACTGAGTCATAAATGGTCATTTAAAAATTAATTTACAATACATTGAGGTCAGAGACAGATCCAACGTGGTGACATTTGCCTAGAAATTGAATCACATTGTACCATAATTTTGCTTTCCAGAAAATTCAGTGACAATTACAAATAAAATGAAAAACTTACTGCAATATGCACAGTCGGTTGGTTCTACCTGGGTTCTCAGCTTGGTTGAAGCTGTGCATGGAGGATCATGGAAATACATAATGCAATGCAACAAATGCAATACATGCCTGGATGCCATTTCCTGCTTCCTACCCATTCCTATGTTGACTTCACCCTCCAGAAGAGGACATGCAGAAGTAGACCTTTGCAATTGCTGTGTGGCCTGATTAAGCTTGCTTAAAGGAGATCTGTCTAACCATTTCCATGTCTGATGGCAGGAAACTGTCAAAGGTTTCAGTTGCCAGCATTATCAAGAACCTCCACCACCTAAGCCATGCCCTTATTTCACTCCTGTCAGTGGGAAGAAGATATAGGCGTCTGAAAACTGTAATGTCCAAGTTCAGAAACAGCATCTTCCCAACAAACATCAGGCTATTGAATACTATGAACTCCCAATTAAACTCCAAACTATGAAGTGCTTTGGTTGTACATGGGAATTTGGGCTTAGTTTCATTTTTTGCACTATATTGGGTCTTTTATTTATTGATCTTTTTTTAACGTTTGTCTATTTTAATATCAATTGAGCATTGAATTTATAAACATGTTGCTGCTGCAAGTAAGACATTCAATTCATTGTTTCATTTTGGTACATGTGACAATAAAACACTCTTAACTCTTGATGTAAGTTCCCTTTAAGTAACTTGGCTCTCCCTTGAGCATCCATATCCCAGCCCCACCAAGCTTGGCCAAGATTGACTGGCAATCAATTCTAAAAGGGTTGACGGTGGATACGCAATGGAAGACATTTAAAGACTGCATGGATGAACTACAAAAATTGTTCATCCCAATTTGGCAAAAGAATAGATCAGGGAAGGTAGTGCATCCATGGATAACAAGGGAAATCAGGGATAGTATCAAAGCAAAGGATGATGCGTACAAAGTAGCCAGAAAAAGCAGCATACCAGAGGACTGGGAGAAATTCAGATACCAGCAGAGAAGGACAAAGGGCTTGATTAGGAAAGGAAAAATAGATTATGAAAGAAAACTGGCAGGGAACATAAAAACTGACTGCAAAAGTTTTTATAGATATGTCAAGAGAAAGAGATTAGTTAAAACAAATGTAGGTCCCTTGCAGTCAGAAACAGGTGAGTTGATCATGGGGAACAAGGATATGGCGGACCAATTGAATAACTACTTTGGTTCCGTCTTCACTAAGGAAGACATAAATAATCTGCCGGAAATAGCAGGGGACCGCAGGTCAAAGGAGTACTTGAGTGAAATCCAGGTTAGTCGGGAAGTGGTGTTGGGTAAATTGAATGGATTAAAGGCCGATAAATCCCCAGGGCCAGATAGGCTGCATCCCAGAGTACTTAAGGAAGTAGCTCCGGAAATAGTGGATGCATTAGTGATAATCTTTCAAAACTCTTTAGATTCTGGAGTAGTTCCTGAGGATTGGCGGGTAGCAAACGTAACCCCTCTTTTTAAGAAGGGGGGGAGAGAGAAAACAGGGAATTACAGACCAGTTAGTCTAACATCGGTAGTGGGGAAACTGCTAGAGTCAGTTATTAAAGATGGGATAGCAGCACATTTGGAAAGTGGTGAAATCATTGGACAAAGTCAGCATGGATTTACGAAAGGTAAATCATGTCTGACGAATCTTGTGGAATTTTTCGAGGATGTAACTAGTAGCGTGGATGGGGGAGAACCAGTGGATGTGGTGTATCTGGACTTCCAGAAGGCTTTCAACAAGGTCCCACATAAGCGATTAGTATATAAACTTAAAGCATATGGCATTGGGGGTTCAGTATTGATGTGGATAGAGAACTGGCTGGCAAACAGGAAGCAAAGAGTAGGAGTTAACGGGTCGTTTTCACAATGGCAGGCAGTGACTAGTGGGGTACCGCAAGGCTCAGTGCTGGGACCCCAGCTATTTACAATATACATAAATGATCTGGATGAGGGAATTGAAGGCAATATCTCCAAGTTTGCGGATGACACTAAGCTGGGGGGCAGTGTTAGCTGTGAGGAGGATGCTAGGAGAATGCAAGGTGACTTGGATAGGCTGGGTGAGTGGGCAAATGTTTGGCAGATGCAGTATAATGTGGATAAATGTGAGGTTATCCACTTTGGTGGCAAAAATAGGAAAACCGACTACTATCTAAATGGTGGCCGATTAGGAAAAGGGGAGATGCAGCGTGACCTGGGTGTCATGGTACACCAGTCATTGAAAGTAGGCATGCAGGTACAACAGGCAGTGAAGAAAGCCAATGGTATGTTAGCTTTCATAGCAAAAGGATTTGAGTATAGGAGCAGGGGGGTTCTACTTCAGTTGTATAGGGTCTTGGTGAGGCCACACCTGGAGTATTGCGTACAGTTCTGGTCTCCAAATCTGAGGAAGGACATTATTGCCATAGAGGGAGTGCAGCGAAGGTTCACCAGACTGATTCCTGGGATGTCAGGACTGTCTTATGAACAAAGACTGCATAGACTCGGTTTATACTCTCTAGAATTTAGGAGATTGAGAGGGGATCTTATAGAAACTTACAAGATTCTTAAGGGGTTGGACAGGCTAGATGCAGGAAGATTGTTCCCGATGTTGGGGACGTCCAGGACAAGGGGTCACAGCTTAAGGATAAGGGGGAAATCCTTTAGGACCGAGATGAGAAGAAATTTTTTCACACAGAGAGTGGTGGGTCTCTGGAATTCTCTGCCACAGAGGGTAGTTGAGGCCAGTTCATTGGATATATTTAAGAGGGAGTTAGATGTGGCCCTTGTGGCTAAGGTGATCAGAGGGTATGGAGAGAAGGCAGGTACGGGATACTGAGTTGGATGATCAGCCATGATCATATTGAATGGCGGTGCAGGCTCGAAGGGCCGAATGGCCTATTCCTGCACCTAATTTCTATGTTTCTATGTTTCTATGGAATGTGACGTGACTCATTGATTTTACAACCTATATGACCTCCATCCACGGGCACACTCATCGGGTTCAAACTGGCATCCTCTGATTATTGACAACCATTTCCTCCTGCTCCCTTGCTCACTGCCCTCACTAATGTTGCCACTAATCTCCTGTGGTTAGTGCTTGCCCACCGAGCCAGACCCAAACTCCTCTGCTGACCATCTGTCCTGAACATTATAAAGAACAATACCTTCTACCTAATGATTGCCTCTGACCTTCTTTCTTATCTCAATCTGCTTCCCTCCGTCCAACCCATATCTATCTCTCCCTCTCCCCCTCCCCCTCTCCCCCTCTCCCCCTCTCCCCCTCTCCCTCTCTCCCTCTCTCCCCCTCCACCTCCCCCTCTCTCTCCCCATCTCTCTCCCCCTCTCTCTCCCTCTCCCCCCCTCTCTCTCTCTCTCTCTCTCTCCTTGGGGGAATGGGTGAGTGGTGGAATATTGCATTGGGGAACGGGTTACATTTGGGGACCAGGCCTCCCGTGTGACAGGGACCCAACTGGTCCCACGAAGTCTAGTGTCTTTTTAATGCTGTGAGACCCCCCTGACCTGTACTGAGTTTGGATGTCATCTCTGGAGAAAAGGAATAGATGGTGTTTCGAGTCGAGGCCCTTCTTCAGTCTCAACTTATTCCTTTTCTCCAGAGATGCTGTCTGACCCGTTGAGTTACTCCAGATTTTTGTGACTATCTTTGGTTTAAACCAGCATCTGCAATTCCTTCCTACACTGAGTTCAGATGCACCAGATTTTACTTTTATGATGCAGAATGTGCACAGGATGGATACACCACACATTGTAGAGGATGTTGAATCTTAAATTCTGCCACTGACTTTCCACATGGTGAAAATTAATTGCTTTGTGATACCGATTGTGAACATGTGCAAACATGTACTTTTCAACTGTTGTTATATCCTGACAGAGTCTTCCTCATAATTCAATTTAAAATCCACGACATAGGATCTTTTTTAGTACAAGCCATTTGTGGAAAACCTTCAGCCAAGTTTTGGATCCGTTTGCAATGTGCAACATGTAGCTGCTTGATCCCACCAGTGTTGTCTGGCCAATAGACTGACGGACAGGTTTTCTCCTTTATATTTTCTCAAACAAATTGATCAATCCAGCTGAACTGAAGAAAAATGGTCGAGAAAATGTGACCATGTGCATTAGAGCAATCAGTTGACTGCTTGCTGATGTAAAATCAATTCAATGTACAAAAACTGTGTACGTCAGACTTACAGTTGATAAAAAGAAACGATGAATGAATAGATCGTCTATCAATATGAAGATTGCCCTTTACATTTATATAAAGAGGTCCAGAGGAGTCATAGGTCTTGTTTTATTTCCTTTTGTGTCTGCATGTGAAACTTCACTACTCCTATGACAGATTTAACAGCATAGTTAATTATTGTATCATTCTTGCTAGACATTGCCCAGATACAACTCAGCATTCTCAAACAGCCTCCCTGTGTTATTCTAACCTGTTCAGGCTGTCTGTATAGTCTGTATTTTAAATTAATGCTGAACTTGATTTGCATTCTTACTAATGCACAAACATTTGGTTACATCTGCCAGAAAAGGAAATTGCATTTTAAATGTGAAGAATGACATGATGTTCTATTGTCACATCTCTTTCATGCTCTAATTCATTACGCATTTCTTTTAATATTTTCCTTCCTGTTACAACTAGTTTACTTCTGGTGATGATGATGAGACAAATGAATCATATTTATGCAGGCAATGTCAGAGATAAGAGATAACAAAAATAATAAGGAACAATGAAAAGATTAGAAATTTAAAATAAGAACAGGAATTTGCAAAATGTCAATAGTGCATGAAAGAGGGAAAGCATATTAGTGTTTCAGGGAGGAACCAAAGCCATGAAATACATTAATGGTCAATTATTTCAGTCATAACGTACATGAATTGTCAATCAATCTTTTCAATCTAGGCACTGATTGTAATTATTGTCTGAATGGAATTGAGCTCAACTAAATTAGACAATATAAAACTAAACTATAGCCAGAAAACAGTTTAACACTCAGAGATTCACATTGTCAGTAGATGCTAAAAGCCTATGATGTATTGGTGCATCCAAGTATATGCAGCGCATTATGGCTGAAATATCATGCAGCAGAGACAGTAATTGTGCCAAGGCAGAATTATTTGCACTGAAAGATTAAGACATCCGTGCTTCACTTGAATGAAATGGTCAAATATCTGTTATTTTTTTCTTGTCACGCACAACCCTTTGCTAGCCGGATCACAAATGTAATAGTAAGATTAAATGAGAACTTACCAGTTTGAAGTTTGATCTTTATTTTATGAGGAGTTACGTTGAGGGTTTACGTGAAGAAATCCCGCCAGGCGCATGCGCGTCTTACTTCAATGCAGCAGCGTGAAAACACAGAAAACAAATAGCCGAAGTAACATAGTAAGGCTTTTAGAAGACTAGAACTACCAGATGATCTCTTAGATTATGAGGGTGGGAGCGGAGGGCACGTAATCCCTCAATGTAAAACCCCTGTCTCACGGTGCGAGTTGGCCCACGAGTGACCCCGAGTTTTCACTTGTGGTGATCACGTACAGCCAACGTAGCGGGAAAGTCGGAACTCGCGCGATCAACTTGTCCACTCGTGGCGCTAACGGCAGGTACCCGTGATACTTGTGAAATCGTGAAAAAAGTCAAACATGTTTGACTTTTTCCACGAGTCAAATTTAATGTTCAAGTTTAAAATTGGAACATTTAGACTCGTTGTAAGAACGTAGGGCCCGTGCGTTTACCTTAGTGATTCGTGAGTCTACCGTGGGAACTCTTTAAATTATTTCAGTGCCATTCACCCTCGAGTCTTAATCACAAAATTTAATTCACCCTCGACTAAATATTTTTTGTTTTTTGGTAATTTTCATCTTATTTTCCCATGTGTACAATTTTATATACAATGTATTTTTGTCACATGAGCAAAATACACGTCTGAACTCATTTCGTAAGTGTGTATTTTATTCAGCTTTAACATCCTAAAAATATGTTAAAAAAAACTAGGAGTGAAAAAAAAGTTTAATTACCACAGGAGTTGGAAAATCATTCTATTGGAACGATTAAAAAAAACATTCCAACGTCTAAACACTGGGCTTCAGCCCTATCCTACCCTTTCGGGCTTTGATTACTGCAGTTATTTCTTGGAAAATTAGCTATGAAAACCATGGAGATGAATCAATGAACGTTGGATTTTCCTGACGCGTAGATTTACAACCAACAGCGATTACAAGATCACAAGTTTCCTGATTAGCCTGTAAACGATCACAACCATCGCTCAGTCACAGCCCACGTTGATCAGTCAGAACTAACATCATCAGCGTGAATAGAGTATTCACAAAGGGATTTTTTTTCCTCTTCCAAGTACATTCTATAAATCGATTGCTGGGTTTTCTCCACTCTATCTTTCGCTCAGGCGCCTTTCCTCCCCTTCCATCAGTTTACGATTCACTTCTCTCCACTATCTTTCCTCTCAGATCACATTCTCGCTCTTTTTTTTACTCAGCGGGCAGACAGCATCACTGGAGAGAAGGAATTGGTGACGGCGTGACATTGTGCTGTTTGATCGCCCCCTGTCAGCTCCAGCTTTTTGTGCCTATCTTCGGTTTAAACCAGCATCTGCAGGCAGTTCCTATCCTACACTTTATTCCTTTCTGGCGTCTTCTGGGCAAATGTTACCTTCTACACGAACAGTCTTGGATGATATTGTTTGTGTGTGTGTGTGTGTGTGAGAGAGAGAGAGAGAATTAATGTGTCTGTGAATAGGCATATTTTAGGAGATGCCGCGGTTTACATTGGCATTGCCCTCTTGAGATTCCTTTGTGGCGGAGAGCGCTGACCGGTAACCCTGGGTCTTGCGGTCCGGCCAAGAGGAGGTGATGTGGACACGGTTTCAGTTATAGTTCTAGACGAACATTGCTTCCGATCGATGTCTCTTATGCACTCCTCAGAAGAACTGGGTGCGTTCTTCACCATTATGGTTTCCAGCCTACAGGTTTCTGATCTGAACAACTAACTTCTTCCCTATTTCTCCTCCACCCACCCCGGCACCCCACCTATTACCCTCTCCTTGGCGCTCTTGTTCACTCACATCTCCCCTCCCTCCCTCCCTCCCTCCCTCCCTCTCGCAGGGCTTGGTTCAAAGGGGGCAATGAGCCAAGCGGGGTCTGAACCCTTTCTGAAAACGAGCGCAAAGAGAAAAAAAAAGTATTGTCTAGTGCTCCAAACTTCATTTAAAATAAGTAAATGCGTCCTTGGCTAATAATTTAAAAATAAATCCTTATACAAAACCAACACCCTACAAACTCTCTGTCTCTCACACTGCCTGTTGCCTTGTGGGGGGTGTGTCGGAGAGAGGGGGGTGTGGGTGTGGAGGGGACCCGATGTGAATGTTACCACTATAGGATGGTGAGGTTGGGCTCTGAGCTGCAGTGAGAGGCTGCAGTGAGAGAGAGCAGAGAGAGAGAGGGAGAGAGAGTGCATGTGCGCGTCAGCAGCAAAGTTATATACAACGGGCTTGTACGCGGTGGCAAGAGAGGTTTCCTTTGTTCTCGTCCGGGGCTTCAGAGAGATGGGAGAGAATTAAGCTTCCCTCGCACACCACTCCTAACCCAAGAGCCTTGTCACCCCAAACAGATTAATGACGCGCACCCCCCCCCCAACCTCCCTCCACCTCAACTCATGCCTGGGCACCAAAGCAGCTCAGGAGACAAACCCTGAGCTCCATCTCCCAACAATCTGATGTGAAAGAACAGTTACATACCTTCATTCACGGTTGGCTCAAGAGTAACGGGAGAGGAACTTGCTAACTCGGGAGAGAAACTTGGAACATCGCATAAATTACATACCCGTGGGAACTCGGTTAAACACTTGATCATAAACTTGAAATCTCGTACACAACCATGAGTCTGTTTTTTTTCTTTCACTTGGGGCACTCGTGGGTGGACTCGCACCGTGAGACAGGCCCTTAACTCTTCATAAAATAAAGATCAAACTTCAAACTGGTAAGTTCTCATTTAATCTTACTATTTTATTTCAGAGTCACATGAGTGACTACGTGAAGATTTGAAAGCTCTGTGTTTTCATGCCGTAGATGCACTCCATACGACAATCTGCTTCGGTTGACACAGTAGTGAATAAATAATATATTGAACACAGCTTCGAATTATTCAATAACTATTTTTAATAATAACAAAAAAAGTAATAACCCCTCTGTCCCAGGGGGAAATTACAAACAATGATATAAAACAAAGCAAATGAATTAAATGGAACCCAAAACAGCATGCCCAAACCGTGGCACTGTCTGTACAGGTTTGTCATAAAATTGTGAAAAAGTTGATTCTCTAGACCATCCTGCGGCCGCGAGGATTTGATCTACACATAACATTTGGTCAACGGGATATGCTTTAAAGGTCACCTTGATTCTTGCCATTCCTGGCCTGCTTTGTTTGATCAAATCATAGACATAAAATGTAATGTCATCTACAGACAATTGTATGCAATCTATTCATAACAATTGTAATGTTTGTACACGTTGTGCTGAAACCAGCGCCATTAGCATAACCACTTTAAGAGTTCATTTCTGCACAGATAATGATTTAATTGGAGCCCTTAGCCGAAGCAGTGTGAGAACTATACTGACATCCCAGATTTCTGTATATGTAGGTTTAGGAGGGTTTTTGTTAAAAATTCCTCTCATAAATCGGGTTACTAACGGATGAGACCCGATAGGTTGTTGTTCTGAAAATTGCGCTAAATAGGACGAAAAAACACTCCAAGCACTGTAAATGGCACTATAACTCAAGTGCTCATCAAAATGCAACTTAGCAAGGAACTCCAACACATCACATATGCTTGCAGTATAAGATATATTTGATTGTACACAGAGCATTTCCCATTTCTTTATGTGAACCACATATTGTTTTTTAGTGCTATCTCTCCAGGCTGCAGTGATAACATCCATGGTCCTGTTCGACAATCCAAGGCCTTGGAATGGTCTGGTCAGAACCTGCAGACCAACAAATTAATATGGTCATGTAACGGGTGACTTTCTCCTGTAACCGGATGCAGCAACAAATTACTGCAGCTGGGAATCGTCATGAATGGCTGAGTCATCATTCTGAGTACTAATGGGAACCATGGTTGTGTTGGCCAATCTGGGACCACCAAAACGCCTGTGGCGGAGTCACGCTCTATTTTGGTGAGGCATTTTGTGATCAGACAAAATGGAGGAAATGCATAAAAGAATGAATGCCCCCAATGTAACGAGAATGCATCCACGGCTATTGCTCCTGGATCTAGCTCCCATGAAACATATTTAGGCAACTGGTGATTCAATCTGGATGCAAACAGATCAATATCTGGCAACCCAAATCGAGTGGCAATTGTTTGAAATTTTTTTGAATTCAACATCCATTCTATATTGTCATTGAACCTTTGTGACCTATTGTCTGCCACCACATTGTCTATACCTGGTAGATAGATGACTGAAACCCAGATGTTCCTTGAAATACACCAATGCCACATGAGGTTAGCCACGTTATTGCATGATACTGATCTTGCTCCTCCCATGTGATTAATGTATGCCACTGCCGTGATGTTATCAATCTGGAGTTGAACATGTAAATTATTCATTGTGGAGCAATATGCTTTTAACCCATAAAATGCCCCCAATAATTCCAAATAATTTATCCCTTGACCGTGGAGAATCAAACCTTCTTGTTCATTCCATCTACCCCCACAGCTAGACTATGTGTCTGTAGCCCCCCCCCCCCCCCAAAATGTTATTGGTAGTTTGACTAACATTAATAATCCACCACTGCAATTCTGCTAGAGCTGTGGTTGGTAACTGCATAACCCAATCAAAATGGCCTGCATGCTCTTTTAGTGCTTGTTCTCTTGCTCTTTGCAAATGTTGATATTGCAAAGGTCCGAACTGTACTGCAGGGAATGCTGCTACCAATTTCCCAATGACCTTAGCGACTTCTCGGATGGAGGGATAAAGTTTTTTGTGTGAGGCAAGTACAGACATTAGCAATATCCACAACCTTGGCTGTTGGTAATGTTACTGTCATATCAACTGAATCAATAAGAAATCCCAAATACTCAATATTTTGGGTTGGCTGTAACTTGACTTAGTTGGATGGACCAAAAACCCCAATGTTTCAAACACATTTTTGGTTGCTGCAACTGACTCTTCAGCTGACTCTTTAGTGTTGCTGATAATTAAGATATCATCTAAATAAGCCATGACAATGTGATTATGGGCCCTCAATAGCCCCAGCACAGGTTTTAACAATTTTGTAAATAGCCTAGGGGCTGAACTTAATCCATTAGGCAATGCTTTGTATTGCCACAGCTGTCCCATCCAATTAAATTTCAAGTACCTGCGATAATGAGCATGAATTGGCACTGAATAATACGCATCTTGCAAATCAATAGATGCCATATAACAGCCCTGTGATAACAGCTGTTTAGCAGTAACAAATTTGTTTGACGAGGTCTGCTCCAAATAGGAATTCAGGCATTTGCACATTAGTCGCCTTACATAAAGCAGCAAAATTTTTGATTTAGTGTTGGCCTGATGGCGATTTTCCTGGTGTAATTCACCTCAAAGAATGCATTGCATAAAAGGGCCAACATATCTTTCTGGGTTTGCGTGATCATTGTCTCTTTGACCATTTTGCCAAATGCAGTAATTGCTGCAGCCACCAGTTGGAGAACGTGTTGAAACTGAACCTCCTGTCCCCTCATAGATGCACTCATGGGTGCCCAGATTGCTGGGTTCACCGTGGGCACCTTGAGTGATGCACAATTGACAGGTGTTTTATATTTACCAGTAGTCTCTTGCATCATAGTTTGTTGGAGCTGGTGAGACACCAAATAATTTACATTGTTGGCAAGATACTCGTCCATTGCCTCACTAGTCCCTTCCAGAATAGCAAAACTCATTGCTATTTTCGGGACACCCGGAGCGTGGCTCTTGTGCCCTGGTGTATGCACATGAGCAGGGACACCAGAATCATGGTCACCTTCATCCTGCCCTGCTTCTCCCAAGAAATACTGTAGGGAGGCATACTCCAGTCCTATACAAGGCGTTGGAAGGATATCCCCTTGCTGATAATCCACATATTCTTCTTCATATGGGCCTCCTTGAGCAGCTGTCTGGGGAATCAATGGGGCCTTTGACCCTTGGTTAATCAAAGTTTGGAGCATTTTCTGCTTGTTTTGCATTCTCCCCCACATTCTTTTATTATCCGGAGGGGAGTCTCCTCCTTCTTCAGACCCGTCAGACAAAACGGGTCTGATAGACTTTCTTTTAGCTTTCCTATGGCAATCAGTGGCCTCAGGCTCCTAAGTCCCTGGAGCTGGTGTGGAAAGTTCACTAGCTGGTATAACGGCTGTCGGTAAAATGGCACCCAGTATCGGAACCGGCGTTGCCTCTCTGATCTCCCGACCCGATCTAATTTGTGAAACCGCATCGCTGGATCCACGTTTGCTGCGAACTTTCCTACCTGACCGCTCCATACCACCGACTCCTACTGACTGCTCGAGCCAACTTTACAGAGTTTAAATACTTCTAGGCAAAGTTTTTAAAACACTTACCTGTGAAGTTCCTACTTACCGCTGATGGAGCTGCGCTCTCCAGTCCGTTCGGTGCGACATGCGCGGACATAATGACGTACATGCACTTGGCGAGGCTTCTTCACGTAGTCACTCATGTGACTCTGAAGTAAAATTGGACATGCCACTGCATATTTGGATTCAATGCTAGGCACCTGCAGGTTGACATTATTTGTGATTCCCGTGATTACAGATAGATATTAAACGTAGTGGAAAGTAAATTTTTTTTTTTGAAAAGTACTATTTTGCTCCTTCCAAATCAGAAAATAATCTGGATCCAAACATACAGGTCATAATAGACATAAATAGTTTGAAGACACACTATTCTTCCAGATGGTGTTCTTTTAAATGTTTTACCATTGGTATCCAAAGCCATAGAGAGATAGAGAAGGAGTCGAAAGACTTAAGGGGCTGTCCCACTGCGGGGACCTAATCTGCAAGTTCAGAAGAGTGTCTTCGACCTTCAAGCTCGAGGGCACTTGCCTGGAAAACCTCAAGCTGGATCAAACGTACGTGAGCTGGATCGACCGACCGCAGACACACATAAACACATCGCAAAGATGGGGGCCAGGGAAAGCGAGGGAGCGCTGTCTGAAATTCACACCCGGGATGAAGAGGAAGATAAAAGACGGCAGCACAGTGTATGGTAAGTCCTTTAGAGAGCGCGGAGAGGGTGGGGGGGGGGGGGGGGGGGAGAGAGAAGGGGAGAGAAGGGGGAGAAGGTGGAGACACTTTTAAGGAGTCAGACAACGTTTAATAAAGTTTAGTGGGCATTTAACTTACCGGTCGGTTTTCCTTGGTCCTGAAAACTACTAGGAGCCAATTAAAATGCCCGGTCAGTGAAGGAGATTGCCTACGGCTGCCCTCAACTGCCTGTAATTACATAGCAACCCCACTCCACTGCACTACGAGTTAAAAAGAACCATGCTGACAAATATTTACTCCCGGAAAAATTTTCAACATGCTGAAAAAATTTCCACGACCTAGCTGAGGCTGCGAGTATGCGGGAAATTCCCTCAAGCAGGAAGGAGAGTTCCAGTGACCTCATAGGACCTCCTAGGACCATGCGTCGACCATGAGTCGAGGGCAAACTCGTCTAAACTCGCAGATTGGGTCACCGCAGTGGGCCAAACCCTACACAGTGCATTCAGAAAGTATTCAGACACCTTACCTTTTCCACAATTTGTTACGTTACAGTCTTATTCTAAAATTGATTAAATTCATTTTTTTATCATCAATCTACACACAATACCCCATAATAAAAAAGCAAAAACAGATGATTGGAAATGTTTGCAAAGTAATTACAAAGAAATAACTGAAATATTACATTTACATAAGTATTCAGACTCTTTGCTATGACTCTCAAAATTGAGCTTAGGTGTATGTTGTTTCCATTGATTATCCTTGAGATGTTCCTACAACTTGATTGGAGTCCACCAGTGATAAATTAAATTGATTGTACATGATTTGAAAAGGCACACACCTGTCTATATACTGTAAAATCCCACAGTGCATGTCAGAGAAAAAACCAAGCCATGAAGAAGAAATTGGCCATAGTCCTCCGATACAGCATTGTGTCGAGACACAGATCTGCGAAAGGGTATAAAACAATTCTGCTGCATTGCAGGTTCCGTAGAGCACACTGGCTTCCATCATTCTTAAATGGAAGAACTTTAGCATCAGGACTCTTCATAGAGCTGGCCGCCCAGCCAAACTGAGCAATCGGGGGAGAATGGCCTTGGTCAGGGAGGTGACCAAGAACTCGATGGTCACTCTGACAGAGTTCCAGAGTTCCTTTGTGGAGATGGGAGAACCTTCCAGAAGGACAACTATATCTGCAGCACTCCACCAATCAGGCCTTTATGGTAAAGTGGCCAGACAGAAGCACATGACAGGCACATTTGTAAAAGGCACATGACAGCCCATTTGGAGTTTGCCAAAAGGCATGAGAAACATGACTCTCAGACCATAAGAAACAAGATTCTCTGGTCCGATGAAACCAAGATTGAACTCTTTGGCCTGAATGCCAAGCGTCACACCTGGAGGAAATCAGGCACCGCTCATCACCTGGCCACTACCATACCTACGGTGGCAGCATCATGCTGTGGGGATGTTTTTCAGTGGCAGGAACTGGGAGACTAGTCAGGATCGAGGGAATGATGAATGAAGTACAGATAGATCCTCATTGAAAACCTGCTCCAGAGCTTTCTGGACCTCATAGTGGGGCAGAGGTTAACCTTCCAACAGGATAACGACCCTAAGCACACAGCCAAGACAACGCAGGAGTGGCTTTGTGACAAGTCTGTGAATGCGTAGCCAGAGCCCGGACTTGATCCCAATCGAAAATCTCCGGAGGGACCTGAAAATAGCTATGCATCGACGCTCCCCATCCAACCTGACAGAGCTTGAAAGGATCTGCAGAGAAGAATGGGAGAAATTACCCAAATGCAGGTGTGCCAAGCTTGTAGCGTCATACCCCAGAAGCCTTGAGGCTGTAATCGCTGCCAAAGGGGCCTGAACGAAGTACTGGGTAAATGTCTGAATACTTATGTAATGTGAAATTTCAGTTATTTATTTTTAATTACTTTGTAAAAATTTCTAAACACCTGTTTTCGCTTTTTTATTATGGGGTATTGTGTGTAGGTTGATGATTTTAATCCATTTTATAATAAGGTTGTTATGTAACAAAATGCGGAAAAAGTGAAGGACCCTGAATAATTTCTGAATGCACTGTAACTGTAGTGAGCGAAGCCTCAAATTTGTCTGTCTGTCTGTCTGTCTGTCGATCTCTATCTTCTATTCTATTTTATATCTTCTATCTATCTATTTGTACATAACTAAAACTCTCATCTTGTCTTCTGGTTTGCGTTAAAATGTAATGGGTTGTGTTACATTTGCACAAAAACGGTACCCGATAGCGCTACGATCTTTCACCACCGTACTCACCATTCTCTTGAGCTGCAAGTGCAATAAGTTTTGTTCAGATCGGTGCAATATTACAAAAGTTATTAAGGTTTAAAAATTAAAAAAAACACACATGCGCATATTAGTCTCTTCTGTCAGCAGATTGGTCTACTCTCCTGTCATTCGCCGGGACTGCGAAGCCCGTTCCGGCACCCTCTGTTGATCATCGGCAGCAAGGAGAATAAACGTGAAGGAACGGAGTGAGCATAGTGTGGAGAGCAATTGTGGGGAGCGAGCGACAACCACGACGAGCCATAAGCCGCTGAGTGAGGCCAGGCGCTGGGAGCCCTTTAGTGCGGCCGTAGCCAGGGCCGGGAGCTGTTGAGGACAAAGCCGGAGCCGGGAGCCGTTGAGTGAGGGCGGAATTGGGGCCGGGAGCTGCTGCATGAGGCCGGTGCCGGGAGCTGTCCCCATCCCCGTCCCAAGCTGCAGGATGTTCCCCACAGGTAGGCAGCGGTAAGCCGGGGCAGCGGTAGGCCGGGGCAGCGGTAGGCCGGGGCAGCGGCAGGCCGGGGCAGCGGCAGGCCGGGGCAGCGGCAGGCCGGGGCAGCGGCAGGCCGGGGCAGCGGCAGGCCAGGGCAGCGGCAGGCCAGGGCAGCGGTAGGCCAGGGCAGAGCTCCCCCCCAACCACCAGCCCCCAACAGGCCCCGTCTGAAGCATTCCCCGCTCATCACCCCACCCCACCCCCCCGCCGCCAGAAGCCAACCCCAGCTGCAGTCCATTTGGCCCACAACACCAATATTAGCCAAAGAAAAGTCAATTAGGCCCACAGGCCATACTAGTCCTAGGAAACCAGTCGCTTTGGCCCTCCAGAAAGCCATCCCATCCCATCCCTAACTGCTAGACGCTCCCCCCCCCCCCCCCCACCAGCCCCTGTCCGAAGCCAACCCCCTCCCCAGCCACAGGGCGCTCCCGCCCCACCTGAAGCCATCCCCGTCCCTGGGTACAGGAAGCTCCTGCCGGCCCCCCAACCGAAGAGTGGCAATGGTAGGCAATGGCAGCGGTAGGCAGCAGCAGGGTTTGGCAGGGTAGGCAGTGGCAGGGGTAGGCCGCGGTAACAGTAGGCCACTTGTAGCGATTGGCCATGGCAGCGCTTCCCCCTCCCACCTGCCGTCCCCCTCTCCCGCCTGCAGAATGCTCCTGCCGGCCCCCGCCTGAAGCTCTCCCTGTCGCCAGCTGCAGGACAATTCCCCCACCACCCCACCGGCCCCCGCCCGAAGCCGTCCCCGTCCCCGGCTGCAGGACACTCCTCGCCAGACTCTGCCTGAAGCTGGCCCATTCCGCAGCTACAGAACGTTCCCACCAGCCCCGGCCTAAAGCTGCCCCCCTCCCTCAGCTGCAGAATGCTTCCCCCAATGGACCCTGCCTGAAGCCGTCCACCTCCCCCGCCTACACAACGCTCCTGCCGACCACCGCCTGAAGCTGTTCCCGGCCCCAGCTGCAGGACGCTCCCCCCACCCCCCCACCAGCCCCAGCCTGAAGCCGTCCCCCTCCCCCGGCTGCTGGAAACTCCACACCGGCCCCCGCCTGAAGTCGTTCGCCACCCCCGGCTGCAGGACACCCATTCCTCCCCCACCAACCCCCGACTGCCCCCTCCTGAAGCTGTCCCCCTCCCCTGGCTACAGGATACTCCCCCCCCCCTCCCACTGACCCCCGACAGCCCCTGCCTGAAGCCATCTTCCCCCCTCCCTCGGCTGAAGGGTGCTTCTCCCCCCCCCCCCCCCCCCCACCGGCACTCGACAGCCCCCACCTGAAACCATAACCCTCCGCCGGCTGCAGGACGTACACCCCACTCCCACTAGCCCCCGACAGTCCCCGCCTGAAGCCGTCCCCCGGCTGCAGGACGCTCCCTCCCCCCGGCCCCGACAGCCCCCTCCTGATGCCATCCCCCTCACCCACTGCAGCATGCTGCCATCCCACCAGCCCCTGTCTGAGACCATCCCATCCCCAGCTGCAGGACTCCCCCACCGCCCCTCCCCCCCACACAAGCACACACTTGAAGCCATCCCCATCCCCAGCTGCAGGATGCTCCCCACTGGTCCCCGCCTGAAGCTGGTGGGGAGTGGCAGCGGTAGGCCATGGCAGCAATAGGCCACGGCAGCAGTAGGCAGCGGCAGGCAGCGGCAGCGGCAGGCAGCAGCACCAGTAGGCCACGACAGCGGTAGGCCACGGCAGTGCTCTCCCTCTCCCCAGCAGCCCCTGACAGCACCCATCTGAAGCCATTCCCCTCCCTCGGCTGCAGGACGCTCCCCTCACAGGCCCCCGACAGTCCCCGACAATCCCCGAATGAAGCCGTTCCCCTTGTCCGGCTGCAGAACGCAATAAGAAACACAACACGAAAGAATGGACTGAATAAATCTCATCTTTAACATTAAATCGTTGTTATATTTTAAGAGTTATTCACATTTTAAGCTTTAATAAATCCCTTTCCCACTTGCTGTGCTCGTCAGCTGCGCCTGCGCATTAATACCTGCATGTTCTACATCACAATGGGAACCCAATGTATGGGAATGGCTGTGCCGCCGGAGAGCCACTAAGAGTGAATGGGGGGGGGGGGGTGGTGGGTGGGGTTGATGGGGATGGAGTGAGTGAGTGGGGGGGGGGGGGGGGGGAGGGCAAGGTGCAGAGTGGGGGGGGGGGTGAGGGGAGGAGGGGGGATCAAGGGCGTCGCAACGGGAACCCCTCAGCCGCATCTGCACAGTTGGGGGCTATGCGTGAGTATTGCGTTGGGGGACCAAGCCTCCCGTGTGACAATGGGACCCAATTATTCTATTTATTCTAGTGATATTTTAAGCTCTGCACAGAATTTTATTTAATGGATTTGTAATGTGAGTGAGATTCACCACGGCCCTTCAGCTCACCAAGTTTGCATGACCATAAACCTCCCATTTTATAGTAATCTAACCTTAACCACAATCAATCTACCAATTCGCATGTCCTTGGGACGTGGGAGGTAACCCACCCAATCAAGGAGAACATGCAAACACCGCACAGCACCCGGGATTGGAATTCAACCTGGATATCTGGCGTTGTGTGGTGAACAGCTCTACCACCTGCACTACTGTGCCACATGTACACCGGTGTGCCTGCTATAGATTCCTGGCTTTTGCCTTGCTTATAAATTAAAGTTTCTCAGCTGCTGTTTCACTAAAGCAACTAAACACATCAATCCAAAAGTTATTGTGCTACTCCTCCATAAACTATAGTAATGCAGCCCTCAGCAAAAGAACCTGCACTTCAAAATATGAACAGACTATTTATTGATTAATTACAAACAAACCACAGAGAAAAAAGTCAGGGTATATTCTATTAGGAATAATCATATATTTTAGCCATTATAATAGGTCAAAAATACTTCTGAATAACCTCTCTAGCTCTGAAAAACTGTTTTATAAGAATGGAAAATCATACTTTCAGACGGAAATTAAAGCTGCAGATCTTTTAAAGTAAAAAAAATAATTTAGCTTTGTAATATTGTTCCACAAACCTAATTTTAATTTTGTTGTACATTAACATAAAAATACATAAAACAATAAATGTCCTGATTAGGGTTTGCTTGTGCCAATGAGGAATCTTTAAGCTGTGGGGAATCACCCATTAGATATCAAAGAGATCATTTCCATTTGATTACACAGTCAAATCAAAAAATTTAACCCTCCCTAGCCTAAATATTGCATTTTGTTGGCCTGGGTATCTTGAGAACGTGGCTTCATTTCTTTACTGTTTTCAGAAGATGTGCTCAAGAAGCTGTCAAATTGATTTTCAAAGCCACTTTGCTCATTGACTGCCCTTTATGGAAGAAAATGTTATGTTTCTTCCTCTGTAACTGTAATATTCATTGTTCTGTGTTGGAAGAGAGGGAGGTGCTTCAACCATTTATCCCACTTGAACCAAAATATCTATGAATTTGTAGGTTAAAAATATGTTCTGTATGTGATTTTAATCGCATACTAGCATGGTTTGCTCTTAACCACCTTTTGAACTAATCTAACAAGGCAATTGGAGATGGATAATAACTGACCATATTGCTATTGATGCTCATTCCCATGAGCAAATGAGGTCTGCAAATGTACAATTCCTTAATATTTGCACTTGGTCTATTACAGACTTGTCCAAGCGGTGTAAATATCCTTGTTCAATTTATTTTGCGTGGATTGTTTTCCGATAGTTGTAGATGCATTATTGTTTGCTTCTGATATGCATTTCCATTAACTTCAATGTCATAAGTTAAGTGCATGGAATTTCTAGCCTAATTTTGGTCACTAAATTAAAGTGCTAATGAGATTATTAATTGTAGGCCTTTGCTACTTGTCTCAATGTTTTGTGACCATCATTCTCTTCAATACTAGTTGAAAATTAAACAGAAATAGAAAGATCACTTCCAAACTCATGCAATTGGCTTGACATTCATGCAGACGTATTCATTGTGCTTTCAATTGTATATACCTCCATCCCCCATAATAACAGCGCATAGCAGGAGCAATTAGATATTTGTGGAATCCAAAATTGCAACATCGAAAATGTTTGGAAATATGTCCAGTTGCAAATTATTCCTCAATAATCATGTGCAATACAAGAGGCGAAAGGTGGTTAGGTTTCATAAATGTTCTATTGTGCAATTGTTGCAGCTCTGGGGAAGGCATAGAGATGTCAACTCACTCTAAGATTTGAAGATAGGCACAAAGTGCTGGAGTAACTCGCAGGTCAGGCTGCATCTCTGGAGAAAAATAGGACATTTTCAGTCAGGACCCTTCTTCAGATCATTACCCATATTTTTTCTCCAGACATGCAGCCTGACCCACTGAATGACTCCAGTATTTTGTGTCTATCTTTGGTATAAACCAGTATCTGCAGTTCCTTTTGACTCACTTCAGATTTGTTCTTTCCTAAAGCAAGATTGCAATGGACTTGAAATTCCCCAGAAATTCTCGCACCACAAATTTCGTGAGAGTCCAGCAGGAACCATTTACATTCACAGGCGCTGTTTTATTAAATATTGTTTGATTGAAAGGTGCAGCATGGAAACAGGGCCTTCAGCCCATTGGGTCCACACAGACCATGGACCATCCGATCCCACGCGTTCCTTCTTTGAGGATTCCTGTTAAACATAAAGTGCAAACCTCAAATCATTTCAAGGCTTACTGTCATTTTCACCTCGTAGGGGAAAGCTCAAAGAAATAGTAGATTAGAAGGTCAGCGAAATTTAAAATCCTACCAGGTCAAAGCTGTATGTTTTTGTTGATTTTGAAAGTAACTATGGATTTACAGTCAATTCTCACAGCAGCACAAGCATAGCTCAGGTGAACTTTAAAAACCAAAGACAGAATAATTGAAAAGACTCCCTCTGGCTTTCTGACTTCTCGGAGGTTTTGAAGGCTCTCACGTTGGATTCCCATGATTGATCTCCCAATTACACACCAAAACATGATGGGAAGTTTCAAAACCAGAGAAAAAAAGTGCAAACACTGTTGATGTTTTTTTTTTCAGGGTGGATGTGGATTCTATGACTTCAGTGGATCCAATGGTGAAAGCCCCAAAGGAATTTAGTGACATCCACCCATGTATGAAAGGATCTGAGAAAGAATAACCATTATAGAAAGTTATTTTGCATCTTGCTGTATGTGCTGCGGCAACCACATTCATGATAGGACCATGCAATAAAACTGCTGCAAAGCTGACTAAATTGCTGTAAATTTCTCAATTGAAAATTATTATGAAACATACACCAAATTATCAACCCCATGGAGCTTTACATGCGGTGTAGATTTTCAACATTTAATCACAATTTCCTTCATGTTCTTTTCTGTCTATTTGCTGGAACCTTTCAGATAATGCTTGAGATTTCTGACCACAATTTAATTCAAATGATTTATGTGAAACTACATATAGGTTATTTTCCCTAGTCTTTATGAAGCACCACAGACAGGCTGAATCATAAGCACCACAAAATATTATTTGGCAAACTATTTTCCTTTTGTACATAAAACATGCTGTAATCTCAATGGAAAGAACAGTCCTGATAATTGTACATGATGTTGCTATTGTGAAAAAAATGGTGCATGACCTTTTTCTCTTCTCCTAACAAAAAGCCAAAGAGACACAGATCTTTTAGCACTAAAGGCTCTTGTTAGATTTTACCCATCATTGGAGTTTGGTAAATGTACTGACGTGTCCTGCTGTGACAGATTCGTGCATCCTCCCTTCTGAAGTCTGGTTTTCATTAATTGGGGTTCAACCCTGGAAAACTCACAATGGAATAGAAGCTTTTTAGAATTCTTGAAAGTTTAAAGACTTTTCACACAAGAGAAAAAAAAGCATGAACTTGTGAACTTCCCTCCTGCTGCTTTCTCCAGCTGATGTTCTGAGTTTACTTCAATCATCAAACCAATAAAGGAGCTCTGTTCTGCAGCCAGCTGGTATACCAAACAAGAGAATGAGTATTTTTAGTATGCTGATTGAATGTTTTTTAGGAACACACAGCTCCTTCTTCCATCTTCTTTTCACCATGTTAATTATAGCCTTTGAGCAGTTTGTGTCCACCACTTTGTGTAAATATTGGGGTGGCATTGCCAAATCAGTATCAAGACCACCAATATTTAATCAGCTTTGAGGGTTCAGTTTGCTAGTGAAGAAGAGAGTGTGTGCAGAGGGGAACATTTCATTTAATTATTGCCACAGCACTGTGTACAAGGTTAGATAAACAAAATCAATTACTCTTGTCAAGATTTACCACCTTCATTCAGCCATGGGTGTGCTGTAAACAATTGCAATAATGATCCATTGAATAGAGCTCAAGAATACCTTGGTTTATATAAAAGGGAATGATTTCAACGTGCCGATTTCAACTGTGGTTATGGGAACTAAAGCAATGATGGATTGATGAAGTCAATGAATGGGGCGGGTCCTGTTTGTTTTCTTCCATAGTTTACAACTCGAGGATGCTTCAAGGAGAATCCCCTGGGATTAGTGGATTGGCAGCTGCAGAAAATAGGTCAACTGAGACAACTTTAGATACTAAAGTGAAAAAGAGAATAACAAATTAGAAAGGGATACATGAGCAAAAAGTGCAGACTAGTAGGATGTGAATTTCAATAGAGAAATAAATAGATACTTTCAAAGAATGGTAAAAATACCCTGTTTTAAAAGGAGGCTCATCACATGGAAGCCAGAATGAACTGGTTTCATCCCCAGCCAGAATCATTTCCCTGCTACAAGTATGTGCTCTCATCAAATACTCAATAAGGTAGATGTTTATGTGAGAAATGTATCTGCCTCTACAACTGTAGGCATTGAGTTTCAGACCTCTATCTTCCTCTGTATGAAATAAATATCATCTCAGTTTCATTTTTTCATTTACATTTTCACCCAGAGAATTGTGAATCTGTGGAATTATCTGCGTCAGGCAGTGGAGGCCAATTCTCTGGATGGTTTCAAGTGAGAGTTAGATATAGCTCTTAAAGATAGAGGAGTCAAGGGATATGGTGAGAAGGCAGGAACTGATTGTGGATGAGCAGCCATGATCACTTTGAAAGGCGGTGCCGGCTCGAAGGGCCAAATGGCCTACTCCTGCACCTATTGTCTATTGTCAACCACTAATTATTGTACACATTTTAAATGTGTGCATCATCACCCCCCCCCCCCCCCCCCAACTGTAAAGCGCCTTCCACCACTACTGTACGTTTCCTTCTATTAAGCCAATTCTGTATCAGCACAGCTCTCTTTGGATCCCATGTGATCTAACCTTCTGAAACAGCCAACCATGTGAAAATAAAGCACTTCTGAACCTCCTGCAATACAAAGGAAATAACCATAGCTGCCCTCATGGTAGTTAAAGGCTTCCATCCCTGGATACACGTTCATAAATTTCTATTGCAACCTCTCTGGTACTCATAGATCCTTGCTGTATTAAAGTGCCCTGATTATATACAGCACTTCAGCGATGGCATAACTGGTGATGTGTATATCCCTACATGGGATGTCTAGTTCTTTTATTCTGTACATAATATGCTAAAGGACCATATCCCGTATCTTATCCAATTGTCCTGCTGTTTTCAGGGATCAGCTGGCTCTGTTTCTTTATCCTGAATCCATGCTGCACTTTGTTCAGTTTGCTTTTCCCAGTTCTTTGGTTTGAATTTCATTTCCCCATTGCTTTCTTCTCAGAACCCCACGATGATTTTTTATATCAACATTAACTTTCTTAATCATACCTTGTCTAAATCATTGACATGTTTTGAACAGCAAGGGAATTAGAACTGACTCTGTGGACCCTGATTGTAGACAGCACCTTATTTATTAAACTACATTCAACTATCACTCTTTGCTTACCTTCACTGACAATTTTGGATCTACCATGCCACTTTAATGGTGTTTTACTTTACTGACTGGTCTGCAATTTGTGACCTAATCAAAGGATGTAATACAATTCACATAGAGTTTATTCAATCTGCAACCTTTATTGACTCTCCTTGCTAGTGCATCAAAAACTTCTGTCAAGTCAGTCAGATAGCTTTCCCTTTATAAATTAATGACAATGGTTGTTGATTTTACTTCGGAGTCACGTGAGTGACTACGTGAAGAAGGCCGTCCCCACACATGCGCGTCATTATATCTGACGCATTGCGCAACGACTGGTTGGCGGGCGCGTCGCTCCTTCCAGCGCGTAAGTTTAAAAGACTCAGGTAAGTGTTTTAAAAACTTAGCTGAAGTCATTGCTCCTGATCCGGAGTGTGTTTTCTTTTACCATACTTCAGCTTCTGATTGTTGGGAGACATGTCCAAAGTTAAGAGGCGAGCCGTGACCAAACCGGCTGCGGAATACCACGGGCCTGCGGGCAGGGTGCAACCGCCGAATTCACCTACAGGACTGCTGGCAGAGCAGCCAGCAGCTACAGACTTGGTGCGGCCAGAAAGCACCTTGGCTACTCCACGGGGGAGAAAGGCCACAAAAAATTCTGTGAGGGCCCTGGACGCAGAGGAGTCGGGCCAGGAGCTGGATGAGTTCCCTCCTTCTAAGGGCAGTGTTACCGGCAAGCTGGCCCATCTGGAGAGCCTTGTGGAGAGGTTACTCCAGCACAATATGCTCCAAAGGATGGAGCTATCGGAGCCCGGGGAGCATATAGAACACGAAGCAGCAGCGCCTGTGTCAGGGCTGCATAATATCTCCCTGTCAGACGACGGGAGCGTACGAGGTCAGTGCTATGCTGACCCAGAGAACGGAGGCACAGCTGGGCTACAGGGAGCATTGGGTGTACTGTCTATTGCATCAAGATTTGCGGTCCCAGCCCTCACAGGTGAACCGTTGGAGGCAGAGCTCGCAGAGAACATTTAATTGCATGGCTTCCCATCCACTGCAAGAACAAACGATGGAGGATGGTTAACCCATTGTTAACCAATCTATTTGGGGGCACATTGGAGGGGGTGTCCGAGCCCAAGAGATTAAAAGAGTACTCCAGCTACTCGCCTCGGGCATCACGGCCTTTACTAAGTCAGTGGAGGGGGCGCCTCTCTCGGATACACAGGAGGACACGATGGCATTAATGTGCAATGCACATTTTGAAATCAATTGCATTAGAAATAATGCCATCCATCCAGCTATTAATCCTAAATTTGCTGGGCTATGCAAGTCGGGGAATATACCTCCAGTTCGGAGAAGACCTGGCCAAACAGGTTAAAGAACTCGATGAGGAGTCTAAGACTGTTGGCCTCATGAAGGTGCCTCTGAAGGGGTCGTCTTTCCGGAGACTGTACCCCTACCCTCCTGTGCATACCAAACGGTTTGCTGGCTATGGCGGACGTGGTGCTGAGCAACAAACACAGAGGCCTTTTTTAGGGCAGGGCTCCAGCTGGGCCATGTTCAAGATGCGGCGCCCTCCAGCAGCCCTACCCCCCAGACCTCGGGGGCAGAAGGTAGATGAGACTGCGATGGGTATATTACAAGTTGGGGGGAGATTGCAATTCTTCTTACATGAATGGCAGTGGATAACATCTAACCCGTTTATACTGCATAGTAGAAACATAGAAAAATAGGTGCAGGAGTAGGCCATTCAGCCCTTCGAGCCTGCACCACCATTCAATATGATCATGGCTGATCATCCAACTCAGTATCCCGTACCTGCCTTCTCTCCATACCCGCTGATCCCTTTAGCCACAAGTGCCACATCTAACGCCCTCTTAAATATAGCCAATGAACTGGCCTCAACTACCTTCTGTGGCAGAGAATTCCAGAGACTCACCACTCTCTGTGTAAAGAATGTTTTCCTCATCTTGGTCCTAAAGGAATTCCCCCTTATCCTTAGACTGTGACCCCTTGTTCTGGACTCACCCAACATCGGGAACAATCTTCCAGCATCTAGCTTGTCCAACCCCTTAAGAATTTTGTATGTTTCTATAAGATTCCCCCCTCAATCTTCTAAATTCCAGCGAGTACAAGCCGAGTCTATCCAATCTTTCCTCATATGAAAGTCCTGACATCCCAGGAATCAGTCTGGTGAATCTTCTCTGTACCCCCTCTATGGCAAGGATGTCTTTCCTCAGATTTGGAGACCAAAACTGTACGCAATACTCCAGGTGTGGCCTCACCAAAACTCTGCACAACTGCAGTAGAACCTCCCTGCTCCTATACTCAAATTCTTTCGCTATGAATGCTAACATACCATGTGCTTTCTTCACTGCCTGCTGCACCTGCATGCCTACTTTCAATGACTGGTGTACCATGACACCCAGGTCTCGTTGCATCTCCCCTTTTCCTAATCTGCCACCATTCAGATAATAGTCTCCCCTCATGTTTTTGCCACCAAAGTGGATAACCTCACATTTATCCACATTATACTGCATCTGCCATGCATCTGCCCATTCACTCAGCCTATCCAAATCACCCTGCAGCCTCCAAGCATCCTCCTCACACCTAACTATACCCCCCAGCTTGGTGTCATCTGTAAACTTGGAGATGTTGCATTGAATCCCCTCGTCCAAATCATTAATATATATTGTAAATAGCTGGGGTCCCAGCACTGAGCCTTGCGGTACCCCACTAGTCACTGCCTGCCATTCTGAAAAGGACCCGTTTACTCCTACCCTTTGCCTCCTGACTGCTAGCCTGTTCTCTATCCACATCAATACTGAACCCCCAATACCGTGTGCTTTAAGTTTGTATGCTAATCTCTTATGCGGAACCTTGTCGAAAGCCTTCTGAAAGTCTAGATATAACACATCCACTGGTTCTCCCTTATCCACTCTACTAGTTACATCCTCGAAAAATTCTATCAGATTTGTCAGACATGATTTACCTTTCGTAAATCCATGCTGACTTTGTTCAATGATTTCACCACTTTCCAAATGTGCTGCTATCCCATCTTTAATAACTGACTCTAGCAGTTTCCCCACTACCGATGTTAGACTAACTGGTCTGTAATTCCCCGCTTTCTCTCTCCCTCCTTTTTTAAAAAGTGGGGTTACATTAGCTATCCTCCAATCCTCAGGAACTACTCCAGAATCTAAGGAATTTTGAAAAATTATCACATGCATCCACTATTTCTGTGGCTACCTCCTTGAGTACTCTGGGATGCAGACTATCTGGCCCTGGGGATTTATCGGCCTTCAATCCGTTCAATTTACCCAACACCACCTCCCGGCTAACCTGGATTTCACTCAGATCCTCCATCTTATTTTGACCCCCGTTCCACTGCTATTTCCGGCAGATTATTTATGTCTTCCTTAGTGAAAACAGAACCAAAGTAGTTATTCAATTGGTCTGCCATGTCCTTGTTCCCCATGATCAATTCACCTGTTTCTGACCGCAATGGATCAACATTTGTTTTAACTAGTCTCTTTCTCTTCACATATCTATAAAAACTTTTGCAGTCAGTTTTTATGTTCCCTGCCAGTTTCCTTTCATAATCTATTCTCCCTTTCCTAATTAAGCCCTTGGTCCTCCTCTGCTGGATTCTGAATTTCTCCCAGTCCTCCGGTAGGCTGCTTTTTCTGGCAAATTTGTATACCTCATCTTTTGTTTTTATACTATCCCTGATTCCCCTTGTTATCCATGGATGCACCACCTTCCCTGATTTATTCTTTTGCCAAACTGGTATGAACAATTTTTGTACTTCATCCATGCAGTCTTTAAATACCTTCCATTGCACATCCACTGTCAACCCTTTAAGAATCACCTGCCAGTCTACCTTGGCCAATTCACATCTCATACCTTCAAAGTTACCTTTGTTCAAGTTCAGCACCCTTATTTCTGACTTAATTTTGTCACTCTCCATCCTAATGAAGAACTCAACCATATTATGGTCACTCTTGCCCAAGGGGCCACGCACAACAAGACTGCTAACTAACCCTTCCTCATTACTCAATACCCAGTCTAGAATAGCCTGCTCTCTCGTTGGTTCCTCCACATGTTGGTTGAGAAAACTATCCCGCATACATTCCAAGAAATCCTCTTCCTCAGCACTCCTGCCAATTTGATTCACCCAATCTACATGCAGATTGAAGTCACCCATTATAACCGTGTTACCCTTGTTGCACGCATTTCTAATTTCCTGTTTGATGCCATCCCCAACTCCAATACTACTGTTAGGTGGCCTGTACACAGCTCCCACTAGCGTTTTCTGCCCCTTAGAGTTTCGCAGCTCTACCCATATCGATTCCACATCCTCCACGCTAATGTCCTTCCTTTCTATTGCATTAATCTCCTCTCTCACCAGCAATGCTACCCCACCTCCTTTTCCTTTTCGTCTATCCCTCCTGAATATTGAATACCCCTGGATGTTCAGCTCCCAGCCTTGATCACCCTGGAGCCATGTCTCCGTGATCCCAACTATAGCATAGTCACTAATCGTTATCTGCACCTTCAACTCATCCACCTTATTACGAATGCTCCTCGCATTGAGCCACAAAGCCCTCAGGCTTGTTTTTACAACACTCTTACTCCTTATACAATTATGTTGACAAGTGGTCCCTTTCACATCGATCCTTATTACACTTGGCCATACTCTCCTATCCCTTTGTGAGCTTTCTTTCCCGTTAATTCTGGGGTCATTAACCATCCCTTTACTCTCTTTCCCTTTAACTCCGTCCTCGACTATCCCATTTGACACCCCACCCCCCTTATTCAGTTTAAAACCATCCGTGTAGCAGTGGCAAACCTGCCGGCCAGAATGCTGGTCCCCCACCTGTTAAGATGCAATCCGCCCTTTTGTACAGTTCCCCGTTACTCCAAAACAGATCCCAGTGATCTAAGAATCTAAATCCCTGCCCCCTGCACCAGTTCCTCAGCCACACATTCAGGTCCCGTATCTCCCTGTTCCTGCTCTCGCCAGCATGAGGAACTGGAAGCAAACTGGAAATAACAACCCTGGAAGTCCTGCTTTTCAGCATTTTTCCGAGCTCTCTGAAGTCCCGCTGCAAAATGTTCATCCCCTTCTTTCCAACATCATTTGTGCCAACATGCACGACCACTTCTGGCTGTTCACCTTCGCCCTTGAGGATTGTCTGTACTCTGTCCGTGACATCCTGGATCCTGGCACCAGGAAGGCAGCACACCATCCTTGAATCCCGTCTGTTGCCGCAAAAACCCCTGTCCGTACCTCTCACAATGGAGTCTCCAACTACAATGGCGTTGTCCGACTTTGGCCTCTTTGGTTTTGGCTCAACAGCCCTTTTTGTTTTGCAAGCCAGTCCGCTGCTCAGTGAGATACCGTCTTCTGTCCCAGCAGCTTCCACGTGGGGGAACCTGTTCACAAGAGGTACAACACCCGGGGACCTTTTCATTCCATGTTTTCCTCCTTGACCTCCCACATACTGCAAGCATCACACTGCATCAGCTTGCTTGACATCTCCTTCTTTTGCCTCGGTCTCTCCCTATCCAGTGTTTTGCGCAGCCTCCTCTCCGAAGACTCTCGAGCCAAAGACTCACACTTTACTCACAGGGCACTTCCCTCACTGCCGCTTATATTGTTAAATTGCCTAGTTTACAAACCAAATTCCTCAGTTTTCAACTGTTTTCCCCCTCTGACTCACTGAGAACTCTCCTCCCACTCGGGCTAGAGCCAATCAGTGCTTTCTCCTGCTTCTCTTTGTTGCTGCTGCTTCAAAATCCACAGGAACACTGAGTAAAGTCTGCCTGCTTTTTCTCTCCTTTTCAACTGTTTTCCCCCTCTGACTCACTGAGAACTCTCCTCCCACTCGGGCTAGAGCCAATCAGTGCTTTCTCCTGCTTCTCTTTGTTGCTGTTGCTTCAAAATCCACAGGAACACTGAATAAAGTCTGCCTGTGCTTTGTCTCTCCTTTTCAACTGTATTGAAGATTATTCAATAGTATTCAAGATTTCCATATTGAGTTCATTTCTGACTTGCCTCCACCCACTCAGCATACACCTGGCCGTACTTTTGTGTTTTCACAACAGGAGTGGATAAGTGCACAAGAGAACTTGACTCTTTGTTCAAAAAAGGTGAAATTGAGAGGGCGAGGCGTGAGTCTTATCAGTTTGTGTCCAATATCTTTACGAGGCAAAAGAAGGATGGAGGATGTAGAATTATCCTAGATTTGACAGAGCTTAACCCTTTGTGCAGTATAAACACTTCAAAATGGAAACATTTGTCACTGCTAAAGAACTCCTTTCCAGGGGATGTTATATGGCAAGCATTGACCTCAAAGATGCTTAGTATTCAGTGGCCATTCATGAGCAGCACAGGGAATTTTTGAAGTTTAACTGGATGGATCAGTTGTGGCAGTTTAAAGCTTTGCCTAACGGATTAACCTCAGCTCCCAGACTATTCACAAAATTGCTAAAACCAGTCCTGGGGTTACTCAGAGCACAGAATCATATTGTCATGGCATATTTGGACGACATTTTAGTCATTGGGAGGACTTTCGAATTAGCTGAATTATCTGTGTCAACTACAAAACTAGTTTTCGAAAAGATAGGACTTGTCATCCATCCAGTTAAGCCTAAATTGGTGCCATCTATGATAATTGACTATTTGGGATTCACCATTAACTCAGTACACATGTCAGTGACTCTGCCTCGGGGCAAGCAATTAATTGAAGCCTGCAGGAAACTCATTGTTGATAATCACCCTTCTATTAGACATGTGGCTCGGGTAATTTGCAAGTTAGTGGCAGTGTTCCCAGCTGCTCCATTTGGGCCTTTGTACTACCAAAATTTACTGCGCACAAAGGAACAGGCACTTAAGCTTCAGAGAGGTTGTTTCGATAGACCCATGCAGCTACCAGCTGAGGCTCTGACTGAGTTACAATGGTGGATTGCCAATATTCAGTGCTGCTCTAGTACCATATTAGTCAATACACCATCAGTTATCCTGCAGACTGATGCCAGTGAACGAGGTTGGGGTGCTACCGATACCATCGCACGCTGCGGTGGCAGATGGGATCTGCAGGAAGCATCCATGCTTCAATCGCACGGCATGAACTATTTAGAGTTGTTGGGAGCACTCTATGGGTTAAAGGCTTGTTGTACCAACAGGCATCATGTGCATGTCCAACTTCAGATTAACAACACTACCGCAGTAGCGTACATTAATCACATGGGTGGCAGTAAGTCTGTATCCTGTGATAGGTTGTCTAATCTCCTCTGGCACTGGTGTATTGCGAGAAACATCTGGGTTTCAGCCATCTATTTACCAGGAAGGTATAACACAATGGCAGATACCAGATCACGGTTCAATGATAACAAAGAATGGATGTTAAATCACAAAGTGTTCAATGATATTGTCCTTCGTTAAGGTGTACCAGACATTGATCTGTTTGCTTCCAGGCTTAATCATCAGTTACCAATTTACCTGTCATGGGAGCCAGACCCAGGGGCAGTGGCAGTGGAGCGTTCTCGTTACGCTGGGGTGGTAAATTTGTGTTTGTATAACCCCCATTCTGCCTCATTACTCGATGTGTGGCAAAATTTCAGTAAGATTCCGCCACTGGCATTTTGGTAGTGCCAGACTGGCCTACTCAGCATTGGTTCCATGTGGTTCTAGCCTTAATCACACAGCCTTTTATGGCAGTGCCCAAGAGCAGAAATATAATCACTGTAATTATTTTCTTTCCAGCTCTGTCCCTCAAATTGCAGTCTGCATGAAATCTCTGTCACCAAAATATGCAAACATTTTCACTATTAGCTTAAGCAGCAAATCAGCAGAAACTCTGGAGGAATGGCAACAAAAAACATCGTAATATTAGAGCTTCCACTAATTTTCTGCAGCGGAGTTACAGAAATACACTGGAGAGGCCAAGCTGGAATGACCTCTCCAGTAATATGTGTTGTACTTTAAAATTGTTTCTTAGTAATAAGTAACAGTCTATGAGTTCTGAAGAAGAGTCGTAATCCAAAACGTCACCTATTCCTGTCCCCCAGTGATGTTGCCTGACCCATTGAGTTACTCCAGCACCTTTAGTCTTTTTTTTGCATAGCAGCATATTGAGTTCCTTGTGTCCACAATCCGTGCGTTATGGCTGATCAAATATGTTCCTCTATGACTCCCAACATGGATAATAATATTTTCCTTAAACTGATGTGGCAGCAGGACAACCCTTACGCTACGGGACAGAAGAGGAAAATAAACAGAGATGACAACCTCCAGATAAACAAATTGCTGCTTTATTGCTTCTGGGCAGTAGGTAGGAAATCCATGACATTTCACATCACTTCAGGAAGGAAATACAAAATTAAGAAAGTTAATTTATAAATTAAAAATGCTGGTAACTCTAATGTGGAAAGGGTAACATATTGAATAAAGGGGAGGTCATTTAGACCAAAGAGTAGGAGGTGGCGGCGCTGCCTGGCAGCTGCGGCTCGCCTGCAGTCCGTCTGTGTTTTCTTTTTTTTTGTCTTCTTGTGTCTGTTTTAGTTAAAATTTTGGTTTATTAGGCTGTGTATGTGTGTGTGTGTGGGGTGTGTGTGTGTGGGGGGGGGGGGGAGAAACAGGGTTTTAGTCTCTCCCTTTGGGGGTATGCGACTTTTCTTGTCGTGTCCCTCGTCACCGTCTCCGTCTGTGCTGAGGCCTAATGGCGGAGCTGGCGGCGTTCGAACATTCCAGCAGCGGCGGCCCGTCTTCAGAGCTGCGGTGCTCCAGCGGTGGCGTTCCAGCGGCGACCCGGCTTCAGAGCTGCGGTGCTCCAGCGGCGTTCCAGCGGTGGCGTTCTAGTGGCACCCCGGCTTCAGAGCTGTGGTGCTCCAGCGTTCCAGCGGAGACCCGGCTTCAGAGCTGCGGTGCTCCAGCGTTCCAGCGGCGCCCCGGCTTCAGAGCTGTGGCGGTGTTCCAGCATTCCGGCGACAGCGGTGGCGGCAGCCTGGATTCGGAGGCTCGGCCGCGGGCCTAGTGGACGCCAACATCGGAGGCCTGGATCGCCTCAGCGCCGACGGATAACAAGGAGGGAAGAAGACAAAGACTTTAAGACTTTTGCCTTCCACCACAGTGAGGAGGTGCCTGGTAAACTCACTGTGGTGGATGTTAAATATGTGTTTATTGTGTGTTTTGTTTTTTATTATATGTTATGACTGCAGGCAACAAAATTTCGTTCAGACCGAAAGGTCTGAATGACAATAAAGGATACTTTGACTTTGAAGACTGAGGTGAGAAAAAACTTTTTCATCCAGAGAGTTGTGAATTTATGGAATTCCCTGCCACAGTGGGCAGTGGAAGCCAAATCACAGGATGGATTTAAGAGAGAGTTAGATAGAGTTCTAGGGGCTAGTGGAGTCAAGGGATACGGGGAGAAGGCAGGCACGGGTTATTGATAGGGGGCGATCAGCCATGATCACAATGAATGGCGGTGCTGGCTCAAAGGGCCGAATGGCCTCCTCCTGCACCTATTTTCTATGTTTCTAAGAAATTGTCCGGTCTGAGCCTCTTACCCCGTCCTGGAGAAGGATCTCTGACCTGAAACATTAATTCTGTTTCTCTTTGCATGGGTTGCATTTTCTATCTTTGTTTCAGATTTCCAGCATCTGCAGTTTCATTGATTTTGTTTACAAATCAAGTTAATCAGAAAAAAATAAACAGATAAAGTAAATTTATGACATTTGTCCAAACACAGCATGCTCTTATTCTGGTGTTGTGGACTCTGTGCTGGCTAATGTGCAGATCCCAGACTCATCCACAGATGGGCAGGAGGTGATAAATTGGGCTCAGTTGCAATCCATCTGTTGCCTGAGGAGAGATTCTGTGTGGTCACTGATGCATGGTGTCAGCATCCTCAATATCATCCCAACATTTCATCTCCATTGTTACCACTCATATTTCAGAGAAACCTTGGTCAGTAGGGATGTTGTACTTCTTCATAGTGGGTTTGAGCACATCCTCAGGTGTCTTCCATTGCCTCACCTGAGCAAGTCATTGAAGCATGAATTGTGGAATTCATAGGCACGGAAGGCTGTGGAGGCCAAGTCAATGGATATTTTTATGACAGAAATTGACAGATTCTTGATTAGTATGGGTATCAGTGGTTATGGTGAGAAGGCAGAAGAATGGGATTGAGAGGGAAAGATAGATCAGCCATGATTAAATGATGGAGTAGACTTGATGGGCCGAATGACCTAATTCTCCTCCTATAACTTATGAACTTATGACGATAGACACAAAAAGCTGGAGTAACTCAGTGGAAGAGATAAAGAACAATGAATGAAAGATATGCAAAAACGTAACGGTGATAAAGGAAACAGGTCATTGTTAGCTGTTTATAGGGTGAAAACAAGATGCTAGTGCGATTTGGGTGGGGAAATGATAGAGAGAAAGAGAATGCCGGGGCTACCTGAAGACATGAGAAATCAATATTAATTTATAATCACCTGTTAATTTCTTCCCGTGCCATAGCTCAGTGTTTATTTTGAGCGGTCTTGTGATGGTCATGGAAATTACATAGCCAGTTCAAAATAACTGACTGCATATAACTATGGACTTTTATAACGGATTTTGGCCTGGGAATTTGCAGTGAATTCAGAGGATTTTGTGCCGGCAATGTTGGTGGTAACTCTTCTATAACTGGAGATGCTTGCCGTAAATTCTCCAGGTCTCAGAAGTTGGAAGGTAGGAGTCACTGCTACCCTGACTTCTGTGCCCAGGTCGAAGGTTTTGATCTTAAATACCATCTAATTCAATTGACAAACGTTGTGCTGGTACATTGAAGGCATCGGTGAGTTTAATCATCAAAGTCTGTCTTTGCTGTTATGTGGAATTGTCCAAATTTTTCAGGGTCTCATTGTGAATCTTTATTGCTGCGGTACAACAAGAGACGATTGACAGAATAGCTTTCTTGGGTGGCTACTGAGTTTAAGGCCAATTCCATTGGAATTGCTCAAATGTAAACGTTATCTGCCTACTGTAACTTGACAACCAAGTTTCTGATGACCTTAGTTCTGGAGTATAGTCACCAGAGATTGAAAAATTTCACATCAGTTCTGAAAATTGGCACCATTCCAAAGTAATGTTTGTTGGAGGTGAGGTACCATATTGCAGAGAGATAGATCGTGAACAGTACTGAGCCAATGGTGATGTGTTGTTTGAAACCAGTCAAGCGCTGACGTAATTTGCTTCATCACATCTCTGCACTTAATTTTACATTAGAAAATAATAATTTGTTGGAATCTGAGCTTCCCTGCCAAGCTATCATTTACCAGATTACTTTGAGATGATGGTGGTGAGAGAACGTGGTTCTTAAACTACCGCTAAAGGTATTCCTTCGAAGGGTTTGGGAAGGGAATTTCGAGATTTTGACTTTGCGATGATGAACGAACAACAATGTATTACTGAGTCAGGATAGTATGTTACATGGAGGGGAACCTGATGATGGTGGTGTCTCAAATCACCAGAATCACCTTATGATCCAGGGATGCCACTGCCCAGGAAAATAAATACCTGTTACATGGCTTCTTGAATGCCAACGGGAGCTGAAATGTAATCAGTCACCTCTCAACAAAGCCTCTGCCTTCCTTTGGCAATGGCAATCTCTGCTTTACTCCCACCTAAACCACCAAGCCCTCCTCTTTCAGCCATTCCCTCCCAATTGCCACTCCTTGCGGATGTTTTTGTTGACAATAGCCTACTATGGACCATCAGATGCAGCTCACACTCTTGAGTCAGAGAATCAATGGTTTAAATTCCATTTGAGGGACAAAAGGAAGCTGTTCCTCCAACAGACTAACAAGAGACATCTGCCTTTTTAAACAACTGTAAAATATCCTATGGCACCATTTCGAAGAAAAGCTGGGGAAACATCTCCTAGTGTTGGCCGATATTTATATCCCTTGATCAACAACATAAAAAAGATTATCTAGCCATTATTACATTGCTGTTTGTGAAAATGTACTGTTTGCAAATTGGTTGCTGCATTTGCTACATTCTTCAGGGTATTCTGAGAGTGTGCAGACTGCATTGTAAATGCAGGTCTTTCTCTTGATCTTTAATGTCCAATGTTATTAAAATGCTGCAGTTTTATAAGAGAAGTAAAGTAAGCTTACAAATGCAGATGATAGTGCACTTTCCTTTTATTCTTAAGAAGAGTTTTTGAGGAGTTTCTATAATTTATTTAACTGTTGACATTTGATTTGATTTGACTCTGTGTTCACGTACAGCTCAGCTAATGTACAGAGCTGAGCCGTTTGGAGGAATTCGAAGTTTGGATACTCTCTCCCCCAAAGATGCTGAGGTCAGTTGAAAATTTCACAACTGAGGCTGATTGATGTTTGTGATTACATTTTATCCAGAATTTTGGGATCTGGAGAAAAGTCATACGGAACGTGAAAACTCTGTACAGACAGCAGCTGTAGTCAGGATCAAACCCAGCCTTTGCTGCTGTAAGGCAGCAACTCTACCGCTGAGTCACTGTGCTGCTCCAGATGGACAATGATATGGAGGGCAAAATAAAGTTACCCAAAGTTGCAGACTTCAATATTGAGTCCAGAAGGCTGCAGCGTGCCCAGGTGGAAGATGAGGTGCTGTTCTTTGAGCTCATGGTGGACCTCATAGTAACAGATAGGGCAGAGTGGGAGTGACATTCAATGGGAAGCTCTTGGTCGACCCTGTGGGTTGAACGTAGGTGTTCTGAAACTCCATCACCCAATCTGTGTTTCGTTTCACCAGTCTACTGTGAACACCAACTGCAGGACACCAACTTGGAAGAAATGCAAGTGAATCACTGCTTCATATGGAAAGATTGTTTTGGGGTCCCATGATAGTATGAATGGACGAGGTAAAAGAACAAACGCACAATTGCATCACTTTCAGTTGTAATTGTATCTACTATAAGAAGTGGGGTGGTCCATGGGTACAAAAGAATGGACCAAAGGTTACAAAGGGAATGGCCTTATAAAATGCTGAGAGGGAAAGATGTGCCTGCTGATGTAATCTCTTAGAAGGTGGCAGATAATGTGGAAAATGATCTGTTGAATGCAGAAGTTGATGGGATAGATGTTTGGACCAAGGTACCAGAGGAGAGCGGGTAAGAGCAGTGGTGCAGACAGTGGATGAGATAGGTCAAGGGCAATTGCAGAGGAAAGGCCAGAGTTTATAAAGAGGAAAGGCATTTCAGAGGCACCTGTGTGGAAAATAAAATAAAGCATCAAATAAAATAAGTTATTTTCAATGAACATAAAGCTACAGAATAACCATAAACAGATGGCGGGTTATCTAATCTTCTTCGGTAAATAAAGTTCGCCATCCATCCATCCATCCGTGGTCTGGCTGACCCTCTCTGCTCAGTTTTACAACAATGAGGGGATGGTCAAATAAATATCTGGGAATGAATAATTCCCTGGCTCAGGTTATTAGCTCAGTGTATTAGCTAGTCACAACTAGAAAAATATGTAGAGGACTGGTCTCCAAATTTCATGAAGGGGAATTGGATGACTTCAGAGGGGGCAGTGGAATTTTGATGAGATGGCTGACAGGCCTAGAAATTATTACTTATATGAGAGATTGTCTAGGCTGAGGTTGTTTCCTTTGGTACAGAGCAGGATCAAGGGAGATTTAGCTGAGGAGTATAAAATATGTCCAGGGCAGAGATGACAATAACTAAGGGATTTGGCTTCAGGTAATAGGTAGGGAATGCAGAGGGAAAAATGTCATCTCAAGTGTAATTGAGTCTAGAATTCACAGCCTGAAGGAGGTGTGGAGCCACAAATTCTCATCACCTTTTCAGTGCCATATTCCACAGAGCTGTGGAAAGAGAGCTAAGAGGTAGCCCTTTTTTTGGCGAACATATTCAGGGTAGACCAAAAGGCTGCCGCATTTACCATAAATTTATTTTCGACCATACCTAGTTTAACAAAGTTCGAAGGGTTCAAACTTTTTTTATAACAGGAATAAATACATAAAAATGAAAGTTCACATCAAGTGACTGATTTAGTGTTGACAGGCATCTGCTAAGACAGTAGTAGTGTTTCTGAAGGTAAAGGATGGGACCATTGACAGGAACATCACCGTTCCCACTTTAACTGTACATCTAACAGAGTCAGAATATTGTGTCCATTTTATACAATCAAGCCTGTAAACTAAGATGATTTTGTGGTCCTTCCAACCTCAACTTCCAGGAGAATATCTGGTACAAATCAAAATGGGCCTGTCCTTAAGTTCCAGTGTGCACAGTGCACAGTGCTTTATTGCACAATGTTAATTTACTCCTGTTACTCTTGTTACCAAGCCTCCTAAAAGGAAGCACATGGTTGTGGATGATCTGGATTTTTTTGGTAAAGTTATTTTGCAATCCTAGGTGGGTCATCGGGTCATCGAGTGATACAGTGTGGATACAGGCCGTTTGGCCTAATTTGCCCACACCGGGAAACATGTCCCAGCTATACTAGTCCCACCAGCCAGCGTTTGATCCATATACCTCCAAACTTGTCCTATTCATGTAACTTGAACTTAGTTGAACTTATTTCTCATCTTATTACTCATATTTCTTTATGGCATGTTCAGGCCATTGTGTTTATCTCAGTGATCCCACCAGTCCCATTCCTGCATTTAGTTCACTCAGCTGTCCCCGGAAATAGCAACAAGGCCCCAGTCATTGGACCTTGCTTTGCATATGAAGAATCTACTGCTCAAAGTCAGAGATATTTCTGCTGTTCAACAGCGACCCTTTGTTAAGTGTCCTCCTGCAGACTGAAGTTTTTAAATGAGATGTGAGATGGTGAGCCCACTGCTTCTTTTTGAGATTATTATAGCATTGTCAGTGAATATTGGCCAAGTTCGAACGGATCCCTTCGGAAAGAAGATTCCCCACTTCCACCTGTCAAATGGTTTCATCAAGCCTGTTTCAGCTCTCCAGCTGCTGGACCTGTTAATCCTGGCTAAATTGGAGCAGCCATGGTATTAAAATTGAGTAAAGGCTTGTGAGCTGCTAGGCCATTTTGGTCAAGCTAAATGTGCCTTTGCAGAACTGCGACAAGCTGCTGAATGGTGCCAGTTTGGCTGTGGCCTAGATAAGAGCTGCAGAGAAAGAATGGGACATCTGCAGACTTTAACAATAAGGTGTAAAATGCATGGAACTGAATGGGTCAATGTAAACCAGATATACATAGTGTAAATAATGTTGCAAAGCCTTATTTGGATAGTTGTTGATTGGTTGAAATGTTAAGCTTTGTCTGGGTTGTCTGAATCCCAGGGCACATGTTGCATAATTCATATGTTAACTTCCATCTTGAAGCCTTGACAGATACAATGTAATAGTTACTGTGTTATTGGGTTAGGGAACTGTCTATCATGTACTGTGTTAATCAATATGTGTTATTGGACTGTATAGAGACCACCCCCATGTGGTTCGGGCCCCTCAAGGTTCGGGGACCTATAAAAGGTAGCTCTCACAAGGTCCGACGTCGATCTTCTAGAAGAACGCTTGGGACTGCATGATCTTTTGGAGTGTCTCTGCTTGCACGAGGCTAGAAGGGCTTGGCCAAGCAGATATAAGGATTGAACCCGTGGTGGTTAGGTATTGTATAGGGGAGTTTGTGTTGTGTTTTTCCAAAATAAAGTTTAGTTGCTCAAGTGCTTGATTCAGTATTTTATTAACTGAAACTAGACTGGGGGGAGCTTAGAACGAGCAATTTACAGACCTATTTTAAAAATGTCACTTGGATTACATCTGTGTCCCATGTGAAAAATTGAGCAAAATTGTCTTGCCCTACCTGACCCCACAATTTCAAACTCTCTGCCTTCTGGAGTGGTTTGTGGAAAGTCTGTTTTGTCACAGAAATCTAGTATGACAGGCTTCAAAAATGACTCTTGTTTCCCTGATCCCTGACCAGTCTGAAGAAGGGTCTCGACCCGAAACATCGCCTATCTCCTTCGCTCCTTAGATGCTGCTGCACCCGCTGAGTTTCTCCAGCTTTTTGTGTAACCTTCAAAAATGACCTCACTGCTATAGGTCTAACCAGGTGGAATAGGCCAGATAAAAATAGTCAATATCAGAATCACAATCAACCATGGCAGAGTATCCTACCTGTATCCCCGATATTACTACAAATTACAGTATTTACCGCAAAGAGCGAAACAGCCTTAGTAAATGTGAAACAATTAGATTCAGCTTAGTTTATTGTTATATACACCAACGTGTAATGAAATTCCCTGTTCACGTGAAGACCGTGGAGTAAATGGTATACATACAGTAATGATAAGTATGACAATAAATATAATGACGAGTATGAAACCACCGATGGTGAAACGATTGCACTACACTTGGAAATAACACAAAGGAAACACTAAAGTGCAAAAGAATAATTGAATGCGGAACAGTTAAAGTAAGATTACAGGCAGCACTTCCAGGATGGGGTATGGAAGAGATGATAGATTCAGGAGTCTGATAGCAATGGGGAAAAAGCTGTCTTAAGTTTGGATGTCTTGATGTCCAAGCTCCTATATCTTCTCTTTAAGATGAGATGGGAAAGATTTAATGGGAACCTGAGGAGCAATATTTTCATGCAGAGCTAAAGTAGGCAAATGGGACTAGCGTAAATGGGGCATCTTGGTCAGCATGGGAAAGTTGGGCCAAAGATCCCATTGCTATACTGCACTGCCTGTTTTTGATGACCATACTGGTGGAGATTATTATATGAACTGTGGAACTAGTTCTGGTAGAGCTGGTACTAAGTTAGCGTTGCACACTGAATAATACAATGAATGCACTCTTCGGGTATGCAATTGCTTCCACAGACTAATGACCTTACCAGTAGGGTAGCTGGCAGGACTCGTACTATATTATGTACATGCATCTGTCGACAAACAATAGAGGCCATGAATGGGAGCTGTGAGAATATAATTTGCCTTGCTAATCTATAGCACCAAATATGGAATATAATCTGTTAATCATGCTTAAAATCGATTTAACTTCCAAAAAATAAAAATTAAAATGTTCACCTACAGTTGATGATGCAGAATCCTCCAAAAGACTGCACTAAACCACAATTTAAAATAGATCAAAGGCGACTTTACATTTTCTTGCAAACACAAAATATCCCTAACTTTACTTTAAATTAATAGTAATATGTTTTGCTGAAACCAAAACAGTATTCAAAAAGTGTTATAATGATGTTTCAAATCATTTTGTTGACATTATTTTATGATGACCGATTCAACTTCCGTATTGCTTTCATGCAGCTCCCAGCGGGAGAATTTAAAAGACTGTTCTCTGTGACGTTGATGGTTACAGATATTGGCTGCTCGTTCTGAACTAGTACTTTGTGGTACCTTGACCTTATCACTCTTTCAAAAAGAAAAACATTAACATTTCACAGTCTTTTGTCGTGACACACCACTGATCTATGACTTTGATGAATGAACCGGGAGGCATATATCCAGATTTGATGGTAATGCCAAGCACAGTAAGTAGCATAGATGGAAGCAAAAATTTTCAAAAATGAGTAGACAAAATGTTGACAGATGGGGTTAATTTGGGGGATGAAGTTAGCTGTTTCAGAACTATGGAAGTGATCTTCTTCTTCTTGCGTATGGCGTGCACAGCCTGAAGTTGTAGGTCAACTTGTTCTATTTGGTCTTTTGTTTGTGCACGTCGGGTTGATTGCCTTAGTCGAAACAGGGTGGACCACATGAAGGTTGCAATCCCCCACCCCAAGGACGTGATGACAAGCTGGCAAATGTGGAGAAGCAAGTATACAAATGTAAGTAAAGACGTCATTAGAAACTGGCAGAGTGACAATAGACAATCGACAATAGGTGCAGGAGTAGGCTATTCGGTCCTTCGAGCCTGCACCGCCATTCAATGTGATCATGGCTGATCATCCCCAATCAGTACCCCGTTCCTGCCTTCTCCCCATATCCCCTGACTCCGCTATCTTTAAGAGCCCTATCTAGCTCTCTCTTGAAAGTATCCAGAGAACCGGCCTCCACCACCCTCTGAGGCAGAGAATTCCACAGATGCACAACTCTCTATGAGAAAAAGTGTTTCCTCATCTCCGTTCTAAATGGCTTACCCTTTATTCTTAACAGAAAAAAAAAGATTGAAAGGGTAATGAAATGGTAGTCTTTATTTCAAGGTGACTGGAATGTTTTCTCTGTATATGTTGTAGTTAGACCCCGTGTGGAGCACTGTGTTTAGGTTTAGAGAAACCCTCTCAGGGATGATTATTTGCCCTGGAAAGCTTTTGACTGTTTTGCCTGAATGCTCCTGAAGCTGTGAAAGTTATGTCGGGACACAGATTGGACTCCCTCAAGCAAAGAATTATAGCAAGGTTGTTCAGAGGTCAAGTCAGGAAGTCCAGCCGATGAGCTGGTAGGAGCCATAGGGAAGTCTGGGATGAGCTAGAGGGAACCACAGGAAAGTCTGGTCCATTTTAAAGACCAGCTGTACTTACATTACACCACTCAGCTATCCACTCAAAAGAGACAGCTAGCTCATTGGCCTTTAGGCTATTCAGATCATGCAGCTTAAAGGGCCTGTCCCACCAGCATGCAACTCTACGCGATTAGCGCGACCTAACGTGGTCGCTTGAGCCGTCCGGCGTCGCGGGGCCGGTCCCACATTGATCGCCGGAGCCGCGCGGAATTGTGCGGAGTTCGTCCCGAGTTCGTCCCGAGACCGCGCGGGGCTCAGAAAAACCGACTATGTCTAAAAATCCCGCGCGGCAACGGCTTGTCGGCTCGCAGTCGCCTCGACATTTACACACCGCCCGGACATCGTGCCTCCGTGAACCTATTTGTAAGTGCCTCCGTGACCCTCTATGTGTGTGGCTCCGTGGCCCTGTATGTGTGTGTGTCTCGGTGCCCCTCTCTGTGTACCCCTCTAAGTCCTGGCGAACTTACCTTGGACTTGCTTCAAGTTCACCTCGCTTTGCGCCGCGTTGCGCCACTCACCCAACCTCCGCGCGGCACTCGCTGCCGGTTTAGTTGCGCTTGCCGCATGCAGGCGCATGCTGGTGGGAACGGCCCTGTACAGGGGATCACCCGACCTCCGCGCGGCCCCCGCTCCCGGTTTGATCGCGCTCATCGCCTAGAGTTGCATGCTGGTGGGACAGGCCCTTAAAGGTCTCCAAACAGGCGGTCAACCGAAATAGCAAGGGCATGTTTTTTGGACAAGTTTGTATTTGGGAACTGGCTGCCTAAAAGCAATAACATAAGTATTTCTGAAAGGCTAGATCTACCCTTCTGAGCTCCACAAAGAAAACACTAAAGCATTCTTCATTGGACGTCCTTCTTGTTCTTTAGATTCTCCTGAGTGTTCCCATTCTGTGCTTTTGTGTAGTTTCTGGGGAATGGAATCCTATCTCTTTGGATCTGTGCAGTACTCAGCCTTCAGTCAGTTGTTTTTTTTTAAAGTTTTAGTACGTTAAAAGTGTGTTGTTGGGGGTCTAGTCTTTTCATGTGGGGGAGGGGGAAACTGCTTTTCCCAGTCCCTACCTGGCGGGGAGACGGCTTTCCTCTGAGCAGCATCTTCGCCCCATCCTCATGGCCTACCATCAGGAGTGGAGTGGCATTTCCTGAGGGGACCAGCCAGAACCATGGCTTCGGCAGCAGCACAGAGCTGGAACACCTTCACGGAGCGGAGCTCAGGAATGCTGAGTCCGCTGATGGAATATTGCGGAGCTGCGGGTCTGTGCAGTGGCCAGCCGCGGGCGGCAGCGCTGTCTTTAACACCGGTAGCCTGGGATCTCTCGCCAAGATCGCCAGTATTGGAGCTCCGACCAGCGCGACCTGTTGGCATCAGTAGCCGCGGTCTCCGGTAAGGAAGCGCCGTTCTAGGTATCCCAAGCCGCTGAGAGGGTTCTCCCGACGGTGGAGCACCGTCGTCTGGCGAGAGGGCCTAAAACATCGGGCCACTGTGGCGGCGGCGGGGACCATTGTGGGGGGGGGGGGAGGGGTTGTTTTAAGTTTTAATGTTAAATTTCTTCTTTAATGTCATGTTGTTTTTTATTAGTGTGCTGCAAGGACATATCTCTCTCTCTCTCTCTCTTTTTTTAATGGAGCAACATGAGTGGTAATTGCACAACACAGCAAGGCATTTAGATTCATCAATAAATGGATAGTTACTTCTTGTGGCATGGGTCATTAAAACCAATGTGGCTCAATAATCTCCCTCACAGAAGAGAAGCTACCATTCTTATCCAGTCTGGCCTGCACATGACTCTATATCCACTACTTTAATTGGCATCTGAAATAGCCTAGCAAACAATCAGGGATATATGTCTGATACTGGTGTTGGCTGATTAAATGAACTGGGAATCAATGGATCCCAGATCACTAAAGCACTTGAAAAATGAGTTGCTAGACACATCCTTGTCACCTAGAGACTCCGCTCCATTCAAAAGCTGGAATTATTTAAGGGAATGGCTTACCACATCTGCACTTACCTTGTAAACTTGTAAAATGATGTAGTGCTGGAGGAAGATTATAAGATGGTCTGCTTCACTTTAGCAGCAGCTTCAATCAATTAACCAGCCTACTGTGGATTTCACAGAGCTGCAGGTAACATAATATACTTGAAGCCTAGCCCTTATTTTATTTTAACTCAGATTACGTGATGTTCCACTGATATATCAAAAGCAGACTGATGCAGCTGAAGAATATTGTCAATGTCATTTTTATTTTTCAATGTATTTTTCTTACTCTGTTCAACTATCATTTTTTTAAAAATATATAATTTATGATGCTTTTATAAATGATATACTAAGATTTTATATGTATTTTATGATGTCTTTATATGTAATGTATTTTTATGTAATGTTGTCCCCTGTCTGGACCTTGAGTCTAAAATAAAGTTTATTATTATCAGAAAGTTTTCTTTGAATAATTGAAAGATTTTGTTTTTATTTCAAATATTGTTTTTGAAATTTACATCACAAAGTCTTTCAGTTTACTATTACTATTATCAAAACTTTAAAAACTGGAAGAGAATTAACATCAGGTTTTGTGTCCTCTTGCTATCTTCGCATGCTCATTACAAGTACTCAATATCATATTGGACTGGCCTGTCCATTCCCTCCACAGATGTTGCCCAACCCACTGAGTTTCTCCATCATTTTGTATCTTGTACAAATATGAGATCTTGGAACACCACCAGGATCCAATGCCATTTCTTATCACATACATTAATCTAAAGTCTAGTACTGTTACGAGTTGAATATAAAAATAATTTTGATTAGAGAAAAATGTCACAACTAGCAGTAAGATGAAAATAAAACTGCCATGGTAAGTAATATAAAAAGTTGGTCAAAATATCCAGAAATCTGTACACCGGTACAATGGCACAGCTGATAGAGCTGCTGTCTCCTAGCACCAAAGACTTGGGTTCGACCTAGACCTCGGGTACTGTGTGGAGTTTGCATTTTCACCTTGTCACTATGTGGGCCTCCTCTGGATGCTCCGGCTTCCTCCCACATCCCAAAGACGTGTGGGTTTGTATGTAGATTAGCCTCTGTAAATTGGCCCTAATGAGTAGGGAGTGAACGATAAAGTGGGACAACATAGAATTAATGAGAAAAGTGTGAACTCAATGGGCCAAAGGGCATGTTTCTTCATTACACAATTTGTCCAATAAGATCCTTGTCACTGCCAGAATGGATAGATGGAGCTTCTGTTTCATACTTATGTTAAAAAATACATGCTGATATTTTAGTGTCAGGTGCCAGCATCCATTTATATATAGGTTTACGCTCTTGCTCCAATGGCAGAGGAAGGAGTTTGATATGATTAAGAGGCAGGAAGCAACATGCAAACTACTGAATGAACTCACCATGTCAAGCAAAATCAATGGGTGGAGGCGAACAACCAAGGGTCTCAACCCGAAACGTCGCCTATCTCCTTCGCTCCTTAGATGCTGCTGCACCCGCTGAGTTTCTCCAGCTTTTTGTGTAACCAATGTTTCAGGTTGAATCCCAGCATTGACACCGAGTATAATGAGGAGAGGAAGAGTGGTGAAACCAATGATGATGCAACCAATCAATATGCTCTCTACCATACACAAGGGAGTATTTGTCGACATACCAAATCTACGTGATCTTCTGTGGAAGTAGAGGTGTTGACAGGTTTTCTTCGTGATTGCATCAATGTCTGATTTTTTTTAAGATTATTAAGATTTTAAGAATAAATGCCCGATTTTTTAAGATTATTGTTGGGATGCTATTACTGCCCCCTCACTTCTGCCCACCTCCCTGCTGGTTCTTTCCATAATTTTCTTCAAGCTGTGTCCTTTGACTTTCAGCTGTGTGAACAGTGGAAAGTTCCTCCCATCATATCCCATCAGTCGGTTTCCTCTACATTACAATTTTTCGCTTTCCTCACCCCCTTTTAATGTAATTTATTTATAAACATGTTGAGCAATGGTGCCACATGATTATCAATTTATTATGTCGGACATAGGATGTATTGGTGGATGTAATGTACCTCTCTCCTACCACCTTTGCACTGATAGTCACACGGGTTACTGTGGATTTGGACAAAGCCCTGGGATTTCAAAAGCCCTGGGATTTCAAAACTTACTATACAAATTAAAAATTCACAACAGAACTGTTTCAGAAACAATTCTGTATGAATAACAGGAGATCTGCACGTGTAATGTAGTTAGAGCAGTTTCACATTGGAGGTTCTTGTGGCTGCCACATTCTGTATTTGCCAAATAAAGCTGAGTTTTAGCCATGGCAATATTGGCTATATTTAAGATGGAGTTAGATGTGGCCCTTGTGGCTAAAGGGATCAGGGGGTATGGAGAGAAGGCAGGTGCAGGATACTGAGTTGGATGATCAGCCATGATCATATTGAATGGCGGTGCAGGCTCGAAGGGCCAAATGGTCTACTCCTGCACCTATTTTCTACGATTCTATGATTTCAATGTGTAAGACTGGTAGGTTTTTTTGTTTACCACATGAATTGCAAGGTCAGTTTACACATATAATCAAATGGGCTGCACAGTGGTGTAGATGGTAGAGCTGTTGCCTCACAGTGCTAGGGTGGGTTTGATCTTGACCTCAAGTGCTGTCTGTGTGGTGTTTTCACATTCTCCCTGTAACCATGTGGACTCCTTTACTGCCGTGATTCCATCTCAGACCTTCTTCACTGTGTCACTTTCAAATGATTAGTGATTACTCGGATGCTAATGAGAAAAGGTATCCTAATCCCACATAAAAACATAGAAAATAGGTGCAGGAGGAGGCCCATCAAGCCAGCATCGCCATACATTGTGATCATGGCTGATCGTCCCCAAACAATAACCCGGGCCTGCCTTCTCCCCATATCCCTTGAATCCAATAGCCCCGAGAGCTCTATCTAACTCGCTCTTAAATCCCTCCAGTGATTTGGCCTCCACTACCCTCTGTGGCAGGGAATTTCACAAATTCACAACTCTCTGGGTGAAAAACTTTTTTCTCACATCAGTCTTAAATGGCCACCCCTTTATTCTAAGAATGTGGCCCCTGGTTCTGGACTCGACTAACATTGGGAACATTTTTCCTGCATCCTTCTAAACTCCAGTGAATACAAGCCCAGTCTTTTCAATCTTTCCTCATATGACGGTCCCGCCACCCCAGGGATCAATCTTGTGAACCTACACTGCACTGCCTTAATCACAAGGATGTCCTTCCTCAAATTAGGAGACCAAACTATATGCAATACTCGAGATGTACGCAATACTTACCAGAGTCCTATAAAACTGCAGAAGAACCCCTCTACTCCTACATTGAAATCCTCTTCTTAAGAAGGCCAACATTCCATTAGCTTTCTTCACTGCCTCCTGTACCTGCACGCCAACTTTCAGTGACCGGTGTACAAGGACACCCAGGTCTCGCTGTACCACCCCCTTACCTAACCTAACTGAGATAATAATCTGCCCCCTTGTATTTGCCACCAAAGTGGATAACCTCACATTTATCTATATTGCATCTGCCATGCATCTGCCCACTCACTCAACCTATCCAGGTCATCCTGCAACCTCCTAACATCCTCATCAAAGTTCATTCTGCCACCCAGCTTTGTGTCAACTGCAAACTTGCTAGTGTTGCTCCTAATTCACTTATCCAAATAATTAATATATATGGTAAACAGTTGCGGCCCAAATACCGAGCCTTGCGGCACTCCACTCGCCACTGCCTGCCATTCTGTAAAGGACCCGTTCACTCCTACACTTTGATTCCTGTCTGTCAACCAATTTTCTATCCACATCAACACCCTACCCCCAAATCCATGTGCTCTAATTTTAGTCTCCAGTCTCCCGTGTGGGACCTTATCAAAGGCTTTCTGAAAGTCTAGATACACTACATCCACTGGCTCCCCTTCAACCATTTTACTTGTCATATCCTCAAAAAATTCCAGAAGATTAGTTAAGCATGATTTTCCTTTCATAAATCCATGCTGAGTAATCCTTTTATTGCTATCCAAAGGCCCCATTATTACCTTTTTAATAATTGACTTCAGCATTTTTCCCACCACCGAAGTCAGGCTAACTGGTCTGTAATCTATCACACTGCATTCTCTAAATACAGCAATCATACTTGATGCTGTTAAGATTAATAGTTTTAAATTAACAATGATACCATCCCTTGCTGCATGTTCAATTTACCTGGGGAATCTAACAAGGTTGCCGCCCTTTATGTGGTATCTATTTGCATACCTTGGGTATACAAACATCAAATTACACTGCAATTTGGCTTGTGTGACAATAAAGTAAAGTATTCATTCATTCAATCAAAGTCACTGATTTCCAATTACCAATTTGCTTCAGCTATGATAATGAAATCCTGATATCAGCACATTATTTGTCTGAATAATGTCAATTTATTTCACACTAAATAATGGCATTGAAAAATACATCCCTATCAAAATGTGAGCAGTATAAATTATATTAAATATCTTTTAATGTAGGTAAGGAAACAAAGTTCAGAATATCTTTTTCTCCTTCATCTAGCAATGTTGCAACATTTTGAGATTAAAAAAATCAAGTCTGCAATTTATCCCATCAGATAAAGCATAGAAAGAAGTTTAATTTGACACTTAATTCACTTTCATATCTTCAGTATTAAAAAAGTTATGGCCATTTTCATACTCGGAAATTAGCATCTTGTTCCCTATTGCTTAACACTGACTTCATTGACTTAACACAAAAGCTGTGATCAACGACAGTCAAAAGCCCATAACTTTCTTAAAAATTAAGAGAACTGAAAGAAACGTTCAGTTATTATAGATTGAAGCATTCTGAAACAAATATGAAAGAATCTTGCTTGGATTACCTGTAATTAAAGCATATAATTAGTTAGTTACCCAATTGTAGCTAATTACAAAATTCAATTACTAGATCTAAACAACTATTTCTTAAGAAAAAAATTAACATTTTTAAATAGCCTAAGTGTTCAAATAACATTCACACAAGAATTCACAATAGAACATGATTTTTAAATCTCATTGTCATGCATTTATAGGCCAAATGGAAGGAATTTAATGTTTAATTCCCGTAAGTTAATGGGCATTTAAATCAGCTTGCGTGTGGGATTTTTGTGGAACGCGATCAATTGGAACGTTGCAGTTGTGGTGAATTTCAATCCCATATCGGCAGGAAAAATACAGCCGGTTCGTATGGGGAATAAATCATCGTTTCGAAACGTAAAATGTGGATTAAAGGCGTCTTTAAAAATACTTTTATACATAAAATAAATGGCGTTCCTTTACCTGTCCCGTACGTGAAATCTGTCCCCGTTGTCGGCGTTGACGGCTTTAGAAACTGATTTTTAAATTACTCCAGCACTGAACTTGTTGGGCGATTTAAAACTTAAAAAAAAACATTCACAGAACGGCCGTCGGAACAATTCTTCAGCAAAAGCTTGCACTCCGAGTAAAAAATATTTAGGACAGGTAGGAGAAACATTGCATTTTTAACCCCCCCCCCCCTTCAAAGGCGCCAAAGTTGCGCACACGGCCAGTGGCAGAACTGCAGCACCACTGAAGGTAAATTTTGTAACATCAACTTCATCTGCATTAATAATAATCTCGACGATGGGACTGTCTAAACCTAAAGAAATGTCAGTTACTTCAGTGGTTCCTTGATTTAACTATAAGATAAACTAGAAAGCTGCAATGAAAGATATTCACATTAGAGAGATATCTACAATAATTATAGGATGCATGGAGTAAATGAGGTGCTAGATGAGTATAAAGAATGTAAAAAGAATCTTAAGAAAGAAATAAGAAAAGCTAAAAGAAGATTTAAGGTTGCTTTGGCAAGAAAGGTGAAAGTAAATCCAAAGGGTTTCTACAGCTATATTAATAGCAAAAGGATAACAAGGGATAAAATTGGACCATTAGAGAGCCAGAATGGACAGCTATCTGCAGAGCCAAAAGAGATGGGGGAGATATTGAACAATTTCTTTTCCTCGGTATTCACCAAGGAGAAGGATATTGAACTCTGTGAGGTAAGGGAAAAAAAGTAGAGTAGCTATGGAAACTATGAGATTCAAAGAGGAGGAAGTACTGACACTTTTGAAAAATATAAAAGTGGATAAGCCTCCAGGTCCTGACAGGATATTCCCTAGGACATTGAGGGAAGTTAGTGTAGAAATAGCAGGGGCTATGACAGAAATATTTCAAATGTCATTAGAAACCGGAATAGTGCCAGAGGATTGGCGTACTGCGCATGTTGTTCCATTGTTTTAAAAGGGTTCAAAGAATAAACCTAACAATTATAAACCTGTTAGTTTGACGTCAGTGGTGGGTAAATTAATGGAAAGGATACTTAGAGATAATATATATATAAGCATCTGGATAAACAGGGTGCGTGCCTTTCCAAATCATGTCCAATCAATTTAATTTACCTCTGGTGGACTCTAATAAAGTTATAGAAACATCTCAAGGATAATCAATGGCAACAGGATGAACCTAAGCTCAATTTTGAGTGTCATAGCAAAGGGTCTGAATACTTATGTAAATGTAATATCTCAGTTTTCACTTTTTAATTACTTGTCAAAAATTTCAAAACAACTGTTTTCGCTTCTTCATTATGGGGTATTGTGTGTAGATTGATGATTAAAAAAAATCTAATCCATTTTTAAAATATGACTGTAACGTAACAAACTGTGAAAAAAGTGAATGAGTCTGAATACTTAATGAATGCACTGTATATATCTGTGTTTCCATAAATGCAGCACTCATTAGTGAAACTGAATTTTTCCAAACTTCCAGGTAATTTTTCTGTTTTTTATGTAACACTCCCATTGTTTCATATCCTGTATTTTAAGTAGTAAAGATCATGGTGTAAAGCCAAAATTATTGTAATGAAGCAAAAATAAATACATCAGTTTTTAAAAAGAAAAATTTCAGACAAGTCCCTGTGTTTTTCAAGCAGGATTTCATCAAATCCTCAGGCTAATTTATACCATAAAATTACATTAATTTTGCAATTAAATAACTCTATATAAGCCAAATTCTAATTATGCTTATGATTTTTATCATTTATAAAATTAGATGGTTTTCTGATGTCCCAAGTTTTTTGCAGCAGAATGTGAGTAGCGGTGCCCCTTTGGTCACGTGTGAAATGTGTCATGCGTGAACCGTTTTTATATTTATTGTTTTTTTTTATCTTTTGTGTTTCAGCTTTCCATAGCACTACTTAAAAATGAATAGAACTTAAAATCATGAAATAAAAATCTAGTTTGTTCACCTATTTTAGCGAAGTCTCATTCTGTCGTTCCACCCCATTGAATAACATCACGAATGCTATTTATTGCACTATAACGGGTTTTATTTGCACTCATCGTGATTAAAAAATAAAATGAAACAATGCGATTATAATGACCCTCGTGTGAACTATGGGCTATGTGTATGTGCTGACATTTATATATCTATCTATATAACTACAAGTCTCATCTTGACCACTTCCTGTCTGCACTCTATATTGATTTTAGAAAAAATGTTACCTTATATCGCTATGATTTTTGGCCATCTTACTCACAGTCCACCTTCGCTGAGGCAGCACCGAGCATTTTTTCCAATCGATGAAAAATAAAAAAACTTATGGGTGTTTAAAATTTTTTGAGATCAGCCGATTGGTCCTTTCGCCTGTCAATCATGATGATGAAGGTAATGCCCCTTCTGGGGGGGGGGGGGGGTGGGGTGGGCAGGACTATAAAACCCCGGATGCCTGGATGTGAGTCAGTCACTCTGGACGTTCGTGAGGGAGACTCCACAAATGTGATTCTAAGCTGTGAATCAACTGAACTGTGAATCAGCAATGTACTTGCAATAAATGCCCTTAATGACAATGCAATGAGTTGCTTGGCAATTTGGTGGCCTGCACTCTGCTTGAAATACTATGAAATTGAACTTGGTGGCCCGCACCCTGTTTGAAATGCTGTGAGATTGAATTTGGTGGCCTGCACTCTGCTTGAAATGCTATGAAATTGAATTTGGTGGCCTGCACTCTGCTAAAAATGCTATGAAATTGAATTTGGTGGCCTGCACTCTGCTTGAAATGCTATGAAATTGAATTTGGTGGACTGCACTCTGCTTGAAATGCTATAAAATTGAATTTGGTACCCTGCACTCTGCTTGAAATGCTATGAAATTGAATTTGGTACCCTGAACTCTGCTTAAAATGCTACGAAATTGAATTTGGTGGCCTACACTCTGCTTGAAATGCTATGAAATTGAATTTGGTGGCCTGCACTCTGCTTGAAATGGAATTTTAAAGAATAGCCGTGAGTGAACTGCCAGCCCACCAGCCCTGACTAACTGATCTGCCAGCCCACCAGCCCTGACTGACTGAGCTGCCAGCCTACCAGCTCAGAGCGACTGAGCTGTCAGCCCACCAGCTCTGAGAGACTGAGCTGCCAGCCCACCAGGCCTGAGAGACTGAGCTGCCAGCCCACCAGGCCTGAGAGACTGAGCTGCCAGCCTACCAGGCCAGAGAGACTGAGCTGCCAGCCTACCAGGCCTGAGAGACTGAGCTACCAGGCCTGAGTGACTGAGCTGCCAGCCCACTAAGCCTGAGTGACGGAGCTGCCAGCCTAAGAATCCAATCGGCCCACAATGTCCATACTAGCCTTCTGGAAACCAGTCCCTTCGGCCCACAACACCCATACTAATGCTCCAGAAAGGCCCCATATATATATATATATATACACATGTATGTGTGAGAAAGAACTGCAGATGCTGGTTTAATTTGAAGGTAGATATAAAATACTGGAGTAACTCAGCGGGTGAGGCAGCATCTCTGGAGAGAAGGAATGGGCAATGTTTCGAGTCGAGACCCTTCTTCAGACAGATGTCAGGGGATGAGGCAGGACAAATATAGAATGTAGGTGGAGACAGTAAGATTAGTGGGAGAATGGGGAAGGGGATGGAGAGAGACAGCAAGGGCTATCTGGTTCCAGAAGTCAATGTTCATACCGCTGGGGTGTAAACTACACAAGTGAAATATGAAGTGCTGTTCCTCCAATTTGCGCTGGGCCTCACACTGACAATGAAGGAGGACCAGGACAGAAAGGTAAGATTGGTTATGGGAGGGGTAGTTGAATTGCTGAGCCACCGAGAGATCAGGTAGGTTAAGATGAACTGAGCGGAGGTGTTGACTGAAATAATCGCCGAGCTTGTGCTTGGTCTCGCCAATGTAGAGAAGTTGACACCTGGAACAGTGAATACAGTAGATGGGGTTGGAGGACGTGCATGTGAACCTCTGCCTCACCTGTAAAGACTGTTTGGGTCCTTGGATGGAGTCGGGGGGGGGGGGGGGGGGAGGTAAAGAAACAGATGCCCTGATATGGAACACCTCATCCTGGGCGCAAACATGGCGCAGACGGAGGAATTGGGAGTAGGGGATAGAGCCTTTACAGGAAACAGGGTGGGAAGAAGTGTAGTCAAGATAGCTATGGGAGTCAGTAGGTTTGCAGTAGATGTCGGTCAATAGTTTGTTTCCTGTGATGGAGACGGTGAGAACTAAAAATGGTAGGAACCTGTCGGAGACTTTGAGTGCAGGATAGAAATTAGTGGCGAAGTTGAATTCAGTGAGTTCTTCTTGGGTGCAGGACGTAGTACCAATGCAGTCATCCATGTAGGGGAGGTAGAGTTTGGGGATATCCCCTGACAGTTTGAAGAAGGGTCTCGACCCGAAACGTCGCCTATTCCTTCTCTTCAGAGATACTGCCTGACCCGCTGAGTTACTCCAACATTTTGTGTGTACCTTATATACCGAAGATAAACACAAAGTACTGGAGTAACTCAGCGGGCCAGGCAGCATCTCTGGAAAAAAAGGAATATACTGTATGTAGGTAGTCATTTAGTATCTTACTCTCTTGGAGCTTAATTGAGCAAATGTGATGCGTTATACTTTGGGAGGTTGAATGTAAAGAGAAAGTATACAGTTAAAGTGCAATCTCATCTTTTATCATGGCAACTGCTGTTCCAGTGTGCATATAACAATAATGAAATACAATCAATATTTAATTTCCACAGTGCCCTGGGTAATTTATATGCATTTTGAAGTCATATTTATTGCAAGGAACAAAGGTGCAAGATGGGACAACATTAAAATTGATCTTAATAAACCAACACAATGAAAGATTCCACAGGAAAATAACTTGGTAACTTATCCAAGCTGCTGTAACTTTGATTATTTTAAATGGATGCTTCTGACAGAACAATTCATGATATGAAAAAAAGCAAAGAGCATATTGGTGACTGTGGTGAAAACATAGTTTGTTTCATGTTTTTCTTCATTTTACTGATGTCACTTGCTTTGTCTTCAAGAACAGCTTGGGATGAAGTTGTATCTCCGAGCAGTGATGCTCTTGACAGATGACTACCAGTAAATTGAGTAAAACTGACTTCATTCACTAAAGCGTTGAGTTAATAGATACATCAGATGTCAGGCTGACATTTGCACAACCATGCAGAGAATTTGCTAGGAATACACCCAGAAAGACATTGCATGTGATTTGTGACACTTCCAATGCAATATTATGAATGGTTCAATGACCTTGGGCATGTGTTAAAATCAATGTATATCCTGAGGAATACAAAATATTGTTCAATGTATAGATTAATTTAGCTTCTCTCCTTTTTATGGATAGCATTGGAGTTTCTCAATAAAGTACAATGTCCAGGAGCAGAAGCGCTGTATGTTTATTGACTGATATCTATTACTTTCAATAGGAATATCATTCCAGACAAGTTAAGGCTTGTTGTAGCAACATCTGCAAGTCCATTACATTCCCAAGGGCACACACTGTTTGGTTTTACAGTAGTGCAATCTGGGGGAAGTAACAATGTGACTTTTTTTGAAATACAACAAGTTACCATAAATAGACATTGAAACTTTTTTTTTAACATTTTATGATTGCAAAGAAGGAGCAATGGTTGTTCCAATTACTGAATTGGAAATTCTGCATTAAAATGGTTCCAAAAAACTGATGTCAAATGACCTGTTCAAAAGAAAGATATCTGGATATTCATTTTTAAATGTAAATTTATGAAAAAAAAATTAAAGGATATTTTAAATATATTTCATAAAATAATATATTTTTTCAATGTTAGCATTACAATGAAGTTCTCTAAACATCTCGAAAGAGCAAGATTTAATAGGACATAATTCCAAAGTGTGTAATCTGGTCCTGAATACAAGCAAAAGGTCATTCCAATGTGGAATGTGGAACACTTGTCAAAGTTAGCTCATCCAGAATGGAGAAACAAGGAGCTACAGATCCTGATTTACACAAAAGGACACAAAATGCTGGAGTAATGCAACGGATCAGGCAGCATCTCTGGAGATCATGGATAGATTACGTTTTGGGTTGGGATCCTTCTTTAGACTCCAAGAAATCCAGAGTACTGGCTCAAGGAGGAGGGCAGGAGGCACAATGGAAGGGGGCACAGATGATGAAAGAAGGCTCAGAGCATCAGGCAGAAAGGATTTGGAATAGGATGTTGAGTAGAATCACTGAGTGAAGAAAGCATGTGTGGTAAAGGGGTCTGACAGTTTTGGATCAGTTGGTGGGCAGGTAAGGATGATGGATGGGTAATAGGATCAGTAGGAGTGGCTGGGCCAAATATTGAACTAGGAGATCAGTAGGGTGAGGGGCATGAGAGATAAGTAATGTGGCAATAATTTTAGCAGGAAGATAGCGTAGATGCTTTGGCAGAGTCAATGGAAGAGGGGTCATAGAAGAGATTTGTGGATGGTGAATGGATTGGGCAGCCAGTAGGGCCAAGAGATGGACAGCCAAATGAGAGTGATGACCTAAAGGAAGGGTTAGTCATAATCAGAGAAAGGCAGTATGGTCAGAAACCTGATGGAGACCTTTCACAACTGTGAAATATAATACTTCATGAAGTAACCCGCACAAACGTTGGGAAGGCCTGGTTCTGCATAAATAGTTCACACAATCCAATGAACATGAATGTGCCAATCACAATTATGGAAGTGACATCCATGTATACATTGTGTATTATTGAATGTTATAGTCACATAACAAAGGAACTATCCTACTGTGTTACTGGGATCCTCAGCAAGCTTCAACTCCATTCCCAGACTGTGTGAAGTGTTCAACCAATTGCAACAAGGCTCAATTTATTTGATTAGGCTCTAATTTTGAAGTATATCTGCACTACTTGACACATACACCCACCCCATCTGGTCGGCCCTCCCTCGCCCTTAATAGTGTGCAGTTCCCACTTTGGTCTCCAGCCACCTGAAATGGAATGGAAGCAAGTCATCCCAATCTCAAGGGACTGGTAAAAAAAGGTAAACATTTAGCAGTACGCTAACATGTCAGCATTTGTCAAGAATCTCATTAAGGTGATAGCGTGGAATAAATACATGCATTAAATTACCACTTTTGCTTACTCGAGATGTTGTTTATAGGAAATGTGTAGCCCTCCTGCATGGGTGGTAAATGAAGATGCTTACCACTGAATAACTCTTTTAACACAAAAGTGATAATGCTACCTTCTGTGAGCGTATATCTTAACACATTGAAGCATGTTAATTGGAAGCCGATCAAATCTGACAAATCTGAATAAAAGTAATATTCAGAAAATCAGTCAGCATCCGTGGAGAAACAGAGTTTGCATTTGAGGTCAATGACCTGTTGCCACAACTGGAAGCTGTTGCGGAGTGAAAAGTTGAAAAGCAACTGGGAAAAGGAAATGGAGACAACTGAAGAATGAATAGTTGCCAATACGGCATATAAATAAAGTACAACTTTCTTAGCGTTTTGTCATTGATATAGTACTGAGTAGTTCTCACAGGTAAATGGCCAATGGTCTAGTCGGTTGCCCAACAGTTTTGTGTGTGTGGCCTTGCTATGGCTGGGATGCATCCTGACTGATGATGAAAGATTATTGCCAATAGTATGGGGATGGTCCTTACAGGAAGCAGGGTGGGAAGAAGTGTAGTCCAGATAGCCATGGGAGTCACTGGGTTTATAGCGGATGTCGGTCAGTAGTCTATCACCTGCAATGGAGATAGTGAGGTCCAGAAATGGTAGGGAAATGTTGCAAATGGTCCAGGATAGTAGTTAGTGGTGAAATGGATGAAGTCACTGAGTTGTGTTTGGGTGCAGGAAGTAGCACCAATGCAGCCATCGATGTAGTGGAGGTAGATTTCCCGTGAGGACTCCGTCCCCTACTCCCAATTCATCTGTCTATGCCGCATCTGTACCCAGGGTGAGGTGTTCCACATATGTCCTCATTCTTCAGGGAACGGGAGTTCCCCTCTTCTTCTATAGATGAGGCTCTCACCAGGATCTCTTCTGTACCCCATGACTTTGCTCTCACTCCCCATCCCTCCACTCATAACAAGGCCTTGTCCTCACCTTCCACCTACCAGCCATCACATACAACAAATAATCCTCCAACATTTTCGCCACCTCCAACATGATGCCATCACTTGTCACATCTTCCCATCTCCTCACCTGTCTGCGTTCTGCAGAGACCATTCCCTCCGTAACACCCTGGTCAATTCGTCCCTTCTCACTCTCTCTCCGGGCACTTTCCCTTGCAACCGCAGGAAATGCTACACTTGTCACTATACCTCCCCCCTTGACTCCATGCAAGGACCCAAACAGTCTTTCCAGGTGCGGCAGAGGTTCACCTGCACTTCCTCCAACCTCATCTATTGCATCCACTGCTCTAGATGCCAGCTGCTCTATATCGGTGAGACCAAGCGTGGGCTTGGTGATCACTTCGCCCAACACCTCTCCTCGGTTCGCAATAACCAACCTGATCTCCAGGTGGCTCTGCACTTCAACTCCCCCTCCCATTCCAAATCTGACCTTTCTGTCCTGGGCCTCCTCCATGACCAGAGTGAGGACCACTGTAAATTGGAGGAGCAGCACCTCATATTTTGCTTGGGCAGTTTGCACCCCAGCGGTATGAACATTGACTTCTCCAATTTCAGGTAGTCCCTACTTTCTCCTCCCCTTTTCAGCTCTCCCTCAGCCCACTGTCTCCACCTCTTCCTTTCTTCTTCCCACACCCCCCCCCCACCCTCACATCAGTCTGAAGAAGGGTCTCGACCCGAAACGTTGCCTATTTCCTTTGCTCCATAGATGCTGCCTCACCCGCTGAGTTCTCAAGCATTTTTGTCTACCTGTGTTAATTGTGGTACTTTATCCACATTAAATTGATTGAAGGTTAAATTTATTAGTATCAAAAATAGTTTGTATTGTACATGAATTTGTGACCCCAGATTTGAAGGGGGAGATGTGATGCTATTGCCATCTTGAAACATTTGTACATATCATCAATGTGTAAATACCAGTGCCTTCTTGAGGCCAGGAGTACAAGCTGGGGAGTGTGCCTGTGCCTCATGAAAGATGACAAGTGACCTTTTGGTAGTTTGGTTGTTGGATATAATAAACTTTTCTTACAAGATGTCGGACGTGCATTAATTGTACTAGTCACAACAGGTTCTTACAACAGACATTACAGGCATTATATCAGTTATCCCAGGGTTCAATAAGTACTCGGGTGAAGATAATTTTTTTCAGTCAGATTTACTGAGCAAAAATTGCCCAGGTATCTATTACTCCACTTTGTTGTGAGACTCCATATGGGAATTAAATAAGTGGGCCCAGTCATTTTGTGATTTCCAAAACGTATGTGAGTGAATCCTACTCTGATCCTGCCCCAAATCTAATCAGCCATAAAATCACCAACCCCATAATTTTCAAGGGAGATTCTAATTTCGCAGATTAGGAGGTAAAATCTAGATTTTACTTCGGAGTCACGTGAGTGACTACGTGAAGACCCCGCCAGCACGCATGCCGACATATCGTCGTTCGCATGCGGAAGCGACAGTCGGGAGGAGCGGGGCTCCTCCAGCGTAAGTCCGAAACTTACGAACGGTAAGACTCACCAGAGTGGTGAGCGCGGCGAGAGCAGCGGCAAGAGCTGCTGCTTTAGAGAGCAGCCAGCAGCGTGCCGGTTTTTCCTGAGCTGCAGGTGCTACCTGCAGCTCCCGACTTCCCGCCCGGGAGGGCCGCTAGTTCGCCACGGACAGGCGGTAAAACCACCCGGAAGCCGGTCGGGACTGCCGACTCAGCTGGGTCCAGTCCCGAGGACCGGTCCAGTCCCGAGGACACCCCGGAGCTGCAGGTGCTACCTGCAGCTCCCGACTTCCCGCCCAGGAGGGCCGCTGGTTCACCACGGACAGGCGGTAAAACCACCCGGAAGCCGATCGGGACTGCCGACTCAGCTGGGTCCAGTCCCGAGGACACCCCGTTCGCTGTTAGCGACGGAGGTCGTCTTACCCGCATGGAGCGGATGGTGGAGCAATTGCTCCAGCGTGACCTGCTTTTGCAGGGGCAGGGTCACGGTGGGCCTCTTCGCAGGCCCACGGCAGGATCCTATTATGGACTGCCTAATGTCTCACCCTCTTCGCAGGGGAGCATTGGGGGTCAGAACTGGGCTGACCCTGAAGAGGGGGAGTTGGCTGAACAACCAACAGTGTCGGGGGTGCAAGAAGAGTTGCAGTGAACAGACTTTTCTGGATATGGTAAGCAAACATGCAGTTCCTTCTCAAAAAGGTTACCTATCCACCCTAAGCTGGCAGCTTGTTCAATATGACTACAAACCAGCTTCAGGAGCAAGCCATCAATGCTACTGTATCTTGCTCCTGAAAATTGTAACTCGCTGATTGTTCCCGCGGTGAATTACCCTATTTGAGGGTACATGAGCCCTACGATTAGAGGGCAAGGAGACCGCCGGAATTACGAGAGTGGCCAGTACTGCGGTGGGTATAGAGCTACCGGTACAAACAGGATATCAAACCGGCACTCAACCCCAAAAATGCGGGGTTATGCAAACCAAGTAACGCTCAACCACCAAATCTGCTGTGCGGAGATAACCTCCCCAAACAGGTGAAAGACCTGGACAAAGAGGCCAAGGCCATAGGCCTGATAAGGTACCCAGTACCTCCAAACCGCACTACCTACAGCAACAGCACCCCTACACACCCACCGGACAGCGATATCACAACAGATCGTCCGGTGGTGAAAGCTCGAAGGCCGGCCCACCTGCACAACAGCCTTTTTAGGCCATGGCCCAGCCCGGCCTTCTTGGAAAATGCGCCACCCCTACAACGCAGCAACTCAACAGAAGATATGACGGTGGTATTGGACCGCTACACCGGCAATACCTTGGAGGTAGGTGGGTCTGCCTCCCCCAGGAACATCATATGTCTAAATTCATCTTATGGGGGAGGCCGGTTGCACTTGTTTTATGAAGTATGGCGTACTTTTACCTCTGATCCTTACATACTCGGAAGTATTCAGGGCTATAAAATTGAATTAATTTACGAACTCCCTACCCCGGTCCAGCATTCGCCTAGCCGAAAGTTTATACTATCACAAAAAGAAAGAACGGCGGGCCATGCTGAACTATTAAGACTAATTAGCAAAGGGGTAATTGAGAGAACCACCAGAGAATCACAGGAGTTCGTATCTAATATATTTACCAAAAATAAAAGATGGCGGATGCTGCTTAATCATAGACCTGACCGAACTGAATACTTCTGTTCAGTATGTTCATTTCAAAATGGACACTTTCGTCACAGCCAGACAGCTAATAGCTAATGGGTACTACATGGCATGCATTGACCTCAAAGATGCATACTATCCAGTACCAATACACAAGGATCATAGGAAATACCTTAAATTTATCTGGATGGGACAATTACCCAGGCTGTTCACCAAATTATTGAAACCAGCTTTGGCCTATTTAAGGGAACAAAATCATACTGTTATGGCCTACCTTGATGATATCCTCATTGTCGGGGAGAATTTGGAAACGGCTACATTGGCAGTTCTACCCACAAAACATCTCTTTCAAAAGCTGGGGTTCATCATACATCCAGATAAATTAAAGTTGGAACCCTCTTCTACTATGGATTACTTGGGGTTCACCATTGACTCGGTGCAAATGTCTACCACCTTACCACCAAACAAGGTGGTGGACTTGGCAGAAGCCTCACTGGCATCAGGGATCCATCCATTCGGCAGGTGGCCATGATAATTGGGAAGATAGTGGCTACTTTCCCGCAGCGCAATTCGGACCACTACATTATCAAAACCTACAAAGAGCTAAAATTATAGCTCTCAAAAGTCATGCCATTTCGACAGGCCTATAAAGTTATCAGAAAAGGCAAGAGTTGAATTAAATTGGTGGATGGGAAATGCTCAATTCTGTTCCAAACCCATCACTATCATAAATCCCTCGGTTACATTACAGACTGATGCCAGTGTTAAAGGTCGGGAGCAGCTAATACCACCACTAGTTGTGGTGGCAGATGGAGTGCACAAGATTTAACCCTGTTGGGAGCACTAGGGATTTCTCGCGGCATTGGGGGGATTGTTTGCTATGCATTTCCCCCCCTTCTGCCTCATCAGTCGGGTCTTACAAAAATTAAATAGACTCCGCAACGGGTATTTCGGGGTTCCCGACTGGCCTACCCAACCATGGTCCCCAGCAGTACTAAGATGGCCGCAGAACACTGCTTTTGGATCCTCAAACGGCCGGGCCTGTTGGCACACCCTGTGATTGGTAAGTCATCCGTGCCATGATCGCATGAACCTATTGATGCTGATTCTGAACAGGCCATTTCTGGACTTCGGATACTCCGACAGGACAATCTATGTCATCACATCGTCGTGCAGGGAGTCCACCAGGGACAGCACTGACATATGTCAGTAGATGGGAGTGTTTCTGCTTCAGAACAAACACTTCATATGACTCGGCCACCATCACTGGAGTGCTGGAGTTCTGGCCACCCTTCATCCATGAAGGTTTGAGCTACAGTGCCATTAAAATTGCAAAGAGTGCCCTACCTACCAACCTGGACCGAGGGGGTGATCACCTGCCTATAGGATAACACCCTCTGGTATCAAACTGATGAGGGGTATTAATTCTATTTCCCCAGGGCCAGATACACCCATACATGGGACTTAGGCATAGTATTTACTATGCTTCGAGGATGGACACCAATATCGGGGCTCACTCTGGATAACTACATATAATATGGTTATGTTTTTGGCACTTGTAACAGCACAACGGGTCCAGTCTTTATAAAGCTAAGTATGGATGCCATGTGTTTACCTATGGTAGATAACCTTCTGATACAGGGGTTACTCAACTATATCGACCCAGTTCCTCTGGCCTAGAATTATCATTCTGGCCTACCCTGCAGATAGTCGTCTCTGCATTGTGACATATATTTACGATATAGAAGGAACCAAGAACCTAGGGGCATGGAGAGGACTTTACCCATAAGCCACAAATGCCCTCATCATAAGGTCACAGTGCAAGCCACTTCGAGTTGGTTAGGGTGGATTGGGTGCAGCGGAGTGGACACTGATGATTAAATCTCACTCCACCAGGGCTGCATCCACGTCAGCGGCTAGGGTGATGGGAGTTCCTATGGACCACATCCTTGCTACAGCGGGTTGGAGCAGTGAACGGACTTTTCAGCACTTCTATTATAAACCCGTGGCCGCTCCTGAGACGTTTGCAGGGGAATATGTTAAGTTTCTGTTACATGATTTACCCAATGTGGGGCATATCATTTTAGGTATGATTAAATACCTTCTTTGTTTTTCAGACAGTGTTATGTCTGAATTACGTTCATCCTCTTATCCCAGCATAGTGGTGTGTGAGCATGGAGCTTCCAGGGCATGAAATCACAGAGCTTTGAAATCTTCACGTAGTCACTCACGTGACTCCGAAGTAAAATAGTAAGATTAAACGGGAACTTACCAGTTTGAAGTTTGATCTTTATTTTATGAGGAGTTACGATGAGGGATTACGTGCCCTCCACTCCCAACCCTCTACTATAAAGATCACCTGGTATGAAAGTTCTCTCTTATCTTACTATATTAGTCATTGTGACTGTCTGTGATTTCACACCACTGCTTTGAAGAATGTCGCGCATGCGTGCTGGCGGGGTCTTCACGTAATCCCTCATCGTAACTCCTCATAAAATAAAGATCAAACTTCAAACTGGTAAGTTCTCGTTTAATCTTACTATTATGTTTCTTAACTATTTTATTTTAGTTTAGCATGCGTAATTATTTCAAAGTACGTTATGTGATTAATATATCTGTAATTAACTATTTATTTTCATTTATTTCGTTCAGAACAATTATCTGAAAACAACATATTGTTTGACAGCACTGAGAAGAAGATGAGTCATTTAAAAAATGTTGCCATGTCATCATAGATTATGGGGATGTGACATTTCCAACACTGTATTTTATTCCTGCTAATTTAAGGGAGATAGCCTGCTCAAAACAAATGGATTATATTTACATATATATCTACATCGCAGAATAATTTGGTGAGTTGAATCTTGCCTCTTGTTTAGAGTGAAGATGTGAAATAGGACTGCTGAATTAATACACTTGTGCTGTTTTCTTCTACCGGTGTGAGGGATTGTGATGCTTTTTGCTCAAAGGTTTCAATGCTAATGGAAGAGAAGTATCATAAGAAATATTTGCAACTGAAAAAATATATTTAAAATATCCAGGTTTATACAGTAAAGATATATATTTTTTAATGTACAGGTTTATACCGTAAATGTATTACAGGCAGCCTGGGAAGGCAGTCCATCTAGGAGAGGGAAAACTCTGATTTAAAACCTCCACTGCCTTGTGGCCATATCCAGTTATGGAAAAGGCTCCAGCAGTAAACCTCAAGAAAATCCGGAGTCAGAGCCTCTAAGGCAGTTTATCGTTGTCTACAACCTTGCTCTGGCAGCTTCTGCGATGGCGCAGGTGCCAAACTGTAATGGCCCTGCTGTTCCTTTGGATCAATCAGCGACATGGACAGGGGGAACGTGCTGCATGGGCAACAGCCTGTCCTCCATATGACATCGCCCAGGCTTGCATCCGACGTGGATGCATCACCCATGGTCAGTAATGACTGAAGGGGGCCTACTATATTGTGAAGATAGATTTTACTCATGACAACAATACGGTATCACCAGCGGATCATCAAAAAATGTAGGGCTTTAGAAGGAAAGTGAATAGCTATAAATTTATAACCCAAAGACAATGAAACACTATTTATAGAGTCATAGAGTGATACTGTGTCCTTCACCTCAACTTAACAACACCAGCCAACATGTCCTAGCTACATTAGTCCCACCTGCCCGTGTTTGGTGCATATCCCTCCATACTGTCCTATCCATGTACCTGTCTAATGGGCCCGATCCACTTAGGTGACTTTTTAGGTGACTGCAGGAGACTATGCAGTCGCCACATGTTCGTGGGTGGTTGCCGGAGAGTTGCCTTCATGGTTATCCGGAGTTCCCACATTCTGGGAACTAGTCGCGGCCTCATTATGGTCATATGTTGAAAAATTAGCGGCGACCACAATGAAGCCGTCATGGAGAGTGGCAAGAATTCTCAAGCCATAGGTGGATCGCCAGGAGGACTTAATGGGTTGCCAGGTGGTCGAAAGTTCTTGGAGGTTCTCGTAGGTTGTAGCCGATGCTGACCGGTCAATTTCATTGGCTCATTGGGAAAAAAATGGTAAGCGGTAGTTTTCAGAAGGATAACCGACCGGTAATGTTAAATGTCCGCCGAGCTTCACAGCCGTGTAGCTCTGGCTTCTCAAAAGTTGTCTCCACTCCTTCTCCCCCCTTCTCCCCTCCTCACCACTCCTCTTTTACAGGACTTACTGTACACTGTGCTTTAGCCATCTTTTTACAGCGCCATCTTTCCTGTTCATCGCGGTGTGTGGCTGTTTCACCTTGGCTTTGTACTGTGTGAATTTTTTAGACAGCGTTCCCCCTGTTTGCCCTGTCCCCCGCCTACATGATGGGCTGGTGATGTGTTTGTGTGTGTGTTCCACTCTGACAGTCGCCACTCCAGTTGCCGGGTTTTCAGCCCACTGCCGGTAACTTGACAGTCGCCGGCAGTCTGCTGAAAAGTCGCCTAAGTGGGACAGGCCCATAACTGTTTCTTAAATGTTGGGATAGTCCCTGCCTCAATTACCTCCTCTGGCAGCTTGTTCATATAAAAACATGTAATTGGACAGAATTTACAGATTCTGTCCAATTACATGTGTCAATTAGCATGGAAATATGGTTTTCAGCCTACTGCAAGGCTATACCAACAATGCTCTTAGTTAGGGAATTCTAAAGATAGACACAAATTTGATTCACTTAACCTTCATTTGAGTCTTTGGAGTGTATTTTAAATGGAACAGGTCCATTTGCTCAGACCATTTAAAGAATGGTTTAAACTACATAAATTAGTGAGAAAATCATTGACTAACGAGTGAATTGCCGTGCACCCATTCCTCTTAGCTTTCTGCTAATTTACATATTAAAAATGTATCATGTAATGGTGATCCCCAGGGTCCTTGTATGGACTGCTTATTGTCACATATTGATAAGTGATGCTGAGCAGACAACACACAGGACAGGCTCATTTGCAGACAAGATTCGGAAACAGATGTGAGACACTCTGCATACATCAATGAATGATGTGATAGCTTTTTTTAGAATCCCGGCAGGGCTGATTGAAATCTCACCTAAAATATCACATATTTGAAAGAAGGGCATAAGATGTAACTCCAACAAGTTGTCTCACTGTCCTCTTTGTTTCCAATAGGCACATTTCAAAGGCATATGAGTCAACCACATTGCCGTGGGCGTTAAGTCAGTCGTAGTTTAGAGTACATAAGTTTGGGAGATATCCTTTGCTGAAAGAAATGAGCTGTAAGCAGCTTATTACCACACTATGGTATTTCTCGGTTCATCATTGTTAAGATAATATTGACTTGGAAACAGTTGCCAATCCTTCTTTGTTGGTCAGTGTTAGAATTTTGAGTCTGAAGAAGAGTCTTGACCCAAAACTTCATCCATTCCTTCTCTCCAGATGCAGCCTGTCCTGTTGAGTTACTCCAGCTTTTTGTGTCTATCTTTAGAATTCCCTAACTAAGAGCATTGTTGGTAGAGCCTTGCAGTAGGCTGAAAACCATATTTCCATGCTAATTGACACATGTAATTGGACAGAATCTGTAAATTTGTGGCATAGATTTTTAATGCTTTAATGGCTCTTCCAATAGACAATAGGTGCGAGAATTGATAATTCGGCCCTTCAAGCCGGCACCACCATTCAATGTGATCATGGCTGATCATCCACAATCAGTACCCCATTCCTGCCTTCTCCATATACACCCTGACTCCGCTATCTTTAAGAGCCCTATCTAGCTCTCTCTTGAAAGTATCCAGAGAACCGGCCACCACTGCCAACCCATAAATTAATTAATTACTTCCTTCCATGCCTAAACATACCTTTGCGTGACAGAATCCAAGTATCTTATACAGTGAAGTTGCCTAATGCCAGGTCATTGGCAGTGGTTTGAATGGAATTGGAAAGATAGTCTAGCCCAGAGGGTAAACGGTTGACTGTGGTAGGGACTTCTAAGCAGTCAGAAATGCTCATTGTAAATAGACCCGACCTGCTCATTGTAACTAAATTTTCCAGCTCTCCACAGACATTAAGCTCCTAATAAACATTGTTAAAAACCCAAAATATTGTCGTCATATCAAAAGGCAAAGAACCTGGAAAAGTGATGGGTACAAAATGTTGCAGATCAATGCATAGGGTCTGAACAAGGGTCTCTACCCAAAATGTAAGCTATGCACGTTCTCCAGAGATGCAGCCTGTCTTACTGAGTTATTCCAGCACTTTGTGTCTACAGGATCAATAGTTTAAAATGAATTTTAAAAGTAGAATGTATTGAACCTTTCACATCTCTAACGTTTCTAAAACTCACAGCCTCTAACGTATTCCACTAGTGCCACTTAGGAGGTCAGAGAGTTCTCATTTCTTCCAAAGTCCAGGTGCTAAAGATAATCATTTCACACAGAATGTCTCATTTTTTTCTTATGTCAAGCCTCTAAAGCTCCTGTATTTTGATCTTCTGCCAAGTCCTCAATGAATTGTTGACATAAAATGTATTTTGTGTGTGACAAAATTTTCCTGGCTTTCCATTGATTGGAGTTTAATTGGTAGTCTATTTTTCACTGCCATGAATGAAACCACATTTGGAAAAGCTGCACAATTCAAAGTGGCATGTTCCTGAAACTTCATGAGCTGGCTGTATATTATATGTCTCTAACAGAAGGCAGCACAGCACACAGACGTTATTTTAAAATTAATTTTAAAAGCAAGAATGTATTGACCCAGCTATTCACAGCTTTGCAATCATCTCAGTCACGTCCCTTGGCTTTTAAAACATTTATTGCGCTGTTTCATTATTTAATGTGATACTTGGCTTCACCTCAAAATGTCCTCAACCAAGGTGGCAAAGGTGAATCCATTTAGTTTCAAAGGACTGTGGAGACAATCCTACGTTTACCCACTAGTGTGAATTGTGGAACATTTAATGAAGAGTTGTGGAACAGTAATTGGATGAACGTGTTTTAGTCCAACACTACGAGATAATTCAGTGAATCTCTACTATTTTTGAATCCCATGTGTAAGAAGTGCATTCAGCAAATTGGATATAATAAAAGGGGGACATCAAATGTGTATTGATTTAAACTTTTACAAGATCAAATTGCCTGTATTTCTCCCCATGTTTCCCTTTTGAAATGTAATTGGCAGTATGTGTGTGCTTAAGGAATCTGATTTAAGAAAGGGGCACAGAGTTGATTGGAATTTAATTAAACAACAGTGTTAAGGGGAAATGCTACTTCATCAAGAGCAAATATCAGAATTTTGTCTCTATGAATTTTTCAGGGGAACTGCTAATGGACTCTTACATCTCCACAATAAGTAGGGACAAGGGAAGGCTGCTCTTTGCCAAGGTTAATATTTGGCTTACGTTAAACAAAAATAAATGCTCTTGAGTCAGAAGTGGAAAACTGTGCTCTGAATCTAACAGAATAAGATTCTACACTTGGTGTGTGAGTTTAGTGATGCAAACTAATAATGGTATGTTAAGTAAGTAGAAAGAAATTTAATATCTAATTATCTCATTTTTTTCTGATAACTCTGGTATCTACACAGGGTTAACAATTTATATATATATATATATATATATCATATTATAGAAACATAGAAACATAGAAACATAGAAAATAGGTGCAGGAGTAGGCCATTCGGCCCTTCGAGCCTGCACCGCCATTCAATGTGATCATGGCTGATCATCCAACTCAGTATCCCGTACCTGCCTTCTCTCCATACCCCCTGATCCCTTTAGCCACAAGTGCCACATCTAACGCCCTCTTAAATATAGCCAATGAACTGGCCTCAACTACCTTCTGTGGCAGAGAATTCCAGAGACTCACCACTCTCTGTGTAAAGAATGTTTTCCTCATTTCGGTCCTAAAGGAATTCCCCCTTATCCTTAGACTGTGACCCCTTGTTCTGGACTCCCCCAACATCGGGAACAATCTTCCAGCATCTAGCTTGTCCAACCCCTTAAGAATTTTGTAGGTTTCTATAAGATCCCCCCTCAATCTTCTAAATTCCATCGAGTACAAACCGAGTCTATCCAATCTTTCCTCATATGAAAGTCCTGACATCCCAGGAATCAGTCTGGTGAATCTTCTCTGTACCCCCTCTATGGCAAGGATGTCTTTCCTCAGATTTGGAGACCAAAACTGTACGCAGTACTCCAGGTGTGGCCTCACCAAAACCCTGTACAACTGCAGTAGAACCTCCCTGCTCCTATACTCAAATCCTTTCGCTATGAATGCTAACATACCATTTGCTTTCTTCACTGCCTGCTGCACCTGCATGCCTACTTTCAATGACTGGTGTACCATGACACCCAGGTCTCGTTGCATCTCCCCCTTACCTAATCTGCCACCATTCAGATAATAGTCTACCCTCATGTTTTTGCCACCAAAGTGGATAACCTCACATTTATCCACATTGTACTGCATCTGCCATGCATCTGCCCATTCACTCAGCCTATCCAAATCACCCTGCAGCCTCCAAGCATCCTCCTCACACCTAACTATACCCCCCAGCTTGGTATCATCTGCAAATTTGGAGATGTTGCATTGAATTCCCTCGTCCAAATCATTAATATATATTGTAAATAGCTGGGGTCCCAGCACTGAGCCTTGCGGCACCCCACTAGTCACTGCCTGCCATTCTGAAAAGGACCCGTTTACTCCTACCCTTTGCCTCCTGTCTGCTAGCCAGTTCTCTGTCCACATCAATACTGAACCCCCAATACCGTGTGCTTTAAGTTTGTATGCTAATCTCTTATGCGGGACCTTGTCGAAAGCCTTCTGAAAGTCTAGATATAACACATCCACTGGTTCTCCCTTATCCACTCTACTAGTTACATCCTCGAAAAATTCTATCAGATTTGTCAGACATGATTTACCTTTCGTAAATCCATGCTGACTTTGTCCAATGATTTCACCACTTTCCAAATGCGCTGCTATCCCATCTTTAATAACTGACTCTAGCAGTTTCCCCACTACCGATGTTAGACTAACTGGTCTGTAATTCCCCGCTTTCTCTCTCCCTCCTTTTTTAAAAAGTGGGGTTACATTAGCTACCCTCCAATCCTCAGGAACTACTCCAGAATCTAAGGAATTTTGAAAAATTATCACTAATGCATCCACTATTTCTGTGGCTACCTCCTTGAGTACTCTGGGATGCAGACTATCTGGCCCTGGGGATTTATCGGCTTTCAATCCGTTCAATTTACCCAACACCACCTCCCGGCTAACCTGGATTTCACTCAGTTCCTCCATCTTATTTGACCCCCGTTCCACTGCTATTTCCGGCAGATTATTTATGTCTTCCTTAGTGAAGACAGAACCAAAGTAGTTATTCAATTGGTCTGCCATGTCCTTGTTCCCCATGATCAATTCACCTGTTTCTGACTGCAAGGGACCAACATTTGTTTTAACTAGTCTCTTTCTCTTTACATATCTATAAAAACTTTTGCAGTCAGTTTTTATGTTCCCTGCCAGTTTCCTTTCATAATCTATTTTCCCTTTCCTAATTAAGCCCTTTGTCCTCCTCTGCTGGATTCTGAATTTCTCCCAGTCCTCCGGTAGGCTGCTTTTTCTGGCAAATTTGTATGCCTCATCTTTTGTTTTTATACTATCCCTGATTTCCCTTGTTATCCATGGATGCACCACCTTCCCCGATTTATTCTTTTGCCAAACTGGTATGAACAACTTTTGTACTTCATCCATGCAGTCTTTAAATACCTTCCATTGCACATCCACTGTCAACCCTTTAAGAATCACCTGCCAGTCTATCTTGGCCAATTCACATCTCATACCTTCAAAGTTACCTTTGTTCAAGTTCAGTACCCTTGTTTCTGACTTAATTTTGTCATTCTCCATCCTAATGAAGAACTCAACCATATTATGGTCACTCTTGCCCAAGGGGCCACGCACAACAAGACTGCTAACTAACCCTTCCTCATTACTCAATACCCAGTCTAGAATAGCCTGCTCTCTCGTTGGTTCCTCCACATGTTGGTTGAGAAAACTATCCCGCATACATTCCAGGAAATCCTCTTCCTCAGCACCCCTGCCAATTTGATTCACCCAATCTACATGCAGATTGAAGTCACCCATTATAACCGTGTTACCCTTGTTGCACGCATTTCTAATTTCCTGTTTGATGCCATCCCCAACTCCAATACTACTGTTAGGTGGCCTGTACACAGTTCCCACTAGCGTTTTCTGCCCCTTAGAGTTTCGCAGCTCTACCCATATCGATTCCACATCCTCCACGCTAATGTCCTTCCTTTCTATTGCATTAATCTCCTCTCTCACCAGCAACGCTACCCCACCTCCTTTTCCTTTTCGTCTATCCCTCCTGAATATTGAATATCCCTGGATGTTCAGCTCCCAGCCTTGGTCATCCTGGAGCCAAGTCTCCGTGATTCCAACTATAGCATAGTCATTAATCGCTATCTGCACCTTCAACTCATCCACCTTATTACGAATGCTCCTCGCATTGAGACACAAAGCCTTCAGGCTTGTTTTTACAACACTCTTACACTCTTACTACAAGTGGCCCCTTTCACATCGATCCCTATTACACTTGGCCATACTCTCCTATCCCTTTGTGAGCTTTCTTCCCCATTAATTCTGGGGTCATTAACCATCGCTTTACTCTCTTTCCCTCTAACTCCGTCCTCGACTATCCCATTTGATACCCCACCCCCCTTATTCAGTTTAAAACCATCCGTGTAGCAGTGGCAAACCTGCCGGCCAGAATGCTGGTCCCCCACCTGTTAAGATGCAATCCGTCCCTTTTGTACAGTTCCCCCTTACTATATAAAAAAAAAAAAAAAATAAAATAAAAAAATAAAAAAAAAATCCCAGTGATCTAAGAATCTAAATCCCTGCCCCCTGCACCAGTTCCTCAGCCACACATTCAGGTCCCATATCTCCCTGTTCCTGCTCTCGCCAGCACGAGGAACTGGAAGCAAACCGGAGATAACAACCCTGGAAGTCCTGCTTTTCAGCATTTTTCCGAGCTCTCTGAATTATCATTTTTATATTTATATATATATATATAAACAAAAAAAAATCATAATACCGTTGTAAATCAGAGCTCCTCGGAAGCCAGGGTTTTCTCCTCAGAAGCTGAGTTACCTAAAATCAGCTAAATACTGCAGTTACCTCAAATTGTAGAATCCAACATTCAAACCATTAGGTCCTAAGCTATCCAAATGGAATATGAGGTGGTCTTCCAGTTTGCATGTAGACAGGGTCTGTGGTAAGTTCGGGTTGGAGAGGGGCTGTTGTCAGGCAGGGATTGTGGTTGGGGCAAGATTTGTGGTCAGAAGAGCATCTGTGATTATGGCAGGGACTGTGGTTAGAACAGGCTAGTCGTGGGCTTTGGTCAGGACAGGGTTTGTTGTTGGAACAGGGTGTGTGTTTAGCTAAGTTTAGTGGTCTGTGGTTAGGGCAAGCACTGCAATCAGGACAGCGTCTGTAGGTGAGGAAAGGGGCTATGGTCAGGACAGGGATCATGATTGTTACAAGGACTCTGGTCAGGGATGGGGCTGTGGATAGAACAGATATTAAGATTAGTAAAGGGGCTGTTATCAGGACAGGTTTCTCAGGTAAATGAACTGATCATTCAGGGGAAGTATTAAAGAAGGAACTGCAGATGCTGGAGAATCGAGGGTACACAAAAGGCTGGAGAAACTCAGCGGGTGCAGCAGCATCTAAGGAGCGAGGGAGATAGGTGACGTTTCGGGTCGAGACCCTTCTTCAGACTGGTTAGGGATCAGGGAAACGAGAGATATAGACAGTGATGTGGAGAGATAAAGAACAATGAATGAAAGATATGCAAAAAAGTATCGATGATGAAGGAAACAGGCCATTGTAAGCTGTTTGTAGTGTGAAAATGAGAAGCTAGTGCGACTTGGGTGGGGGAGAGATAGGGAGAGAGGGAATGCCAGGGCCCGAGGGCTGAGGGAGAGGTGGGAAGGGGGGGAGACAGCAAGGGTTAACAGAATTGAGAAAATTCAATGTTCAAGCCCAGAGGATGTAGACTCCCCAAGCGGAATATGAGGTGCTGTTCCTCCAACTTGCGGTGTTGCTCACTCTGGCCATGGAGGAGGCCCAGGACCGAGAGGTTGGATACGGAATATGAGGGGGAGTTGAAATGCTGAGCCACCGGGAGGTCGGGTTGGTTATTGCGGAACGAGCGGAGGTGTTCGGTGAAACGATCGCCAAGCCTCCGCTTGGTCTCACCGACATAGATCAGCTGGCATCTGGAGCAGCGGATGCAGTAGATGAGGTTGGAGGAGGTGCAGGTGAACCTCTGTCAGACCTGAAAGGACTGCTTGGGTCCCTGAAAGGAGTGGAAGGGGGAGGTGAACGGACAAGTATAGCATCTCTTGCGTTGCAAGGGAGAGTGTCCAGGGAAGGGGTGGAGAGGGAGGGAAGGGAAGAATTGACAAGGGAATTGCGGAGGGAGCGGTCTTTGCAGAAGGCAGGCGGAGGGGAGATGGGAAGATGTGGCGAGTGGAGGGGTCACGTTGGAGCTGGCGAAACTGGCGGAGGACTATGTGTTGTATGTGCCGGCTGGTGGGGTGAAAGGTGAGGACCAGGGGGACTCTGCCCTTGTTGCGAGTGGGGGAATGGGGAGAGAGGGCAGTGTTGCGGGGTATGGAGGAGACCCTGGTGTGAGCCTCATCTATAGTGGGGGAGGGGAATCCCCGTTCTCTGAAGAATGAGGACATTTGTGATGACCTGGTGTGGAACACCTCATCCTGGGAGCAGATGCGGCGTAGACGGAGGAATTGGGAATAGGGGATGGAGTCCTTACAGGAAGCAGGGTGGGATGAAGAGTAGTCCAGGTAGCTGTGGGAGTCAGTTGGTTTGTAGTGGTGAAATTATTTTATTTTAGGATAATTGGATTTGGAAGAGGATCCTACTGTCAATTGTGACATTTGCTTCATCTCAAATAAAGTAATCTCACCAGAGAATATGGAATTAAACCCCACCTCCACTGCCCCGCCTAACCCCCACCCCCTCACCTGTATCCACCTATCACTTGCCCACTTGCTAGGCTTTGACCCATGCCCTCCCCTCTTTTGCAGCTTTCTCCCTTCTAGAATCAATGCGAAGAAGGGTTCTGACCCGAAATGTTGTCTGCCCATTTGCTCCACAGATCTTGCCTGACCTACTGCATTCTTCCAGGAGTTTGTATTTTGCTCAAATCATTATTTTATTAAGAATCCCCAACTCAGGGCATCTGCAGCAGGAGGCTAAACATATTTTTTTAACCTGTTGTAAATGTGGACGATAGGAAGACTCTCCTAGCCTACAAATCCATAGCTCAAGTATCAATGACTGCTGATAATCATCACTTAATCCTTTCTATTATATCCATCCACTTGTACCCAGAATAACAGTGTTAATCGAAGCATTGCTCTAGGAAAGTCAAAGTCAAATCTTTCAAGCCTACAGCCTACACACACACAGCCTACAGGAACTGCAGAGTTTCTGCACCTCGGTATGCTGTTCATCACCTGACCCATCAGCCACCTCGTCCCCATCTGTGAAGAGTCTGTAGTCCACACATTGTCCCTGGCAACATAAATCACAACATAAAGTACAAAACTGGTGTGGAATCATCAGTTCGATTCCAAATGATTGCCTAAGCAGAAGAAAGGACTCGTGTTTTAAATCCCCTTTGGAAAACCAATGTTAGGAATTAAAACCACCATAACCAACTCATATGTCATCTGCTGGGTGGGAGCAAATGGGCCATGACACTTTCTTGCTCATGATTTTGAATCCTCAACACAAGGTAATTCTATTCCTACATGACTATATGACGAAGATAGACACAAAATGCTGGAGTAACTCAGCGGGACAGGTAACATCTGTGGGTAGAAAGCATAGGGGACATTTTGGATTGAGACCCTTCTTCAGAGTCAGGGGAGAGGGAAACACAGTGATAAGGAAAGGTTAGGTATAGCGAGAGAGGATGTTACAGATCTCTTGTCGGAGAGAGGAGGAGAACTTCTTCCAAGTAGGTGCTCCTTGAGATTTTGCAGTGGACTGCTTAATGAATTCTGATTATCAACTACTTATGTGCATCTGTTTATTGTCTAAAGATAAATGTTTATTTGATTTTTCATCACCTAATCCATTTATTTTCCTCAATGGTTTTATGAGAAGAAATTCAACTGCTGGTATAATATTGAGAGAATTTCAGCAAAACTGGTCAGATGCAAATCTAGTTCTTGCCTGCCAATGATATCCTCTAAAAGGGGATAAATGTGTTCCTTAGCAAGCTGCTGATAAATAAATCTAAAGGTTTCTTTTTAATCCATCTAATGGATGAGTTGCTCAACAATTGGAATGTGAATGTGTTATGATGAGTAATGCAGCTTGAGAATGATGAGACAGACTATAAACTACAAGAATTTGTATGTTTGCATAATGTGCCAAGTAGGAAATGCATATGTTCTGAATTACTACTCGTGTATCAAACGTGTACTTCCAGTCTTAATAAGATTGGACGAGAAAGTGTGAGGATCAAGCGAGCAGTCCATTACTAGGAGGGGTGAGAGAACAGGCAACCATTCCAGATGGGGCAGGGAATAGCCAATCAATCCATTTCCAGGAGGGGTGAGCAAACAAGTGACTAGTTCACATCCAAACGGGATGAGGCTACAGGTCATCAGTCCACTTCCAAGAGGGATGAGGGAACAGGTAGCCAATCCACTTCCGAGAGGGGTGAGGGAAGAGGTAACTAGTCCATCTCCATGAGGGGTGAGGGAATAGGTGACCAGTCCACTTCCAGGAGCGGTGAGGGGACAGGCCATCTATCCACTTCCAGGAGAGGTGAGGGAACAAGTGACCAGTCCATGCTCATTAAGGGGTGAGGGGAGGTGTGACTAGTCCACTTGTGGTGAGGAAACAAACTATGTAGCTCCCTGGAGAGAGGGAATAGGTGACATTTCAGGTCGAGACCCTTCTTTAGACTGAGTTACTCCAGGTTTCTGTGTCTATCTTCTGTTTAAATCAGCATCTGCAGTTCCTTTTCCCACATAGGTACCCCACTGTTCTAATCCTCTAATCCTTCCCCACATTCATTCTCCAAAGGCTATGAAACTTGCAAACGATGATTAGACTGACAGCACTTCGATACTCCCGAGATGGATGTCAAATTTATTTTTCTTGCTTCTTTCTAGGTTTGTCATACCACTGATTCTTACTATTTGCTGCTCAGAATCATGTCTGATGAGTTATCTTGCCAGTTACTATGGAGAAAACAATTTTATGGATTTGGTCTCATATTTCATGGTCAGAACCTGTCTGATTTGTGACTAGATTGAAACATCCATTGTTGCTTTGGTTTGGAATTGAATTGTAACCCTCAAGCATAGTTTGTGCTCTGGGAATACTACTTTACAAAAGTTCTGTGACCTACCAGACACCATTCCTTGAGTTATAATTCTTGGCTCATTGATGCTATTTTTGCCCCTTGGGCATGAGATCAAGGTTTCACATTTCATTCCATAGATGAGAACTCATAATTCAGAATAATAAGGAAACAGAACTGAGAGGTGCCAGTACAGATTTCGCAGCGGTATGTTAAACAGAAGCCCCCATCTACTCTGTTAGTGAGTGTGAAAGTTCCTACAAAGATGAATAGAATGATTCTTCTTTGTGGTCAGACCTTTTTTCATGTCCAAGTGTATTAAAATGGACTATCTAGACACTGATTATGGAACTGTTCTAGCAATCTGGCTGTAGTATCTCCTTACATATACAGAGGGATTACACATGAAAGATTCTTATTTGGCTGGAGACTGTGGAAAAAAATGACAAGCCTTTTGTTCTTCATTCTGTTCCTTGTCTTAAGTGGTGATTCCCTGTTACCTTCAATAAATTTATTGAGTTCTAATATAAGGAAGAGTAATACCAATATTTTCTGATTTTGTTGGAAAACTGTGTATGTGTTCCCATTGGGAGTGAGATCCCACATGTAACTCGCTGCTCATCTAAGTGGACAAATTTCATGCATGTGACTGAATATTGCTGTTGAAACCTAGAGACATTTTGTAGACAAAACCAAAGCTGATAATTGAGACCCAATATTTATTCAGGACTGTGAAAATAACGCATTGTTGAAATAAGTATCTTCACATGAACGATCCAGAGTGGATTCCCTATAATCATGAAATATTTAATCGAAGTACATGGGGATGTCTTTAAGCTTTCTTAAGAATGGTGGCTGCCTGACAAGTGACCCATTGACAGGTTGGCTACCTGCAGGATGGAAAAAAATACACCTGTGAAGTATGTGTAAGTGCTGGTTAACTGGAATATGTGGGACTGATGCCTAGGAATTACAAAGCAGAACAATTTTCAATATGTGGCAGGGAAGAGTTTACAGTGTAAGCTTCTTGAGATACTATTGAGATACTCGAGCACCTTAATCAGTGTTGGAAAGGCACAAACCATACATGACTCATTTTTCTTGCTTGAATTTCTGGGCCTCTAGAATCCAACCACACTGTTTAAAAATAGATTTAAAAAAAACATCAATCATCTCATTAACAATTTCAAGGATTGAGTCATCTACTTGGAGTACATCAGATGACCATTCTTCTTCCCCGTCTTCCATCAGCCGCTCTGGAGGTGAATTGGTTGCCTATTTCCTTTCCTGAGTGAGGATAGGTTGCCTGAAATTTAACTCCTCTGGAAATGGATTGCTCGTGTGGGCAGAAAGGACAAGCCAGGGGACTACAAGTCGGTGAACCTGATGCCAGCGGTGAGACAGTTGTTGGAAAGGATTCTTCAGGACAGGATCTATCAGCATTTGGATAGACACAGATTGGTCAGGGATAATCAGTGTGGTTTTGTGCACGGGAAATTGTGTCTCATGAATTTGATAGTTTTTTTGCGAAAATAAGTGGTAGAGCCGAATAAGGGTAAAAGGTCAGTGTTGCAGAATGTAGAGATTTGAAAGCAGCATGTCAGGTTGGCAGTGTGGTGAAGAAGGCATTTGACATGTTTGCCTTGATTGGGGAGAGTATTGAGTACAAAAGTACAAAAATGTATAGGTCAATGGTGTGACCATACTTGGAGTATTGTTTGCAATTCTGGTCACCCAGCAGTTGCAAGGATGTCATTGAGTTGGAAAAGATGCAGAACAGATTTTGAGTTATAGAGAGAGATTGGCTAAGCTGGGACTTTTTTTTTTTTTAAGTGCAGGAGGCTAAGGGGTGACCTTATTGACGTGTGCAAGATCAGAAGGGGCATGGATACAATCAACGCTCACAGACTTTTACCCTGGTTAGAGGTTTCTAAAACTAAAAGGCATTGCTTAAGGTGAGACGGGAAATATGCACCTACGGACCTTAGAGGCAATGTTTTCACTAAAAGGTTAATCCATGCCTGGAATGAGAGCCAGGAGGAAGCTAATGAAGTAGAAACAATTATGACAATTTCAAGACATTTGACAGATATATGGATAGGAAGGGTTGGGAGGGCTTTGAACCAAATGCAAGAAAATGTGACTAGCCCAGTATGTCAATTTGTTTGGCATAGACAAAGTGGGCAAAAGTGTCTGGTTCCATGCATAGATCTATGACTCAGCATACTTACATTCACATCAGTTTACACATTTTCATGATGTTGATGTAATAGATTGAACATTTAAAGCCAACTGCAATATTTGAGTCCATAATCTGGGATTGTTCCATCCCAGTTGTCAGTCTTTAGATGATACATTGAACCCAAAGTTCCTTGTAACTGCTTCTTGTGCTTCACTTGGAACTTAAAGTTCCCTGAGGCCTCTGAAAGGAGCAGTGACGATACCAGAGCAAGATCATAACCTGGAATAGATTCACCGCGTATTCAACTTGGTTGAGGAATACGTGATACTTAATATGATTCTTGCACTTGGTTATTTAAGGGGAGTAACTCCCAAGAGCAATGCATTACTGAAAGTGAAGCATCTAATTTCAGTTTCTGTTTGCTGAGAGATGGAATAACTGTCTAGGTTAATACTTTTCTTCATTGTGAGGTCTATAAGGGTAGAAAGTGGGGAGAAATCCCTCCAAAATATTATGGAGGAATCTCCTACCACCTTCCAAGAATCACGATACACAAACCATGTAACATGTAATATTCTGCACTATATTTATTTTCCTTTCACACAAAATGATGTACTCATGTATGGTCTGATTTTCCTGGATTGTACGTAAAACAAAGTATTTTAACTGCATTTCGGTACCTGTGACAGTAATAAACCAATACCAATTAATTATTGTGAGAGGTATTTAAATTCATTCTTAAATCCATTAATGTAACTTGTATTTGCTGAAAATCTCTGATTTATATTGACGGCTATTTCACTTTTTAAAAAAAAGTGACAACTGTGAACTGATGAAAGTTATAGATCTTGAACAGAAGTGTGTGTGGGAACAGACAAAGCAGATCATCAACAAACATACTCAACATCAAATAAACATACAGTTTACAACTGTAACATCATTGTAATAGTACAAAGATGAGAGAAGACAAGTGTGAGCCTTAAATGGAAGCACCTTCATTGCTATCTTTGTAACCGAACAAAAGTGAATTTCCCGATGGATTTTCTCAATTAAAGCAACAGCATTCTCTCAAAACTTCAGTGTCAGCTATCACAAAAACCCTAGAAAAAGAATACAACCTTCTGAAAGTTTCCAGCATTTTTTGTTTTTGTGTATATTTCTTGAATCTAGTGTCAGGCATGTGAAGAATGGGGCCCTCCAACTGAATGTAACTGAGACCTCAATGCTCTGGGTATTTTCCGGGAGAGGACAGCGTTAGAACCTTTATATTCCAGTAAATAGAGAGATTTCACTGGTACAATCATAATCATACTTTATTAGCCAAGTATGAATTGTGAAGAGGATGTTAGGAGGTTGCAGTGTGACCTGGACAGGTTGAGTGAGTGGGCAGATGCGTTGCAGATGCAGTATCTATATTACTAAAAGTCTGATCATGACAGCTTTTGGCTCGCTGTGCTGTGATTTCCGAGAGAACGCCGCCACCTACGACCGTCATTTTTGACCAGCTCGCCCATGAGCCCCCCTCCGCCTTCCTGCATCAGGATTTTTCCCATTGATGAAGAATCAGAGAGATATTAATGTTTTTTTTTAATTCCCCATTCTCTCTGCTGCCCCTGTTGGAGGGAGAGGGAGGGACTATAGAACCAGGAAGTGGTGTGCCTCACTAAGTCTCTGCAAGATGGAGCAAGCCAGAGGGTCACGTCTCTCTGAGCTCTGAATACCACTGGACACATGTGTACTCAACTGTGAGCGCCCTTAATGTGGTTTGAAAATGAAAATATGGTTGGTTTGAAGTAAAAAGGCACAGCCTGAAAATGTTTGTTTGGGGGGGTTTGGGTTGATGTTAAAAGACACTACTGCAAATTGTGGCTTGGGTGCTTTGGCTTGAAGTTAAAAGGCAGAACTGCAAATGGTGGCTTGGGTGCTTTGGCTTGAAGTGAAAAGGCACTACTGCAAATGGTGGCTTGGGTGCTTTGGCTTGAAGTGAAAAGGCACTACAGCAAATGGTGGCTTGGGTGCTTTGGCTTGAAGTGAAAAGGCACTACTGCAAATGGTGGCTTGGGTGCTTTGGCTTGAAGTTAAAAGGACTTCTGCAAATGGTGGCTTGGGTGCTTTGAATTTGGTGGCCTTGCACGCTGCTTGAAATGGTATGAAACTGCACTTGAATTTGGTGGCCTTGCACCCTGCTGGAAGTGGTATGAAACTGCACTTGAATTTGGTGGCCTTGCACCCTGCTCGCAGTGGTAAGAAACTGCACTTGAATTTGGTGGCTTTGCACCCCGCTTGAAATGGTAGGAAAATGGATTTGAATTTGGTGGCCTTGCAGCCTGCTTGAAATGGAATTTCAAGGAATAGCCATGAGTCAACTGCCAGCCCACCAGCCGTGAGTGAGCTGCCAGCACATCTGGCTTGAGGGACTGAGCTGCCACCCCAAGAACCCATACCAGCGCTCCAGAAAGCCCTGCCCCCCCCCCCCCCACTGGCCACCAATATTGGAATTGGTGGAGAGGTGGAATATTGTGTTGGTGGACCAGCCTTCCCGTGTGAACATGGGACCCAATAGGTCCCACTTAGTCTAGTAATATAGATAAATGTGAGGTTATCCACTTTGGCGGCAAAAAGAAGGGGGCAGATTATTATTTCAATTGGGTTAGGTTAGGTAAGGGGGAGGTGCAGCGAGACCTGGGCGTCCTTGTACACCGGTCTCTGAAATTTAGCTTGCAGGTACAGCAGGCAGTGAAGAAAGCTAATGAAATGTTGGCCTTCATACCAAGAGAATTTCAGTATAGGAGTAAAGAGGTTCTTCTGCATTGTATAGGGCTCTGGTGAGACCACATCTGGAGTATTGTGTACAGTTTTGGTCTCCTAATTTGAGGAAGGACATCCTTGTGATTGAGGCAATGCAGCGTAGGTTCACGAGATTGATCCCTGGGATGGCGGGACTGTCATATGAGGAAAGATTGAAAAGACTAGGCTTGTATTCACTGGAGTTTAGAAGGATGAGGGGGAATCTTATAGAAACATATACTATTATAAAAGGACTGGACAAGCTAGATGCAGGAAAAATGTTCCCAATGTTGGGTGAGTCCAGAACCAGGGACCACAGTCTTAGAATAAAGGGGAGGTCATTTAAGACTGAGGTGAGAAAAAACTTTTTCACCCAGAGAGTTATGAATTTATGGAATTCCCTGCCACAGAGGACAGTGGAGGCCAAATTACTGGTTGGATTTAAGAGAGAGTTAGATAGAGCTCTTGGGACTAGTGGATTCAAGGGATATGGGGAGAAAGCAGGCACAGGTTATTGATAGGGGACGATCAGCCATGATCACAATGAATGGCGGTGCTGGCTCAAAGGGCCAAATGGCCTCCTCCTGCACCTAGTTTCTATGTTTTGCAACATACGAGGTATTTCATTTGCCATACAGTCATACCAATAAAAAGCAACAGAACACAAAATTACATTTTAACATGAACATCCACCACAGTTACTCCTCCGCATTCCTCACTGTGATGGAATGCAAAAGAAAAGTTAATTCTCTCCCTTCTTTGTCCTCCAGCGGTTGGGGGCCTCTAACCTTCAGTTGACGGGATGATCTTACTCCCGTAGCCGTCTCCTGGACGGGGCGATCAAGCTCCTGTATCTGGGGGGAATCTCAGGTCCCCCATGCCGGGTGATCTACCCCGGGTCGGGGCGAGTCAAACGTCGTGCGGCTTTAGAGCTTCCCGACATGGGTCTCATCCAGATATTGAGAACCCCTTGATGTTAAAGTCCGCTGGCCGCGGTTGGAGCATCGATCCCAGGCAAGGAATTGACTCCAATGGTAAGTCCACACCCCACAGCGAGGCTCAAAGTCAGTCGCAAGCAAGACGTCCAGCTCCATGATGTTAGGCCACAGAGCGACCGGAGATACGATCCGGAAAACAATTGCATCTCCAGCAAGGTAAGAGATTGAAAAAAAGTTTCCCCCGACCCCCTCCCCCATCACCCACGTAAAACAAACCAGAGAACATTAACACAAACTTTTAAAACACGCTAAAAAAATGTTTAAAGATGAAAAGGACAGACAGATTGTAGGCGAGGCTGCCATCGAAGTGCCATCCTGTGTTCGTTTGAGGTGGTCGTTTGAGGTGTCCTCTGAAGATAGTACAGAATTTAGAATAATTCACTCCTTGCCATGGAGTTGGCCTCATTCATCTCTTCCAGGGTTGGGCATGTATACTGATGACCATAGTAGGTTCCACGTTAGAGTGAGCCAAAAGGTCACTGTGATGCTAGTCTGGTTCGTTCTTCACGGTGAAGCATTTCACCGCAGTTGAATGTGAACCCTCTGTTTTATTTTTTCATTTGTCCTTCAACAGCTTGTTGTGTCAAAGCATCTGATCTACCAAGGAATGATAGCAGAGCATGGTTCGGGTCCTTCACTGATGAGGATGTCCATGAAGGTCCATCAAGTCGCAACATTTACCTCATGGTGTGATGTGGCCTGTATCATTTTCTATTAGTTATGGGGGTTAGATCATGAGATTCCTTCTTGAACTAATGCTCTCCTTCTGGTGAAATTACTCCCACAGTGTCGTTGTGTAGATTTCCATGATTTTGACTCACGAATAATGAAGGTAGTGTTACTAAATGCCTGATGCCCCTATCTTTCTTTAGGGTAGATGTCCTGGGTTTGGAAATTAAATTTTGATAATTCAAATTTCACTGCACCAATTGTTATATGGGACAATAAATGTTCTTTGTCCTTTAGTGTTGAAGTAGCCTGCGTGAGTAAATGCCATGGACGCTGTAGGTGGTACAGCCAAAGAGCATTAGTGGTGGAGGGAATGAATGGTTAGGAAGACAGATAGGATGTCAGTTACATAGTGTGTAGGAAGGAACTGCAGATGCTTGTTTACTCCGAAGATAGACACAAAAGCTGTAGTAACTCGGGGGTTACACAAAAAGCTGGAGAAACTCAGCGGGTGCAGCAGCATCTAAGGAGCGAAGGAGATAGGCGACGTTTCGGGTCGAGACCCTTCTTCAGACCCGAAACGTCGCCTATCTCCTTCGCTCCTTAGATGCTGCTGCACCCGCTGAGTTTCTCCAGCTTTTTGTGTAACCCTCGATTCTCCAGCATCTGCAGTTCCTTCTTTAACACAGCTGTAGTAACTCAGTGGGTCAGGCAGCATCTATTCATCTACGTCACCTATTCATTTTTTTCTACAGTTGCTGTTCGACCCATTGAGTTATTGCACTAAACGTTATTTCCTTATCATGTATCTATACAATGTAAATGCAACAAAAAGCTTTTCACTTTTATATATGTGACGATAAAATAAACTGAGAACTGAGTTAGTGCTGAGGTGTTTAATTGATGATTAATTGGTGATTAAGCATAATAGAGAGCAGCTTCCATTATTTGCTGATGATTAAGAATATATTTTAGTTGTGTTGAGTTCTCCTGCTCCTTGTGACAAACTGGGCAATGTTGCACATTGGTGGGCATGTGCCAGCATTGAAATGTGGGGTAGCTGAACATGCTAGGTACCACAAGCTTCACAGAGTGATGTCTTGCTCCATTGGCAAGTGAGACCAGTGTGACCAGAGATCAGACTCTGCAATACAAAACTGTCATATTTACAATGACTATTGCAACCCAGCTGCCAACGGTGGGAAGTGCCTTGAGCTGAATCCTAATATCATAATGTGTAATTTCAAAGCCTTTTTTTTAGCACCTTGTCATTTATAAGGGATAATGATAGATATAATTTATTTCATGATATGAATGGAAAGAGAAATCAAAAGTGAAACCTTAAATTAGTACAAGTAGCACACAACCTGTCAGTCAATGAAATCGAAATGGATCAAATTGGAATAGTTAGTCCATGTGGGTAGACTTGTTTAAGTTAATGAACTGTGATATTACTTTCAGGTGAAATGGAAAGATTAAATGTTGCTTGTAGAGGGGATGTATAAAGTCATAACAGCTGTAATAAAGTGGAACACACAACATGGAAAATACTGAGAGCATGCTAACCTGGGTGATCAGATAATTATCAGAAAATACTTATGCGCCTGTCCCACATAGGCGACTGTCAGATTGGTACATACACACAACACACACACACACATCACTTCCTTCACCAGCCTGTTATCCAGGCGGGCAACAGGGCAAGCGGGGGTAGCGCTGCTGAATGAAATTCACACCGTACAAAGCCAAGGTGATACAGACACTAACCACGATGCACAGCAATGTTGGCGGTGTAATTAAGATGGCTAAAGCACAGTGTACAGTAAGTCCTTTAAATGGGGGGGGGGGGAGGGGGAAGAAGGAGTTGAGACAACTTTTAAGAAGTCAAAAACACATGGCTGTGAAGTTCGACAGACATTAACATTACCGGTCAGTTATCCTTGGGTCTGAAAACTAATGCTTACTTTTTTTTCCCAATGAGCCAATGAAGTTCACCGGTCAGCACCGGCTACAACCTATGAGAGCCTTCGACCTCCTAGCAACCAACTAGAACCTCCTGCCGACTCACCTACGGAATGAGAATTCTCGCTACTCTCCATGGTGGCTTATTTCTGGTGGCCACTAATTTTTCAAAATATTAAAAAATTCATGGCAACCATAATGACTAGTTCCCAGGATGCGAGGAGTCCTCATGACCATGAAGGCGACTACCTGGCAACCATCTGCGAACATGTGCAACCATGTGGCGACCGCAGAGTCTCCTGCAGTGGCCTAAAAAGTCGCCTAAGAGGGACAGGCTCATTAATTAAAAAGAAACGCTATGAATACTGGATTTCCAAATTTATAAAGATGGACACAAAGTGCTGGAGTAATTCAGCGGGCCAGCCAGCATCTCTGGAGAAAAAGGATGGATGGCATTTTGGGTTGGGACCCTTCTGCAAAAGGGGAGGGAACTGGAGGTAGGAAAAGGCCAGAACAAAGCCAAAATTATTAAAACATACAGATAAAAATTGAAATTATCACTATTTGCTGTAAATTTGATCATAGATAATGTGGTTGGAACCATAATGCATGTTTTTACAATATAACATCTTAATTTTAAGTCCGTGGGCAATTCCATTCGGAGATCATGGCTTATATAGTCAAAGCATAGATGGATACAGTCCCAATGGTTTGTTGAAAATGATCCAAAGGAAGCTTTGCTCTGAAGGTGGAGCAAAATATTAGGTTAGAGAAAAGCCTGAATCTAAAAATGTTATATCTGACCCAAGAATCTTTTGTGCTGGGTCTCATTTCGTGAAGTGTAATTTTTCCAAAAATGCACAAACTTCAATAAAAATAATATTTAAAGGCAGAGAATTTAATTTGCAACTTTCCACACTCAACATCATATTTCCACCTGATAGGATCTTGAAATACTTTGCGGTTAATTGTTGTTATTTGAAGAACAAGCAAACATTTCTAGTCCAATCTTTAACCTTTTTCTTTTTTTCAATGAGAAGAATTGCAATCAGCTTTGCACATGGTAATTTGCCAGATGCTGGGCAAACTGCAGGAAGACATGGATTTGAAATGTACTGTTACTCAGATCAGAAAATAGCAGCCAATCCTAATGCTGTTCTGAGCCTGCAGTGCTTCACACATTGCTGATGAATAACTTGACACACAGATATGTTAAAAACTTCATTATTCCAGCTGTGATGCAAGTGTGCAGTGTGGCAAGTGGCCGACTGGAGGAAATATTAATTCACCTATTTCATTAAATGCCTCCTCAGAGTATCATATCAGTAGAATGAACTGCACATACTTTATTTTTGCTGGACTTCAAATATGATTATGGTCCTCAGAAAGATGAAATGTTTTTGCTTAAAATAAGTATTACTTAATCTTGTGCCTGATTAGTATTTAAATCTTTATGTTCTAATTTCATACTGTAAGGCACTAGAATACATTATGAAGAAGTGTCTCGAACCGAAAAGTCCTCTATACATGTTCTCCAGAGATGCTGCCTGACCTGCTGAGTTAATCCAGCACTGTGTCTTTTTAGAGAAGAGTACAGAGAAGATTCACAAGACTGATTCCTGGGATGTCAGGACTTTCATATGAAGAAAGATTGGATAGACTCGGCTTGTACTCGCTGGAATTTAGAAGATTGAGGGGGGATCTTATAGAAACTTACAAAATTCTTAAGGGGTTGGACAAGCTAGATGCTGGAAGATTGTTCCCGATGTTGGGGGAGTCCAGAACAAGGGGTCACAGTCTAAGGATAAGGGGGAATTCCTTTAGGACCGAAATGAGGAAAACATTCTTTACACAGAGAGTGGTGAGTCTCTGGAATTCTCTGCCACAGAAGGTAGTTGAGGCCAGTTCATTGGCTATATTTAAGAGGGCGTTAGATGTGGCACTTGTGGCTAAAGGGATCAGGGGGTATGGAGAGATGGCAGGTACGGGATACTGAGTTGGATGATCAGCCATGATCACATTGAATGGCGGTGCAGGCTCGAAGGGCCGAATGGCCTACTCCTGCACCTATTTTCTATGTTTCTATGTTTTTGTTTGCTAGAATACATTTGTTCATCCTGTGGATGTAATCTGCATCTTTCGAATTCTGTAATTTTAATTCAATATCAGCAAACAAACAAATATTATTTGACATTATTTATATTTATCTTCTTTGTTTTACTGCATTGCTCATCAAAGTTACATCAGAAGGTTTAAGTATTCTCCCTCAAGGAACAATTTGCTTCCAGTTTAATCACTGGAACCTCAAATAGAATAAATAATCCATTTGCCTATATTGCAGTTAGATTTAGTCACATTTTCCCTCTATTGTGCGTTGCAAATATAGTCTAGATTTTCAGAGACTGGATAATGTATTCATTTAAAACTGTTTCAATAACTAAAATGTTTTTTTTAATGGTGTGTGAGGGGAGAAAAAAATAGAAATGCACAGTACTGAGAATGGTACGTAAAACCCACAATGTACGCAGGATTGTTGCAGTGTAAAAGTAACTCAGAAAGGGCAATCGAATTTTGAAAGGAATGCATTATGGAGCAGGTTAAGATATGAAACTAAGATGCAGGAGGAGAGATTTGTTGAAACTAAACCTTAAACCTTAAAGATTTCAGGAAGGGAGTTTATGCTTTCAGAGCACGGGTTTGCCATTTAAGGAGATGCAGGGAGGAGGTCATTGTATCGGGGGGAAATCTGTAGTGAGTCCATTGGGGTATGGTGGGAAGTCGAGTTGTTGTCTGTTGTGGGAACCAGTTGGTCCTCCTTGATTAATGTCCAAGGCCAATGTTTTTGCGTTGCAACAAACGAACTGCTGGAGGAAGTCAGCAAGTCAAGTAGCATCTGCGGAGGGTAATGGAGAGCTTTTGTTTTGGATCAGGACCCTTCATCTGGACTGAAAGCTGGATTAAAGAGGTGAGGAATGATAGGGCACCAGCTGGATTACCATATTGGATTAAAAAATCAAAAGCTGCATAAAACAAGGCCTAAGCAGGAGTCAATACTTTACAAATTGTCTTAAGAAATCTTATGTATAAATCCATTTGCTGGATTAATGACTCTGAAAATGAAATCATCTTGGCCTTATCAAACATAAGGTTTAGCACTACACGCTACCAATCCCAGCTGTGGAGACATTGGTATAGTTGTCTCATTGTAAGACACTGATTTTTTAAATTCTTGATCTTAAACCTTGTATTGTGCTTTTGTATGTGATTTATTGTGCTTTTGTAAGTAATTTACTGGGCTTTTGTATGCAATTTATTCTATGTAATGTTTTGTCTTTAATCTGGATCTTGAGTCTGTAATAAAAGGTGGATGAGCTAGTTAAGCTTAAGTCAGTATATTATAGTCATTTCTAATATTTGTAGTTCTTATCTGTATGTACGCTTGTAGGAGGGATTTGATACGTAGACGGATGTGTCTAATTCGGGGGAGAATAGCGCAGACTCATAGATTGGGAGCTAGTTTTGCCTTGAGGGATGGTGAGTACAACAGTTTTTCACCACGCTAACGACCGCACAGTCACGACCACTGTCTGAAGAAGAAACAGTTAATAAGAAGATTGAAGACTTTATTGACTGGGCACCGTGAGTAGATCGGCTGTTTTGTCGTATTTGAAAGCCATGAGAAGTTTCAGTTAAAAGCCTGCAGATATAGTACTGAATTCAGTATTAAAAACAGCCAGGAAGCTTGTTTATGGTAACTTGAAGATAGCTACTAGCGCTGAGTATACGACCTTGAAAATAGTAATGTTATGAACCTCTGCAAGATATGGAATGCTCAGCCAGCGATTGTTTACCATAGTTACTGACAAAGAAGACCTTCATAACCTTGAAAATAATTATGTGTTTTGAAGAAATACCAGTTCTGTTTTGAATTCCAGTGCGTGTTCAAGTTCAAGTTACATTTATTGTCACATGCACCAATTGGTACAGTGAGATTTGAGTTACCATACAGCCATACAAATGAAAAGAACACAATACACAATAGGATTTAACATAAACATCCCCACACAGCAGAATCAATGTTTCCCACTGTGAGGGAAGGCAATAAAGTTCAGTCATCTTCCTCTTGTTCACCCGTGGTTGGGACCTTTGAGCCGAAGTCCACAGACCGAGCTGGGTGGAGCTCCAACACTGTGATCCCCGGTAAGACATCGCCTGCGATGGGATTCAGTTCTCCGCCGCTGCTGAAGCTCTGGCCGGTCTCCGGTAGGAAAAGCCGTGCCAATCCAGTTGGTAGGCCGCAAGGGGGGCGAAGGTGCAACTCAGAAAAAAGATGCATTTTGACCAGGTAAGTGACTGGGAAACTGTTTCCCCCTTTTCCACCCCACCTCCCCCACATAAAAAATACTAAGAAACCTTTGAAACATACATTGTGACATACTAAAAATAACCAAAAAAAGGGTGAAAGAACAGACAACTGCTGGCGAGGCTGCCACACGTGATGGTGCCACCCAATGTATTCTGAATGTTTAAAAAACACTGCGATAAGATCCATTCATCATGGATCTTCCAGCCGGTGAGTATGAAGAACGCTGCAGGAGGGCAAAGGGGAGCCAGAATCGAGATGTTGTAGTAAAAGAACTATCAAACTCAGTGAAAAGGTTGAGCTGTGTTCCTGGCAAAGTGCCAGATGGAAAGAAAAAAGTTATGGATGCGGGTTAACAACTTGATCAACGACCAGAAGGAACTTGTGTATTTTAATGAGAATGCAGAGGAAGTAGAATCTAATCTGATTCAATTAATCAACCTCCGCATCGGAGTTGGACAAAACCATGGCTTAATACAGGGTTCACCAATGTCTGGGGTTTCATAGAAGATCAAGAAAAGTGGTTTATCTGAAACTGTACTACAAAGAACACACTCTACAGTGGGGAGAGCAATTCAACAAAGTGTTGAAATCGAAGAAGAAGTTACACCCGGAGATAGTATCTCAAAAGTCTCATCACGAAGATCAAAACATAAATCTAGCCAATGCCTCTTGAAGGGTCTCTCCTCATATGGAAGCTGAGATTGAAGAGCAAGCTGAATAGGTAAGAAGAACAGCTGAAGATAGAGAGGCTGAGGAACAAAGAAGGCAGTTAAGTGGAGAGAAGGAAGAGCTGGAACTAGCCACATAGTTGACAGTTGCCAAGGCAAAGAAGGAGATACTGGAAAGTCAACGTTCAAGATGTGGTTCGAGAGTATCTCAGGTGAAGAGTACCTTAATTGAAAAAGGAGTGGCTAAGTTGGAAACAGCAGCTAAATCAAATCCACTGCCATAGTAAGATTGGTTATTGAGTAAGTGGATGGTCGACAAAACTTAATCTCAGCAACAGGGTGCTAGCAAACAATCCATAAAGCAAACAATTTATGGGCCATCTGTTGTGGCTCGTGATACGATCTACACAACTCGGCACTCTTCTCCAAGGCCTAATGTACAGCCTCGAATGAGCCAAGATTGGCAGAGGCCTGCATACCACCCTTTTGTACCCAATGAGGGATTTCAACGTGAATTCTGTAACTTAGTGAGGAATCAAAATCAAACTATTGAGCTTCTGGCTCAACAAAATTTCTCTTTTACCTTACCTCCAAGAAAAATTGCTAGTATAATGGTGATCAATTGCAGTATGAAACTTTCATAATAACATTTGAGGAAGGAGTGGAAATGTAAGCTACTAATGAAAGAGATTGCTTAAATTTACTGGAGAAATACACAATATTCAAAGCAGCTTGTTGAAAGTTGCTGACAATTGCCTGCGGATGATGGCTATCAAACGGCAAGAGAATTGCTTAAAGAACATTTTGGTAATGAACAGAAGATTGCTAATGCATACATGAAGAATACCTTTTCTTGGTCAGTTATCAAGGCAGAAGATGTGAAGGCATTGCATGAGTTTGCGATATTTCTTAGAGGTTGTTGGTAACTCGATGAAAAATCTCAACTACATGGAAGAAATGAATGATGTTAGTAATATGAAAACTATAACTCTGAAACTGCCCTATAGGCTTAGAGAAAGGTGGAGAGATAGAGCAGGTCAGGTACAGGAAGACCAGAATCGAGGAGCAATGTTTCCTGACCTGGTGAATTTAATGGAAAGGGAAGTACGGTTATTGTTAGATCTATGCCATGGGAATATCCAAGATCTTAAACCAATTGCAATTGTCAAAGGTTCTACTTTCTGCCACAGAGGGTAGTTGAGGCCAGTTCATTGGCTATATTTAAGAGGGAGTTAGATGTGGCCCTTGTGGCTAAGGGGATCAGAGGGTATGGAGAGAAGGCAGGTACGGGATACTGAGTTGGATGATCAGCCATGATCATATTGAATGGCGGTGCAGGCTCGAAGGGCCGAATGGCCTACTCCTGCACCTAATTTCTATGTTTCTATGTTTCTATGTTTTACTAAAACAAAAGGAAAATCAGGACCTAAGGAAAGCAGTTTTGCTACCGCTGTAATACCTGTAGAAATTACAGGTGGAATGAAACGAGATGCATCTACTATTAAACCACAAGGGTTTTGTTTGTCGGTGCTGGTTCGACAGCCCGAATGGCCTCCTCCTGCACCTATTTTCTATTTTCTATGTGATGAAGTTGGTCACACCATAAGGTGGTGTCGAAAATTCAAGAAGAAGGAATATAAAGAAAAGATGAATTTCTTAAAGGAGAAGGGAATCTGCTTTGGATGTTTGAAGAAAGGACACATGGTTAAAGACTGCAAGAGTCGTATAACTTGTACGACTACAGTAATGTGTGCAAACCAGATCATCCTGAATTACTTCACACTGAACAGAAGAATACAGAGAAGAAGTTGGAGCAAGTAGAGCAGAAGGAGAAGCCATCTGTGAGTGATGCTGTTACCTCACCTCAAATAAATGCGCATATTGGGGCCGGGGTAAAAACCTGTATTTTCTCCAACTTAAACCCCTGTCTCACGGTGCGAGTTGGCACAGGAGTGACCCCGAGTTTTCACTCGTGGTGATCACGTACAGCCAACGTAGCGGGAACGTCGGAACTCGCGCGATCAACTTGTCCACTCTTGGCGCTAACGGCAGGTAACCGTGAAACTTGTGAACTCGTGAAAAAAGTCAAACATGTTTGACTTTTTCCACGAGTCAAATTTAGTGGTCAAGTTTGAAATGGAAACATTTAGACTCGTTGTAAGAACGTAGCGCCCGTACGTTGACTTAAGTGACTCGTGAGTGTACCGTGCGTGGGCACTCAGAACTCGGCAGCTGGACAGAGGGAAAAAAGGTGAGAAAATAATAGGTGTTTACAACATCAGCATGTGACCTGCTCAATCGAGGGCGTTTCACCTCATTGTTGGTGAATCTTTTTGACAAGAAGCTTGATGAAGATGGCTCCAAGAAAAGTTCAGCGTAAGGGAAGAACAGAGCCTTACAGAAAAACTGCCAAGAAGACGTTGATGATACAGGAGGAGGAGAGGCAGGAACAGAGGCAACAGGAGCTTCAGGTGGAGATGCCACAGGAGGAGGCAACACTGCCTGTTTCCCTGGAGGAGGGGAACAGGGAGTTAGAAAATGTTGAGATTGTTGACTCCCAGGTTGCTGTCTGTGAAACAGCCTCAACCAAGGGAAGATGGAGTAAAGTGAGACCCTATCACTTCAACAGGCAGCAAGAGGGAGACCTGGTGGAGTGGTATCAGGGGCATGATATCCTCTACGATAAATCCAAAGAGGATTATCGTAATAGGGATAAGAAGCGTGCGCTTTATGAAAAGAAGGCAATGGAGTATCCTGATTGCACATGTGAGTACATTATGATATATCATGGCATCAGCAGGTGAACCATTTTATGTAATCCATGGTTGAAAAATATGCAGTGTTATTGATGTAAAAGTTATATAATTCACGTAAAAATTAAACTTTGCTAGTAGGTCTGTGCCCTGCAGCTGTAAAGTTATCAGTTGCAGACAACTTTCACAGGTTGTGTGTTTGAAGTTTTAATCCTGTCTCCAAAAGGCCATAAAATTAAATATGCGTGAGGACAGGCAATTAAAACATGCAATGCTTGCCCTAAAAAAGGCTCTTTGTTTTGATCTGTTAATCCTGTCTCCAAGAAATACCACATTAAATATGCGGATGGCAGGCAATTATAACAGGGCAACAATTTTACAGGCCTTAATGGCTTTCTGGTAAATGTCTGTGTACTCTCTGCAACTTGTTATCTCTAGGAATACATCCTATGCTAGAATTTATTTTTAATCCCACCACTCTCCTGTAATGCAGATGAACAACTACTGCAATGGTTTACGAACCAAAGGACAATATATGGTAAAGTAACTGCTCTTGGAACTAAGACGGGGTCTGCTGGCAACAGACTAACAGAGAGAAACAAGTGGATAGAGGAAAAGTGGCGTTTCTTATCCAGCCATATTGTGCGTGTGGTGACCAGAAGTAGTGGTGAAAAGGTACTTATTACTACAACGTTTTACAGTGATGAGGCTCTGGACACACTGTCTAATGTTTTATTGTTATTCCTCCAGCAACAACAGAACATTCAGCAGGTGTTGGATGATCCTCTGGAGGGGACATCTACGCCACGACCATCCGTCAGCCAAGAGCACTCCAGGAGGCAGATGTCGCAGGACATCAACATTGGTGGCACCACACCTGGAGGTGCTGCAGAAAGTATAGCTACAGAGAACATGAATGTTGTAAGTACATAGGGTTTCTGCACATTTCAATTTACATTGCACAATGCATCCATCTACCATTTTGGTTTTATCTAACATGGATTCTTATGTATCAGATCAGGGACCTTGTAAGAGACGGGGTTGATTTATTGAGAGATGGACACAAGGAAATAGCTGAAGACGACTATATGAGTAAAGTCTGGCAGTTTTGTCAATTTGTGTCAACTGCACATATTAATGAAGAACAGTGGAGAATAACATTTACTTTGTTCAATGTGGCAATGCAATACGCAGAGAACAGGGTAAATATGACATCCTGACTTTGTTAATTTATTTTGTGATTTTTGTAAAAGTTCTTTATTTCATGTATTTAATGTGTGTTATTGTCTGTGCAGCTAAAGGCAGCAGCAGCAGCAGCAGCACGTGCACCTATTGCGCCTCGTCCCATGTATGTGCAGCCTCGCCCGTCTCACTTCTTTGATCAGGTATTAAAAAACATATGAACGCTTTAATCAGTGTTGTTGTCTCTGATGTCATCGATTATTTTTGTGTAATGCATTGACTTTGACTAATATATTATTCTCTAATTCAAAAGCATTCAACGAGGCAACGGGGAGGACATTTTACAATGGAGGCAATGCCACAATACCAGGCAGCACAGGTATACTAATTTATTGTGTCTGATAGAACTAAAATGAAATGAGATTGGCAACGATGTAAGGAATTTAAATTAATACACATCCATGAGCAATGTTAATGAGATGCAAGAAAAGCACACGATTCATCCAAAAAGACATAAGACATTGTCCAAAAGTGAACATTTAATTCTTAACTAACCCCTTTTTATGGTCTGTGAAAAAGTTTTCACATGTACTTCATACTTATTTTTCAGAGGCACACCCCATCATCACTCAGTTATACAGAGCTGCAGCCTGCTGCAAGAGCTGAATTCCAATCTGTATATGGAGAGGGCCTAAGTGGAGTGGAGTCACCATTTGATGAAGGGACAGAGGGGAGCTTAGAACTGGGAGATTAGTTCCGTTATCCCTCTGATGTTTATTTGTATCAATATGTTTATTTTGTCTTTTGCCTGTTTGAGCGTAGCATAAGGTGTTCAAAAGCTTTTTACTTATCCGTTTGATTGTCACTGTTTGTTTACTTAAATGCACAATAAAATAGATTTATTTTTTATCAAGATCAAATTGATGTGTGGAAGTCTTCATTTTAATATAACAAGAGTCTCGTGAATTCCTTTCATCATAAAACAGAAAATAGAGGAAGTGGCAAAATATATTCACCTCCCAGTAGATAATAAAATAAAAGAGACAGCACGGTGAATGTGAAACAAAGTCTTTATTCATCTTCTTAAATATAAAACAGCATTGTAGCACATTAAGATAAAATGACCACCTGTGACCTGAAAAAGGGCTTATCAAATATGCAAATCAACAAATGAAGTACAATGAAGTATTTAGAGTATATACTCTATTCCAGCTGATAATGGAGCACAAGCGTAAAATCAGGAAAAAAAAGATACAATGCAATGCACTATGGCTAGTTTTACATCTGCAATCAGATAAACAGATTCAAGAGAACCAATTTTTAAATGAAAGAAAGATGCCATGAAATAATTTACACTAAAATGAAAAAACATAAGACACTTAAAGTAAAATAAATAAAAGTCAGCAGGATTCAAAATCAACATGAAATAAACTTGGAGGTTACACAAAAAGCTGGAGAAACTCAGCGGGTGCAGCAGCATCTAAGGAACGAAGGAGATAGGCGACGTTTCGGGTCGACCCTTCTTCAGATGAAATAAACTTTAATTGTCTGCAAGTGGTCACTCCTCATGCAGTGGTCTCCCTGTGGTTGTCGGCCCCTCAAAATTTTCAGTCCTGCCACGGCACACTGCCCAATTCTGAATCATAGTATGAGCAGAGATGGTCTCGCTGCTCTTTTGCACTGTTGGTCCCCGTGTTCCCTCGAAAACTCTGCAGTGGCACCAAAGTCGCTTCGTTTGCACCACTCCTCCACGCACCTGGTGTGATTCTCCCTGTCTGACTGTCCACGAAGTCACCGTCCTGCATGGCTGTTGCTGATCCTGCAGCTGCACCTCTGATACGGATCAGGTTGTGCAGAACACATGCTGCAAAAACAATAGCCTCAACGTTCTTGGGCTCCTGTTCCATTGTTTTGAGCAAGCATCTAAATCTGTTTGCCAGGATGCCAAAAGCATTCTCTACAACCCTCCTAGCCCTGGACAGCCTGTAATTAAAGTTCCTCTGTACCCTTGTCAAATGTCTGTGTGGATATGGCTTCATCATCCAGCGCCTTAGTGCAAAGGCATCATCAGCAACCATTGAATAAGGAATGTTCGGGCTGTCTTCTCCAGGCAGAGGTTCGGGATCAGGTAAGCCTGCTGTTCCTTTTTCCAATTTCTGGCCAAGCCAGGTATCTTTCCAAATCCTCCCATCAGCGACACTTCCAGGTGTGCCCACATCAACATACAGGAAGTTGTAGTTATAATCCACCACAGCTAACAGCACAATAGAATGAAATTTTTTGTAATTAAAGTAATTTGACCCACCATTGGGTGGACACCGAATGGCCACATGCTTGCCATCCAGAGCCCCACATGTGTGGCTAAAGTTCCATCTGCTTTCAAACCCCAGCGCCACTCTCTTCCACGCATCTGGCGTACTGGGGCAGTCCATCACATCAGCTGCATAAACATCAATAATGGCCTCACAGGTCTCTCGGACAATCCCGCTGATGGTGTTGTGGGCAACCAGAAAGTTTTGTAAGAATCACCTGAAGCCAAGTAGCGGAGGGTGATGGCTAGGCGCAGGCCTGGTTCCAGTGCCTTTCTCATTACCGTGTCATGTTTCATCAGCCGAGGTCCCAAGCTAGTCTTCAGCTCATTAAAGAGCTCTGGTGAAATTCTGAGGAAATTTTTAACTGCTGATTTGTCCTCTTCGCACAGCACTTTAAGCAGCTTTTCATATTGTCCAAAGCTAGATCTCCTTTCAAAGAGGGGCTTTACCCACTGAGACCTCTTCTTAACTTTCCTCACTCTCTCCCTTCTGCCCTCATTACCCAAGCGTTCTTGCATCACATTAAGGGCTGCTGCATACAGCGCTTGAACAAAAAACAGCACCATCCTGCACTCAAATTGCCTTGTTGGAAACATGTCTCCAAATGAGCCAATTTAAACAAGAGAGGCTTTTTATAGTGTGTAAAAAAAACACGTGCTGATTTTTTTACACGTCTGGATACTTTGTCATCTCAAGAGTAAACGGGAGAATAACTTGGTTAACTCGGGAAACGAACGCGGAACATCGCAGTAAACGGCAAAATCCCGCACCCGTGGGAACTCGGTAGAAACACTTGAGCATCAACTTGGGATCTCGTACACTACCACGAGTCTTTCACACGGGGTACCTCGTGGGTCAACTCGCAGCGTGAGACAGGGCCTTTACTAGTGCAGGCAAGGAGTAGCAAGGGGAATACAGTGTTGCAAACATATGCATTTTTGGATCATGGAAGTTCGGCTACCTTCTGCACAGATAGCTTGATGAGAAGGCTATACATTACAGGAGAAAATACTAAAATTTTACTTTGGAGTCATGTGAGTGACTACGTGAAGAAGGCCATTCCCACGCATGCGTGTCGTTTACATCTGATACATTGCGCTCCTTCCAGCGGGTAAGTTTAAAAGACTCAGGTAAGTGTTTTTCAAAACTTAGCTGAAGTCATTGCTCATGGTCCGGAGTGTGTTTCGTTTTTACATATTTCCAGCTTCGGATTATGGGGGATATGTCTAAGAGACGAGTCGCAATCAAACTGGCTGCGGAAGACCACGGGCCTGCGGGCAGCGTGGACCGCCGAATTTGCCTCCAGGACCGCTGGCAGAGCAGCCAGCGGCTACAGACTTGGTGCTGCCAGAAAGCACCTTGGCTACTCCACGGGGGAGAAAAAAAGCCACAAAAAAGTTTGTGAGGGCCCTGGACTCAGAGGAGTCGGGCCAGGAGGTGGACGAGTCCCCTCCTTCTAAGGGAAGTGTTACCGGCAGGCTGGCCCATCTGGAGAGCCTTGTGGAGAGGCTACTCCAGCACGATATGCTCCAAAGGACGGAGCTATCGGAGCCCGGGGAGTATATGGAACCCGAGGTAGCAGCGCCCGTGTAAGGGCTGCATAATATCTCCCTGCCAGATGTTGGGAGCGTACGAGGTCAGTAGTATGCTGACCCAGAGTACGGAGGCACAGTGGGGCTAGAGGGACCATCAGGACTATCTATTGCATCCAAATTTGTGGTCCCAGCCCTCACAGGTGAGCCATTAGATGAAGAGCTCGCTGTGAACATTAATTACATGGCTTCCCATCCACTGCAAGAACAAAAGATGGAGGGGACCACTGCCAGGTACAACACTCCACTAAACTGTGCCTCACTGAATGTCCCCTTTGTTAATCAGGCCTTTTGGGCACACATGGGAGGGGGCGTCCGAGCCCAAGAGGTTAAACTCCAAAGAGTACTCCGGCTACTCGCCTCGGGCATCACGGCCTTTGCTAGGTCAGTGGAGGGGGCGACTCTCTCAGATACACAGCAGGATGCGATGGCATTAATGTGCAATGCACATTTTGAAATCAATTGCATTAGAAAGAATGCCATCCGTCCTGCTATAAATCCTAAATTTGCTGGACTAAGTAAGCCGGGGAATGTACAACCCCCAAACCTCCTGTTCGGAGAAAACCTGACTAAACAGGTTAAAGAACTCGTTGAGGAGTCAAGGACTGTTGGCCTCATGAAGGTGCCTCCGAAGGTATCATCTTCCCGGAGACTGTACCCCTACCCTCCTCTGCATACCAAACGGTTCGCTGGCTATGGCGGACATGGTGCTGAGCAACAAACGCAGAGGCCTTTTTTAGGGCAGGGCCCAAGCCCGGCCATGTTCAAGATGCTGCGCCCTCCAGCAGCCCTACCCCCCAGACCTCGGGGGCAGAAGCAGCGACATCAGCGCCGGTAAAGTCTAAGGTAGGTGAGACTGCAATGGATACATTCCAAGTTGGGGGGAGATTGCAATTTTTCTTACATGAATGGCAGTGGATAACATCTAATCCATTTATACTGCATAGTATTCAAGGTTTCCAAATTGAGTTCATTTCTGGCTTGCCTCCACCCACTCAGCATACACCTGGCCGTACGTTTGTGTTTTCACAACAGGAGTGTATTAGTGCACAAAGAGAATTTGACTCTTTGTTCATAAAAGGGGTAATTGAGAGGGTGAGGCATGAGTCTCAAGGATGGAGGATGTCAAATTATCCTAGATTTGACAGAGCTTAACACCTTTGTGCAGTATAAACACTTCAAAATGGAAACTTTTGTTACTGCCAAACAACTGCTTTCAAGGGATGTTATATGGCAAGCATTGACCTCATGCTTACTATTCAGTGGCCATTCATGAAAGGCACAGGAGATTTTTGAAGTTTAACTGGATGGATCAGTTGTGGCAGTTTAAAGCATTGCCTAATAGATTAACTTCAGCTCCCAGACTATTCACAAAATTGCTAAAACCAGTCCTGGGGTTACCCAGAGCACAGAATCATATTATCATGGCATATTTGGACGACATTTGGGAGTCATTGGGAGGACTTTCGAATTAGCTGAATTTTCTGTGTCAGCTACAAAACTCATTTTTGAAAAGATAGGTATCATAATCCATCCAGTTAAGTCTAAATTGATGCCATCTATGATAATTGACTATTTGGGTTTCACCATTAACTCAGTACACATGTCAGTGACTCTGCCTTGGGGCAAGCAATTAGAGTTAATTGAAGCCTGCAGGAAACGTATTGTTGATAATCACTCTTCTATTAGACATGTGGCTCGGGTAATTGGAAAATGAGTGGCAGCATTCCCAGCTGCTCAGTTCAGGCCTTTGCACTACCAAAACATACAGCGTGCAAAGGAACAGGCACTTAAGCTTCAGAGAGGTCATTTTGATAGACCCATGCAGCTACCAGCTGAAGCTCTGACTGAGTTACAATGGTGGATTGCCAATATTCAGTGCTGCTCCAGTACCATTTTAATCAATACTCCATCACTTATCCTGCAGACTGATGCCGGTGCACTAGGATGGGGTGCAACCGATACCGTCTCGAGCTGCAGTGGCAGATAGGATCTGCAGGAAGCATCCATGCTTCAATCACACGGTATTAACTATTTAGAGTTGTTGGGAGCACTGGGTTGTTGGGTTAAAGGCTTTTTGTACCATCAGGCATCATGTGCATGTCCGACTTCAGATTGACAACACTACTGCAGTAGCGTACATTAATCACATGGGTGGAGGTAAGTCTGTATCCTGTGATAGGTTATCCAATCTCTGGTACTGGTGTTTTGTGAGAAACATCTAGGTTTCAGCTGTCTATTTACCAGGGACGTATAACACAGTGGCAGACACTAGATCACGAAAGTTCAATGATAACAAAGAATGGATGTTAAATCACGAAGTGTTCAATCATATTGTCCTTCGTATGGTGTACCGGACATTGATCTGTTTGCTTCTAGGCTTAATAATCAATTACCAATTTACATGTCATGAGAGCCAGACCCAGGGGCAGTAGCGGTGGATGCATTCTTACTACACTGGGGTGGTAAATTTGTGTATGTTTTCCCCCCATTCTGCCTCATTACTCGATGTATGGCAAAAATTCAGCAAGTTTCCACCACTGGCATTTTGGTAGTGCCAGACTGGCCTACTCAGCATTGGTTCCCTCTGGTTCTAGCCTTAATTGCTCAGCCTTTTATGGCAGTGCCCAAGAGCAGAAATCTGCTGGTACACCCAGTGACAGGGGAAAGCCACCCTCTTCATGACTGTATAAATGTGTTGGTTTGCAGATTCTGAGGAGACCGTTCCTGGGGCTCGGGCTTTCAGAGCGTACCATTGATGTCATCACTGCAGCCTGGAGGAAGAGCACACAGAAACAGTACATCTCTCACATAAGAAAATGGGAGATGTACTGTTCCCGCTCTCACATTTCATATCATATGGCTTCAATTACAGATGTTTTGGAGTTTCTATCGTCACTTTTTCACGATAACAAACTTTGTTACAGTGCTATTAACAGTGCCTGGAGTGCTTTGTCCAATTATTTACGGCTGGGGTCAGCACACCACACAAACAGGTTACGGTGCAGACCATCTCTAGATGGATTAAACAGGTTCTGGCATATGCAGGAGTGGACACTGCTATTTTTAAACCTCATTCCACCAGGGCTGCATCGACATCAACAGCAAGGGATATGGACGTACCTCTTAACCAAATTCTGGCGGCTGCGGGATGGTCGAATGAGAGGACGTACCAGAGGTTTTATAATAAGCCTATCGCCAGATCCGGGATTTTTGCTGATTCCATTTTAAGTTCTGTTTCACAGTTTCCCCCTGGGTGAGAGGGGTCACCGTTTATTTTCTTTCTTGTCATTAAAGCATTAGTATTGTTAAACATGTCATGTTTTGAATGCATTAATTTTCTCACTCGTCCTGGGCAATTGATGCAGCTGTGACGCGTGGTCTCGTTCCTCAGCTGGAATCCTCGTCTGTGATTCCTTTGAAATCACAGACCTTCAAAGTCTTCACATAGTCACTCACGTGACTCCGAAGTAAAACAGTAAGATTAAACGAGAACTTACCAGTTTGAAGTTTGATCGTTATTTTATGAGGAGTTACGGAGCGATTACGTGCCCTCCACTCCCTACCCTCGTAACATAACGATCGTCTGGTAGTTCTAGTCATCTATAAATTACTATGTTAGTTCAATAATGTTTTTCTGTGAATGAAGAGAAATGCTGCGATAGTTATCACATTACATGTATGGAAATATCTAGCCTGAATGAATACAATTTTATACAACTATCTGATGTGTTTACACATGAGACCATGCATATTTCTCATCTAAATATACCCAAGCAAGAAGATTTGAAACAATGGCCTTACTTGAAGGATGTAAAGATAGCTAAAATAAATTCTGGTATCGACCTACTTATCGGAACGAGTGTGTTGAAGGCATTGGAACCTAGAGAGTTTGTCAGCAGTCAAAGGGATGGACCATTTGCTGTGAGAATCTTACTCGGGTGGGTTATCTATGGTTCCTTGAGAAGGAACAACAAAAGCAGGAATGAGAATAACTATCCTGCTGCTGCTGTCAATCGAATATCTACTGTAAAATTAGGAGAGCTTTTGATCAAGCAAATCAATCATGACTTCAATGAAAAAACCAGCATGGAATCAGAAGGAATGTCCAGAGAGGAGATAAAGTTTGTGGATATTATGAATCACTCAGTAAAGATGACAGACGGACACTATTGACTGGACTTATCTTTCAATCAAAGTGTTAGACTGCCGCATAATTGTCGTATTGCAGAGCAATGCACCCAGAATCTGAAACGCAAATAAATGATTGACACTGATTATACTAAAAAGGTACAACAGACCAGCTGAATCAAAGTGACACAGAGCTTTGGTATATCCCACACCATGGGGTGTATCACTCAAAGAAAGGGACCTTGAGGATGGTTTTTGACTGTGCTGAAGTCTTCAAAGTTACATCACTTAACTGTCAACTATTGCAGGGTCCGGACCTTACCAACTCATTCATTGGAGTTCTAGTTAGATTCAGACAAGAACCGGTTGCTTTGATGGCTGATATTAAATTCAGGATTCATCAAGTCAAAATATCAGGAAAGCATATTGACTATTTGCGATTCCTATGGTGGCCTGATAGTGATGCACAAGATCTTGTTGAATACCGGATGAAGGTACATCTCTACGGAGCAGTGTCATCACCAAGTTGTGAAAAGTTTGCATTAAGTAAGATCGCTGAGGACAATAAAGCTCAATTTCCAAAATAAGTAACAAACACAGTAAAGAACTACTTCTATGTGGATGATTGTTTGAAATCCATGTCTTTGGAAGAGGAAGCAATTCAAATGGTAGCACGGGGTACACAAAAGGCTGGAGAAACTCAGCAGGTGCAGCAGCATCTAAGGAATGAAGGAGATAGGCCTCTAAGGAGCGAAGGAGAAATGGTAGCACACCTGACTTCTCTTTGCCAAAATGGAGGATTCATGCTATTAAAGTGGATCAGCAACAGCCGTGCTGTATTGGAAACCATTCCACCAGATAACAGAGCCAAGGAGACCAGAGAGTTGGATTTGGATAAAGGCAATCTGCCGATGGAAAGAGCACTGGGATTGCACTGCTGTGTTGAAACAGATGTGTTTGAGTTCAGAATCTCGATTCAGGAGTGACCATGTACAAGAAGGGGTATCCTATCCATGATTGGTTCTGCTTATGATCCTTTGGTATTTCTTGCACCATTTACACTGCCAGCCAAGTTGATTTTGCAGGATCTATGTACGAGAAAACTTGGATGGAATGAGAGTATAACGCAAACTTTCTCTCAGCGATGGACAGAGTGGTTAGCGGTTCTCGACAAGGTCTCGGAATTCAAAGTGGACCGGTGTATGAAGCCTACAAACCTTGGTCAAATCAGATATGCGCAGCTGCATCACTTTCCAGATTCAAGTGAAAGTGGCTACGATACTGTTTCATATCTAAGACTGGAATATGATAACCATGAAGCACATGTTGCATTCTTAATGAGAAAAGCCAGAGTTGAAGCAGATGACGATTCCTAGAATGGAACTTACAGCTGCAGCCTTAGCTGTTAAAATTAACATAAAATGCTCCAAAAAGAGCTGCAGCTTGGGCTGGAGGAATTCATATTCTGGACTGATAGTACTACAGTGCTTACAGTGCATTCAGAATGTATTCAGACCTCTTCAATTTTTCCGCATTTTGCTACGTTAAAGCCTTATTCTAAAATGTATTAATTTTTTTTAATCATCAATCTACACACAATATCCCATAAGTACTTTTACTTTGCTCCGTTCATCTTTCCCTCGATCCTGACTGGTCTCCCAATTCCTGCCATGGAAAAACATCCGCACAACATGACACTGCCACCAACCTGCTTCACCGTAGGTATGGTATTGGCCAGATGATGAGCGGTGCCTGGTTTCCTCCAGATGTGGTGCTTGGCATTCTGGCCAAAGAGTTCAATCTTGGTTTCATCAGACCAGAGAATGTTTCTCATGCCTTTTGGCAAACTCCAAGTGGGCTGTCATGTGTATTTTACTGAGGAGTGGCTTCCGTCTGGCCACTTTACCATAAAGGCCTGATTGGTGGAGTGCAGCAGGTATAGTTGTCCTTCTGGAAGGTTATCCCATCTCCACAAATTATATCTGGAGCTCTGTCAGAGTGACCATCAGGTTCTTTGTCACCTCCGTGACCAAGGTCCTTCTCCTCCGATTGCTCAGTTTGGCCGGGCTGCCAGCTCTATGAAGTGTCCTGGTGGTTCCAAAGTTCTTCCATTTAAGAATGATGGAGGTCAATGTGCTCTTTGAGACCTGCAATGCTGCTGAAATTATTTTGTACCCTTCCCCAGATCTATGTCTCGACACAATCCTGTCTCGGAGGACTACCGATAATTCCTTTGTTTCCATGGCTTGGTTTTTTCTCTGACATGCACTGCCAACTAATGAACCTTCTATGGATAGCTGTGTGCATTTCCAAATCATGTCCACTCAATTTAATTTACTCCAATCAAGTTGTAGAAACATCTCAAGGATAATCAATGGAAAGAGGATGAACCTAAGTTCAATTTTGAGTGTCATAGCAAAGGGTCTGAATACTTTGTAAATGTGATATTTCAGTTATTTTCGTTTTAATTACTTTGCAAAAAATTCTGTTTTAACTTTCTCATTCTGGAGTATTGTGTGTAGATTGATGATAAAAAAAATAAATAATCCATTTTAAAATAAGGTTGTAATGTAACAAAATATGGAAAAAGTGAAGTGGTCTGAATACTTTTTGAATGCACTGTAAGTACTTCAACAATGAAAACAAACGGTTTCTAACATTTGTAGCAAACAGAATCTCTTATATAAGGAGTGCTACTAATGTATCACAGTGGAAATGTGTTAACACAATGGAAAATCCTGCGGATGAAGCCTCTAAAGGACTAACAGCAGATCGCTTCTTAAGCACTAAGAGATGGATCAATGGACCAGAGTTTCTCTGTAATCCAGACAGAGAATGGCCAAAGCTTGATCTGGGATTTGAGATCTCTGCTGATGATCCAGAAATCAAGCAAGACATCACAGTGAATGTTATTGTTAAGGATTCTTCAGACCCAACGAACAATTTCATTACCCATTTCTCATCATGGAATAAGTTGAAGGCTGTGGTGGCTTGGTTTCTTAAAGCCAGAAAAAGGTTATTGCTGGTTGTTTGAAAAAGAAAGGAGATTACTGAAGGTATCTTTGAAAAGGATCTTGGTAAACTAAAGGAAAAAGTTGAAAATATGTTGCAAGTCTTTAAGGCAGCATACCGCAAACAGTGTTTTCGTCCTGATGATCTTATCAAGGCAGAAAACACAGTTATCGCTTTCTGTCAAAGACAAAGATACAAAGAAGAGATATTGACGTTAATAGCTGATGTACATGGTGTCGAAAGAAAGTCATTTGTACAAACTTGATCCGGTTCTGGAAGAAGGATTTCTGAGAGTAGGGGGTCGCCTGAATAGACTAGCAATGCCTGTAGAGGGTAAGCATCCTATTATTCTCTCGCTTTGTTAGATGTTGATTGGGTTAATTGTTGAGCATTGTCTGGGTTTCTTGAATATCTGGGCAAATGTTGCTATGTTTGCTTCCTTCCAGAAGCTCAGTTTGAATATCATGTATTTGTTACTGTATTATTGGGTTAGGGAAATGTCTATCATGTACTGTTATTGGACTGTAAACATACCACCCCCATGTGGTTCGGCCCCTCAAGGTCCGGGGACCTATAAAAGGTAGCTCCCACGAGGTCCTGTGTCGATCTTCTGGAAGAACGCTTGGGACTGTGTGACCTTTGGAGTGTCTCTGCTTGCACGAGGCCAGAAGGACTTGGCCAAGCAGAAACAAGGATCGAACCCGTGGTGGTTAGGTATAGTAGTGGAAAATTGTTATTGTGTTTTTCCAAAATAAAGTTTAGTTGCTCAAGTGCTTGACTCAGTATTTTATTGACTGAAACTAGACTGGGGGAAGCTTAGAATGAGCTATTTACATTGTGGGCTCGTCTGGGATCCCCAAACAAAAGTTTACGATTAAGGGTGTTGAACTGTTTCGATCGCGAGTGCAGAAATCGGTGTCACTGTGTGGTTTTCGCATTGATTTTCGGCACTTCGCTAGTCGGAGTGGATCGATCATTCGCAGGCTTGGGAAAGGGCCCAACGAGATCATAAAACAGAGTCTAGGAAGCATGTGATACCACTCCTTTGGGTTAGGGCTCCATAAAGCCAGGGTGGGGTTAGAGGTCCTGCTGGGGTTGGGTTAAAGGCCCTTTCCTGGGTTAGAGGACCAAAACTTGGTCATAGTTGGCAGACTGCAGCTGCTTAACGAGAGCCAAACGCACATCCTGTCCCAGATTTGGTATCCAATTGGTGGGGTATTGAAATACAAGTCTAGTTTACGTGCTAAGAGGTGAAGCATTTGACCTGTCATTGCTGGGAGCGCTGATTGGAAAGGTGTGTTCCGAAAATCGGCATCGACTGCCAACACGAAGAGGCTAGGCGCTGACACCCGGTGCCAAGCAGGTGTAAAGGAAGTCCTTTTGACGAGGTAAAACCTAGGTTGGTTAGAGGCCACACATGTGTGAAGATATCTGAATCCATCCCTGGAGTGACGGGCTAGGAATCTCGTAAAGGCACTGGGCTCGGTGGCTAGAGTATAGATTGGCTGGGAATACTCTAGTCCATTTGAGATTTCATTGGACAATTATATTTGAATTTGAGAACCCGCATATGTGGAGTGGTATGCACCAAAACTAATTGATCTGAGAGTGAGTTTAGATTTGCAGAATCAAATTTCCAAATACAGAATTTCACATTGAAGTCCTGCCCGTAAGGTAGAATTTGAATTCTGTCTAAAATGAACTTCGGAGTTTGTGCATGTTTGAGATTGATTTCGAATAGCAGCTGATCAACAGTGAATAGTAACCCACTGATCAATTGTTGATTAGCACCTGATAGTGAAGAGTAACTGAGAGACAGGAACCTGGTTTACTTGGTGAAAAGAACCCGGATGTGAGAGGTACCTCTAATTCTGTAGAACTTAGAGAGGAGGGATAGAGGTCCCTCTATAGAAGTCCAGTCTTGGCAGGGGAAAGTAAAGTTTAGGAGGAAAAGTAGTTCATTTAAAAAGTAGTACTCCTCAGCAAAGAGTACCCCACAAAGGGGTAATCTTCGGTATTAGAGAGAGAGGTTCACTGATTGATAACAGGCATTGAGATTGAGTGTTTGTAAACTGTGTGCTAGCGTGTTAAATTATTATTGTAAATTGTAAAAATCCAGCATCGTCTTTTTTTAGCATCTTTATCAGATCCGAATTGTATAAATACTTTGTGTATGTAAAAAGATTTAGAGTGTGTTAAGATCACGGACCGCTACTTGTATTGTCGGTGTTAGTGCTTAAGGATTTTTGGGTGTTAGATAATTGAAGTAAAAGTGCGTTTGAATTGAATATTTCTATTTGTTTAAATCGGGATTGGAGTCTTGTTAGAATCCGATTCGTGGTGGTTCGATCAGGGTTCGTATTCTTTCGATCGCTGTGTCGGGAGAGGAGTCGTTCCGTTGACCGACTATGCCACGAGGATTTATTAGAGTGTGTAATTCATCGTCATAATAAGTGTCTTGGTTTACTTGTAATCGGGGGAATAATTTCTTGTTTGATTATACCTAGCGTGGTTCAGGTTTATTTGTCTGTGTGATCTTAAAGTGCTCTGAGTGAGAGAGATTGCTGCTTGGGAGAGATTGCTGCAAAAATTTAAATATTAAGAGCTGGAGCCTTAGTTTGGGAAACAGGAGATTCTTTGTTTACAGGCTGAGAGTTGAATGAAGTGATTGTGATTGAGCTGATAAGAAAGTTGAGAGCGCAATTGAATAAGAGCGATTGAGTGGAATGATTGAATAATGGTTGCAAAAGATTGAAAAAACAATTGTGTGAGAAATCTGCTAGACGTTAGTCATTGTGTGGGCGGGATTGCAGTGGTCTTGGAGTCTGAAAGGAAGGACTGAGTGTTGAACAGGTGTGAGTGTTTTGAATCTTATCTGTATTGTGTCTATTGTGCAGGAGGATGGGGAATGTACCTGAGAAGGACCTATCAAATAATCCTGAAAGTCCGATAAGAATAATTTGTGAGAAAATTCCACATGAAGCCGAGAGATTAAGAAAATTATCGGGTAAATTAAATAGAGTTTTGAGGAACGAACTTTGGCCGATAGGTGGGCTGAAGTCTATAGTAGGAATAACCTACATAGAGACAATTGTTAGATGATATGGAAACAGTGAAGAAGGGATCGAGCTTATTGAAATATGAAAAATGTTCTTCACTGAAAGGAAAGTAAATAAATAAGTCGTTTTGCTTTCCACTTTAAGAATGGCAGCGTTCAAGTTATGTATTAGAATGGAAAAAGAGAGAACTGGTCCTTCTCTAGACATTCCGAAACAGGGAAAGGAAGATAGTGGAAGCCAGCAGCAGGAGCAGGAGAGAACATCAGCTTTTAAAGGAGATATGACTGCGATGGTTCTTAAAGGGGAGGTGCCGACTAAAATCAAACATTAAGTTTAGTAAGAGTGCCGCGGTTAGCGTGGATCTCGAAGGGAGAGAAGCCCAATATATACAAGGGTGGGTAGACTTTTTCAGAACAGAGTCACAGCATTCCTCTCAGGACTCTCATGTTCTGAGTTCGGAGACACCATGTGCAGCTTGCGAACAGGGCGCCCGAGAGGAGTCAGTGGTATCTTCGACTCCACTCACTAAATTCAAATCCAAAGTAGGAAAATCGGGAAAGGACTCTAGCTCCGATGATTGCTTCACCAGCAGAGGATAGCGTTGGGGATCAAGGAGTTAGAAGGAAGGTTCTGCAGAAGTGGGTGCCAAAATGAATTGGGAAATCGAGTGGGCAAGTGAAAGAATCCTTCCTAAAGTGTAGAGATTCAGGTAGCAGAATGAGCAGCTTTTCTGAGGGTGAAACAGCAGGAGACTATGAAGTGGCTGATCCTGACATCGCTAACATTACAAGATCAGAGCAAATTCCGATCGATATGGATATGGAACAGATTCCCCATAGGCAATTCTCTAGTAGGAAGCTGCCCACTCCGCCTTTAGAATTAGATACCGCAGTAGGTGCAAATTATCCCTGGGCCACAGACGTCCACATTTCAATGCAACTTGGTTCGACGGCAGCTAAATCCTTCCAGAGACGCGGATTAAGAATCCAGAAATGGGAAGTAACTTCGAAGGAAGGTAAGGAGGAGGAGGAATTTAAAGCATGGATAGACATGCCATTTCGAGAGCCGACTTTTCCTCGGTTTGGTTGGAGGAGGTATAGAGCTGTTAGACCTGATCAATGTTACAACTGTGGGAAATCAGGACATTGGAGCCCATCTTGCCCTGTGAGGTAATACCGAGAAGGAAGAGGGCAAAGAAGCGGGCCACGGGGTCTAAGAAGTCAGTGGATCCCTAGAGGTTACAAGGACACTTGGGACCCCGAAGGTAGAGGAAGAGGACACTGGCCAGAAGATCAGGGAGCAGAGACATTCTGGCAGCCATTCCGATAGCCCTGATCTGCCAGCTAATACAAATTATGAAATCTGAGGGCATCCTCACATGGCCCAATAATAATAATAAATTATAAGAACAAGAAAGAACACCACCCCTTCCGAATCCCAGGAAGAGAGTCACAAAGAATCTAATTGGGATCGAGAAACCTAATGTGGCAACGAGATAAGAAATAAAGAGAACTGAACTGGCACTAGGGAGAGAAGAAATGAATTTATTGTGCAGGAGGTACGGGAGTAGGGAAAGGAGCTATTGTACTAACTTGTTACTAAGTTGTTGTGCCTGCAGGACAGTATAATCTACAGCATACTACTATCTGGGGAGTGAGGTAAAGAGTATGTGGACCCTTGAGAATGGGCAGAAGATACAGCTCGGGTAAGGTAGCTCCCCAGAAAAAAAGACCAACAACAAGGAAGAAATGATACTGTCCTGTCCCTTTAAGATACATCTGGGAAGGCCAACAGATGGAGAAAGCTGCTCCTCAGTATCCCTACTCCTTTGAAACTAACATCAAGGCAGAAGAAAAAGATACCTCGCTAGTGCCCAACTTTAACATCATCTAACTTTGGACACCAGTGAAGGAAAAAAAATAACACCATCCAACCTTTTCTAAAAGATACAGACAGCCTATGATGACTATTGGGGCAAGTTCTAATTTGAAGAATTGAATTTGAATTTGAAAATAGACACTCCTTTGTGTTTTGGGTCAAAACACCTACTTTGCACCTAAATTATAGTTATTAGAAATAAATTGACGGAATTTTGAATTTGATCTCTAAATTGTATGGTAAATAATTGGAGGGACTTTAAAGTTTGAGATTTGGAACTGACTTGTGAGATTTGGCAAAGGATAACTTAAAGTTTGATTATTAATTGGGTAGCCAATTATTAATTTGGCAGCCAAAGATGGGAAGGATTATTCAAAGAACATCAGGGAAGGATGGAACTTGGGAAGATCTGGTAACATGGAAGAACTATTCAGGGAACATGAGAGTTGGAATTGGAGATAGTAAAAAAGAGGAACTGTGAGCAGCAAGACTTCCCTTTAAGAGACCAAAGTTAGCAAACTAGAAAGTTACTTAGAGGTAAAAGGAAATTAGTTATGAGAAAGTACCCCTATTGACTGAGAGATGAGCCAACATACTAAGGAAGAAGTACTGGAGGAGAGTTTATTGAATTAGAAGGAGAAATGAGGAAATGGGTGTTGGGATATCAGAGTTGATGTATTTGACTGGTGGATCTAAATTGTTTAACCCTTGATAGTAAAGCGGCTTCTATTATCAAGGTGGAAATAAATTGTCCCTAGAATTGGCATTCTTAATTGGCTTTATGATAAAATTGACAACATATGGAAATTGATTGATTAAATTTGAACAGCTGGGAATTCCACAGGAATTGGAATGGAATCGTGTTATCGACCACAAAGCTGTGGAATGAGAAGGGTGAGATGGACCTTGAAATTTAAAATATTAAATTGAAGGCTGAGACTGAATTTGGTTAAATTGAAACATTCTTCATGGTTTGCTTTAAATAAGAGTCACACCTGTAGGGAAATCTGGACTGAACCCAGCTGAAATGTATATGAGAAACCATCATCAGATATACATTAAGGAACATCATGTGAATACGGAGAAGGCTGATTAGCGTTGATCCTAGGATAGTAAAGAGTATAATATAGAACAGAATGAAATAGAGATAGTTATTGTGAAATGGCAAAGGGATAGTATTGGCAGAACAGAATTACAGTGAATGTATGGGAAAGCATTAGTGCATGAATAGTAACTTGCTTTGTCCCACATTTTTCAGGAATTATAGGTTATAGGTTTGACTATGGAAAGGGATGGAAGAATGGGCTACAACACGGATGGATGGGATTCGCGCCCACGAAAATTCGGGAGGTGAAGACTCATCAGACGGAAATTATGAAGCTACGCCCACATAAACTCAGGAAGCTTGATAAGATTCTGGGAAGAAACATCATCGTCTTGTTGTTGTTAATAGATGGAAAATGTAATAATCATACATATGTATATCTGGTTATCTGATTATTTGGTTAACATAAATGTTGATTTATCATATATGATAAAAGGAAGGAATGTTAATTCTGGGCAAATTGGAGATGCCAGGACACTAAAATTGAGTAAAGGCTTCGTGCTGCTTGGCCATTGTCAATTTAAATGTGCCTTCTGTAGAAATGGGACAATCTGCAGAATGGTGCCAGCTTGTCTGGAGCCTAGATAAGAGTTGCGGGGAAAGAATGGGATATCTGCAGATTCTTACAATTTGGTGTAAATTGCATGAAGTGGATTGGGTGAATGCAAACCAAACAAACACATTGTAAATACTGTTGCAATGCTTTACTTTGCTAGATGTTGATAGGGTTAAGTGTTGAGCCTTGTCTGGGTTTCTTGAATATCCGGACAAATGTCGCTATGTTTGCTTCCTTCCAGAAGCTGCGATTGAATACAATGTATTGGTGACTGTATTATTGGGTTAGGGAAATGCCTATCATGTACTGTGTTGGTCCATATCTGTTAATGGACTGTAAAGATCCCACGAGATCCTGTGTCAATCTTCTGGAAGAACGCTTGGGACTGCGTGACCTTTTGGAGTGTCTCCGCTTGCACGACGCTAGAAGGGCTTGGCCAAGCAGATACAAGGATCGAACCTGCAGTGGTTACATATAGTAGTGGGGAACTGTTATTGTGTTTTTCCAAAATGAAGTTTAGATGTGTTATATATATATATATATGTATGTATATATGTATGTATATATGTATGTATATATGTATGTATATATGTATGTATATATGTATGTATATATATATGTATGTATATATGTATGTATATGTATATATATATATATAATACAACCATACCATCAGTCACACACCCCATCCGCCCCATCCTGGCTAATTAAGAGTGAAGAGTGCACCTACACTTAACAAAATTTAACAAACCGGCCCTTAGTCTGGCAGAACCTGCAAGTCTGTAAAGCTTGACAAAAAAGGTCGCCATTTGTGAAAAAATGTTTCAGTACATCCCCTCAATGTATATTTAATTTTCTCAAGTTTAAGAAAAAACACTACATCTTTGAGCCACTGTGACACAGAGGGTGGGTTAGGGGATTTCCACTGTAGGAGTAGGCGACGTCTGGTTATTAAAGATGTAAAATTAATAATTTATTTTTGCACAGAGTTTAATTGACCTGACTCATCCGGGGCCCCAAAGATGGCAATCAATGGACAGGGCTGTAGAGGTATTCCCATTACGGTATACATATTAAAGTAGCCGGACCAGAAATTATGTAATTGTGGACAAAGAAAAAACATATGGCTCATATGACAGTGTGGGCCTGAACATTTATCCTCCACCTCTGGATAAATCCCAGACAATCTTGATTTAGAAAAATGGACCCTGTGTATAACCTTAAACTGAGTGAGTGCAAGACGAGCACAAGACGTAACAGTACATAGCCCACCCACAATGTTATCCCATCATTCCTCAAAAGGTTGAGGTCCCAGATCTTCCTCCCAAGCAGCCCTTAGAGTTGGACTGATCGCAAAGATCCAGAATGCAGTTATACATCTCTGAAACAATCCCTCTTTGTTGTGTCTTGAAAGTAAACATACTATCCCATATTTGTCATGGAGGTGAAGAGGGAAAATTAGAAAAACATTTAGAAACAAAGTGTCTAACTTGAAGTACCTAAAAAAATGATTTGCTGGTAATCCATACAATTATGATAAATTGGTAAAGCTGTTAAAAAATACCATCTGAAAACAGATTAAGAAAACATTGTATACCTTTGTTATGCCATACCGAAAAAACGGAATCCAAATGTGAGGGAGGAAACAGGTGATTGTTACATAATGGACCTAAGGGAGATGCAGCTACAAATTTGAAATGTTTCCTGAATTGATACCAAATCTTTAAAGTATTAATCACAACAGAATTTTTGGTAAACAATGACTCAGTATTTTATTGACTGAAACTAGACTGTGGGAAGCTTAGAACAAGCTATTTACATCTCCACCACATCCCTGAGAAGTAATGGCAATCGAAGTTAGAGTTTGAGAAGGTATAGAAACTGCCATTATAAAAAGTAGGTAAGTAAGTATGCATGACAAAATAAGTATTACCCATTGAAGTGCTGGAGTAACTCAGTGGATCAGGCTGCATCTCTGTAGAATATGTTTAGGTGAAGTTTCTAGTCACCTCTTCTAATGAAGGATCTTGACCCAAAACATTGCTCATCCAATTCCATTCTGTAGAACGGAACGGTTCAGGAGATCCGTCACCCCTGCAGCCATTAGATTTTATAATTCGGACCGTTAGGCTGTAGGGGGATGCATTTTTGCATTTTTAAATTTGTAATTGTTAATTATTTGTCTTTTTAAGTATTTATTGCTCTCAGGTAGTGTCCACATGGTATTTTATGTATTTTCTGTCTGCGTTTGTTTTGAATGTGCGGGTTTGTTGGTTGGGGGCTTCTGAACATCTGAATTTCCCTGAGGGAATCAATAAAGTATTTATTATTATTATTAAAACATTGTTTATCCATGTTCTCCAGAGCTGCTGCCTGACCTGCTACGTTTCTCCAGCACATTGTGTCCTTTTGTGCAATAGCCAGCATCTGCAGTTCCTTGTGTCTATATTACTCATTGAACCTTGCCTTTTGTCCCTGGGCTTCTGCCATCACAAACAGTGGATATCATGGAGGAACTCAGTTGAGCAACATTATGAAGGGATGAAGAGAATCAGGAAAATGAGCGGCAATGCAATGGAGGGAGGATGGTATAGGAGATGGGGCTCCGACATTTTTGCCACCTCCAACACTAGCCACATCTTCCCATCCCCACCCCTTTCTGTTTTCCACAGAGACTGTTCCTTCCATAACTCCCTGGTCAATTTGTCCCTTCCCACCCAACCCACCCCCTCCCCAGGTACTTTCCCTTGCAACTACTGGAAATGCTACACTTGTCACTTTATCTCCCCCCTCGACTCCATCCAAGGTCCCAAGCAGTTTTTCCAGGTGAGGTAGAGGTTCACCTGCACCTCCTCCAACCTTATCAACTGCATCTGCTGTTTCAGCTGTCAACTTCTCTACATCGGCGAGACCAAGCGCAGGCTCGGCGATTGTTTCGCCCAATACCTCCGCTCAGTTCGCACTAACCAACCTGATCTCCCGGTGACTCAGCACTTCAACTCCACCTCACATTCCGAATCTGATCTTTCTGTCCTGGGCCTCCTCCATTGCCAGAGTGAGGCCCAGTGCAAGTTGGAGGAACAGCACCTCATATTTTGCTTGATGAGTTCACACTCCAGCAGTATGAACATTGACTTCTCTAATTTCAGAGTCCTTAATTTCTCCCTCCTTCCCTTCCCCTTCCCAGCTCTCCCACAAGCCTACTGTTTCCGCCTCTTCCTTTCTTTTTCCCACCCACCCTGACATCAGTCTGAAGAAGGATCTCGACCCGAAACGTCGCCTATTCCTTCTCTCCATAGATGCTGCCTCACCCGCTGAGTTCCTCCAGCATTTTTGAGTCTACCTTTGAGTCTCTCTCAAAGGCCTTCTACAGTGTTCAAGCCCAGATTTTTCAACAAATGTTCTATGCATAGTGGAAAATATTGCTCTAGGTGAGTACTTACATTTCAGTTTCTGTGTATGCCAAGCACCGTCTCTACCACACAAAAATAGTGTAAAACTGCCTCAGTTAATATCTTAAGGGGCTGTCTCACTTGGACGACCTAATCCGCGAGTTCTGGAAAGTTTGACTAGCAATCACCCATACACTAGCACTACCCTACACACTAGGGGCAATTTTGCATTTTTTATCAATGCCAATGCACCCGGGGAAAACCAATGCGGTTACAGGGAAACCATACCAACTCCATACAGACAGTACCTGTAGTCTGGATCGAACCAGGGCCTCTAGCGCTGTAAGAATGCAACTCTACCGCTGCACCACTGTACCAAAATTGATGTAATAACATTAGGAACATTGGAATTACTGGATCACGAAAACCTGAAGTTATCTACATCACCTATTACAATGCTGAATGATACAATAATAATACCATTAACTAATTGTAATCATCATTCTTTATTAATTAATCTTTAGCAGGCCCAAGAATTAACACACGGAATGATCCTAATAATGGAACTTGAGGAAACAGAAATCAAATTTACCAGTTCCTGCACTATCCCATGTCACATCACAAATTATTAACGTACAGTGTCCTGACATTTTAATTACTGTTTACTGGTTTAATTACTATCAAATTCATATTTTATTGAATCAGCACTAACAATTTTCACCATCCAGTTAAGCAGCCCTTTCTACACTGTGCAACTACAATGGCAAAGCAACCTTCACGATCAGACAACCATTTACACATAATCAGAATTTAAACCTCATAATTATTACACATTGTTCATTTAATTCACAGGCAGATTAATGATCTCTCAATAAAATGCTCCACTTGAATAAATTGTGACTTCTACTACTTTCTCAGTTACAAGTCAGTGAATATTTGATTCTCTGCCAGTATCAGAGTAGGAAAACCAAAGGGTTGTGGAATGCCAATGAGTTCCCACTACTGTATAGTGTGATACATAAAAAGGATGAAGACTACAGTACATCTTGCTTGTAGCTGCATGTGTGGTACTTAGCTGGCTCCACAGGATCGGTAAGTCACTACATGGCTCTACACTAAACCCCTGCTGGTGAACTAATTGGACTTAATACTGTTTTCTAATGTTGGTATGATCACTACTGCTGTGTGCACTGAACTGCAATGGTGAAAAGAAGAATGATGGCAAGTTAATTCAAGAACATCAATGATATATGATTACTGCCATGCACTAGTGCAGAATTAACAACAGGAGTGGTTGGGATTGTTACAGATTATTAATGCTGTTCATTTAATGACCAGAGAAGTGAACATTCAAATAAAAAAGTGGAAAGACACCCAATCAAGACCACCTTGTTCAATAATAAGCACAGTTCACATTTCAGTATAAATCAATCTTTGTTTAGTTTCCTTGACGAAAGCAGTAAGCATGAAGAAGTCTTACAGGGATTGAGAATTATACAGATGTAAAAAGGGCCCATAACTGTAAACAGGCTTAATTAACTTAATCCCATATCTGTGTAATATCTTAGGGCGGCACGGTGGCGTAGCGGTAGAGCTACTGCCTTACTGTGCCAGAGATGTGTGCTTGTCTGTACAGAGTTTGTACGTTCTCCCTGCGACCTGCGTAGGATTTCTCCGAGATCTTCCCATTCCTCCCATACTTCAAAGACGTACAGCTTTGTAGGTTATTTGGCTTGGTATAAATATATAAATGTATATTGTCTCTCGTGTGTGTAGAATAGTGTTAATGTGCGGGGATCGCTGGTCGGTGTGGATTCAGTGGACAGAAGGGCATGTGTTCCATGCTGTATCTCTAAACTAACTAAACTAAACTAATGGTAATTCTTTGAAAAGCCTTCACTTTTTTTTATAGTTCTAAGATCAAGATTTAATAGCGCTATCTGCATTTTGCTTGGGGTGATATCAGTTGCTGAGTGCTACAGTTAACAATGACAAAGTCTGGTGACAAATCAAGATACCTTTTGTATTCATTCATCAATGCACTCAGATCCAACTTTTGAAACTATTCTTCATGGTACCAGATGACATTTTCATTCTGCACTCTTGCACTGCTGACCTATTGTCCTGGTTTATTATTATGAAAGACAGTCTTTGCAAGAATTGAGAAAGAAAGGGCATCTGTTTAAGTACTTACTTTAATGGAAATATCAAAACTACCTGATTTTTTTTTAGCTGAATTTTTAACAAGCCAGTCGCATTCCTTTCAACCACTATTAGTCAAAACAAAACATTAGACTGCTTTGTCATACTGAAAAATACGTTCCTTCCTGCTACTTTATTAACCTCGTGAGTGCCAATACTTCCAGGAAATCGCTCTTCCAAGGCAGATATTATTTATAACACAGTAGGACATGTATTAAGGCCGACCGTAACTCTTGGCTGAAAGTCTTGCGGACAGGGTTCAAGTTGAGCACCAGTTTGTCTGAACCGCAAAGCATAAAATATTAAATTCCAGGCCATACGTTCAGAAGCCCATAGCATTCCCCGGTCCAAACCTGGTGTGAAGAGTAAAATGGTCGATGAGCAGGGGATGACGTTGGGCAACAGAGGGTTATCATAAGGGATTTTGGAAGCACTAAAGGGCTTGAGAGCAGGAAGCAAAGTCTGGCGAAAAGGAGATTGAAAGCATCCATATGGGTTTTGAGACACATTTCTGAATAGTTAAAAATGAATAAGCTGCTTGCATATTTGAAGCACGACTGACCACAGCTATTTGACGCCACTTAAGCCTAAAGATACAATTTCCTTATGCTGGCCTCCAATTAAATTGGCACTGGGCCCAGATAACATTTTGTATTTAAAGATGGATTCTGCTGTCTTTCAGCCAGTCTGCCAATCTTTGGCACAGCGCAGATTACACTCAGAACTATGAGGAGGCAGAGGGACTAGCATGGGTACTGCAGTTTGATTACCACATCAAAAATAACCAAAATATTTGGATGTTCATCAATCACACAGATTGTACAAACTCTTACTTCTGATCCAGGAGCTTTATATGCCAGGTATGCACATTAAGAATTCAGGCATAGAAATCATCGGACTCACGGAATTTTCCGTCTATTAGTTCGATATTCTGTACATATGCAGCATGCAGCAAGCACATTCATCTCTGTATTGTAAGTGATGAACTTAGAATCCATGCCACTAGGAAAAAGTAGCACAACTTCTCCAATGTTACAAGTGGCTTGATTCGCATCCTGTGTTAATTGAAATAATCTATATACTTATAAAACCGGAAGTGGCGGCGCTGCTTGGCAGCTGCGGCTCACCTGCAGTCCGTCTGTATTTTATTTTTGGCTTCGTGTCTGTTATTTTTGTCTCCGCACACACACCCTTCCTGAACTCCCTCTCGCCCACACATCCCTCCCCAACACCCCCCATCCTCCACACCCCCCCTTTTCCACAGGGAGAGTTTCAGGCAGGGGGGAGCGTCCTGCAGCTGGGGACGGGATGACTCCTGACGGGGGCCGGTGGTGGGGAGCGCCCTGCAGTGGGGGAGGGGGACGGCTTCAGGAGGGGGCTGTCAGGGGCCTGGGGGGGAGGGTCCTACAGTGGTAGGCCATGGCAGCGCTACCTCCACCAACCCCCTTGAAGCCTTCCCTTCCCCCGGGTGCAGGATATTCCCCCCTTCCCCATCGGCCCCCGACAGCCCCCGCCTGAAGAACGCAACAAGAGACGGCACACATACAGACCTCCCCTCCCACCTCACACCCCCCATCACACACCCCCTCCCCTCAGAATATTCAGTATATAATTTGGAATGTTATGTTTCAGTAGTACAAGCCATTGGTGACGCCACATTTTCAATACTATGTTCAGTTTTGGTCAACCTACTATAGGAAAGATGTCATTAAGCTGGAAAGAGTGCAGAGAAGATTTACGCGCATCTTGCTGGGACTTGAGGGCCTGAGTTATAGGGAGAGTTTGGGCAGGCTGGGACTTCTGTTGTTGCAATGCAGGAGTATGAGGGCTGATCATATTGACGTGTATAAAATCATGAAAGGTATAGAAAGGATTAATGTATAGAGATTTTTAACCAGAGTAGGGGAATCATGAATCAGAGGATGTTGGTTTAAGATGAGATGGGAGAGATTTAACAGGAACTTGAGTGGCAACTTTTTCACACAGAGGGTGGTAGATATATGGATTAAGCTCCCAGAAGAGTTGGTTGAGGCAGACACTATGACAAAGTTTATAAGATATTCTGGCAGGTATATGGATAGGAAATGTTTGGATGGATATAGGCCAAATGCCTGCAGGTGGAACCTGCATAAATGGGCATCTTGGTTGGCATGGGGAAATTGGATGCTGTATGGCTCTATTTGACATTGTTGTTTCTTACTCATATAGAAACATAGAAACATAGAAATTAGGTGCAGGAGTAGGCCATTCGGCCCTTCGAGCCTGCACCGCCATTCAATATGATCATGGCTGATCATCCAACTCAGTATCCCGTACCTGCGTTCTTTCCATACCCTCTGATCCCCTTAGCCACAATGGCCACATCTAACTCCCTCTTAAATATAGCCAATGAACTGGCCTCAACAACCCTCTGTGGCAGAGAGTTCCAGAGACCCACCACTCTCTGTGTGAAAAAAGTCCTTCTCATCTCGGTCCTAAAGGATTTCCCCCTGATCCTTAAGCTGTGACCCCTTGTCCTGGACCTCCCCAACATCGGGAACAGTCTTCCTGCATCTAGCCTGTCCAACCCCTTAAGAATTTTGTAAGTTTCTATAAGATCCCGTCTCAATCTCCTAAATTCTAGAGAGTATAAACCGAGTCTATGCAGTCTTTGTTCATAAGACAGTTCTGACATCCCAAGAATCAGTCTGGTAAACCTTCTCTGCACTCCCTCTATGGCAATAATGTCCTTCCTCAGACTTGGAGACCAGAACTGTACGCAATACTCCAGGTGTGGTCTCACCAAGACCCTATACAACTGAAGTAGCACCTCCCTGCTCCTATACTTAAATCCTTTTGCTATGAAAGCTAACATACCATTCGCTTTCTTCACTGCCTGCTGCACCTGCATGCCTACTTTCAATGACTGGTGTACCATGACACCCAGGTCGCGATGCATCTCCCCTTTTCCTAATCGGCCACCATTTAGATAATAGTTTGCTTTCCTATTTTTGCCACCAAAGTGGATAACCTCACATTTATCCACATTATAATGCATCTGCCAAACATTTGCCCACTCACCCAGCCTTTCCAAGTCACCTTGCAGTCTCCTAGCATCCTCCTCACAGCTAACACTGCCCTCCAGCTTAGTGTCATCCGCAAACTTGGAGATATTGCCTTCAATTACCTCATCCAGATCATTAATGTATATTGTAAATAGCTGGGGTCCCAGCACTGAGCCTTGCGGTACCCCACTACTCACTGCCTGCCATTGTGAAAACGACCCGTTTACTCCTACTCTTTGCTTCCTGTTTGCCAGCCAGTTCTCTATCCACATCAATACTGAACCCCCAATGCCTTAAGTTTATATACTAATCTCTTGTGTGGGACCTTGTCGAAAGCCTTCTGGATGTCCAGATACACCACGTCCACTGGTTCTCCCCTATCCACGCTACTAGTTACATCTTCGAAAAATTCCACAAGATTCGTCAGACATGATTTACCTTTCGTAAATCCATGTTAACTTTGTCCAATGATTTCACCACTTTCCAAATGTGCTGCTATCCCATCTTTAATAACTGACTCTAGCAGTTTCCCCACTACTGATGTTAGACTAATTGGTCTGTAATTTCCTGTTTTCTCTCTCCCTCCCTTCTTAAAAAGAGGGGTTACGTTTGCTACCCGCCAATCCTCGGGAACTACTCCAGAATATAAAGAGTTTTGAAAGATTATCACTAATGCATCCACTATTTCCGGAGCTACTTCCTTAAGTACTCTGGGATGCAGCCTATCTGGCCCTGCGTATTTATTAGCCTTTAATCCATTCAATTTACCCAACACCACTTCCCGACTAACCTGGATTTCACTGAAGTCCTCCTTTGACCCACGGTCCCCTGCTATTTCCGGCAGATTATTTATGTCTTCCTAGTGAAGACGGAACCAAAGTAGTTATTCAATTGGTCCGCCATATCCTTGTTCCCCATGATCAACTCACCTGTTTCTGACTGCAAGGGACCTACGTTTGTTTTAACTAATCTCTTTCTCTTCACATATCTATAAAAACTTTTGTAGTCAGTTTTTATGTTCCCTGCCAGTTTTCTTTCATAATCTATTTTTCCTTTCCTAATCAAGCCCTTTGTCATCCTCTGCTGGTCTCTGAATTTCTCCCAGTCGTCTGGTATGCTGCTTTTTCTGGTTACTTTGTACGCATCATCCTTTGCTTTGATACTATCCCTGATTTCCCTTGTTATCCACGGATGCACTACCTTCCCTGATTTATTCTTTTGCCAAACTGGGATGAACAATTTTTGTAGTTCATTCATGCAGTCTTTAAATGTCTTCCATTGCATATCCAACGTCAACCCTTTTAGAATTGATTGCCATATCTACTGATTCCACATTTCCCCAGCTTTATATTTTTCGTATGCCAAACAAGATGCCTATTTATGCAGGGTTTGTGATAAATGAAAAATTATACAATTGCAGAAAACAGAAATTCCATGTATAATGTTTTACAAAAGAATAATCGAGTCATAGCGTCATTGGCCTACAAATTTAAACTAAACTGATTCCTAATGGTAGCAATTTTACAAAATTTTGAGATAAAAAAAATCAAGTCTACAATTTATCCCATCAGATAAAGCATAAAAAGAAGTTTAATTTGACACCTAATTCACTTTCATGTCTTCAGTATTAAAAATGTTATGGCCATTTTCATGCTCAGAAATTAGCATCTTGTTCCCTATTGCTTTTCTATTGACTTAACACAAAAGCTGTGATCAAGGACAGTCAAAAGCCCATAACTTTCTTAAAAATTAAGAGAACTGAATGAAATTTTCAGTTATTATAGATTGAAGCATTCTGAAACAAATATGAAACAATCTTACTTGGATGTCCTGAAATTAAAGCATATAATTAGTTTGTTACCTAATTGTAGCTAATTACAAAATTCAATTACTAGATCTAAACATCTATCAATTTCTTACGAAAAGGTTAACATTTTAAAAAAGCCTAAGTGTTTAAATAACATTCACACAATAATTCACAATATAACATGATTTTTAAATCTCGTTGTCATTCATTTATAGGCCAAATTGAAGGAATTTAGTGTTTAATTCCTGTAAATTAATGGCCATTTAAATCAACTTGCGAGTGGGTTTTTGTGGAACGCGATGGATTGGAACATTGTGGTTTGCGGTGAATTGGTTTGCGATGAATTGGTTTGCGTCTCCCAGTCGGCAGGAAAAATTTTGATTAAAGGCTTCCTAAGAAACACGTTTTTATGTAAAAATAAACTGTGTACCTTCTTTTGTCCCCTACGTAAAATCCGTCCCATTATTGGCGTTGACGGTATTAAAAGATGATATTTAGTTTACACCTGCTTTTAATTTTTCCAGCGGTAATTTTAATAAACTTAATAAAACGGCAGTCGAAGCGATTTTTCTTCAGCAACTAAAAAGCCTGTTCAAAATTGATTTGAATAGTCTGAAGTAAAATCGCATTTTAAACCCGCCGCCCCTCTCAAAAGCGCCAAAGTCGCGCACACGGTCAGTGGCAGAACCGCAGCGCTGCTAAATGTAAGTTTTGTAACATACCTACTAATGGATTTAATAATATTATTTACCCTCTTTTATCATTGAAACACCAAGATGTAAACAGAAATGCTTTGTGTCTTTTGTGTGTGTTATATTCGGCAAAATAAAGTCATGGGATACAGCATGGGAACAGGATCTTTAACCTTCTCTCCATTGATGAACTGTACACTGCAAGGGCTAGGAAGCGAGCAGGCAAGATCATCTCTGACCCCTCTCGCCCTGGCCACAAACTCTTTGAATCACTTCCCTCTGGAAGGCGACTCCAGACAGTCAAAGCTGCCACAGTCAGACATAAGAACAGTTTTTATCCACAAGTAGTTGCTCTACTCAACAACCAAAAATCTGTAGCCTCCCTTTGATCTGGTATTTTGTTGGTTCACATGCTTGATCAATGGTATTTTATCATTAATGTTTTATTATTATTATTATTAATGTTTAGTGTTTTCTGAATCATTCGTAACTGTCACTGTATGTCATGATGTTACTTGTGGGTGGAGCACCAAGGCAAATTCCTTGTATGTGAATACTTGGCAAATAAACTCACTTACTTACTCAACCTAACTCATCCATCCTCACTAAGATGACCTTTCTAAGTACCCATTTGCCCACTTTTGTCCCATTTCCCACCAAATCTTTCCTATCCATGTGCAAATACAAATGCCTTTTAAATGGTGTTTTGGTACGCCTCAACTACTTCTGGTGGCTCTATCCACATATACGCCACACTCTTTGCGAACATGTTGCCTCTCAGTTCCTATTTAATTTTTCCCCTGTCATCTTAAAGCTATGCCTCTGTAAGATTATCCTTCAGCCCCCTCTACTCATGGAATAAGGGCCAAGCCTGCCCATTCTTTCCCTAGAGCTCAGGCCCTCGAGTCCTAGCAAATTATTGGTCAACTTATTGGTCAACTATGACCATTTGTGTGTGTGCTACTGTAGGTCACTGGAAGTTTGCAGAGCAGGTATATCATGCAATTAACCAGCACGCAACACTCATTCAATGCCAAAGCTTCCTGTTCATAGCTAATGTCCTCCATTAATCTGCCAGAGCCTGCTGGAGGTTCACTTTCTGAAAGCAATAATTCACCTCCACCTCCACCTCTAAAGCTGGTTACACGGATGATCAATAGACTGCTGATAAAATGCTGATTGGTGTCAACCAATCATTACTAAGATGCCACTAAGAATTGATGGTTTCGAGAGCACTTTATTATCACTAAAGACTATATGGAGTCATGCAGTAGGAATAATTGGGCTTTGTCTTGACTACAAGAGCTAATTGATCCAAGCTGTGGGGGCTTCAGTATTTGCCTTGGAGTACAAGATGATTGGGAGAATGAGCTGAGGCCACACAGAACAAAACAAGCTACTGGACAAGTGAGGAAGAGGAAGTGTGAGAGGAAGAGGAAGAATATTCTCAGCAAGAATTTCAAGAAAATAGTAAGATTAGATGAGAACTTACCAGTTTGAAGTTTGATCTTTATTTTATGAGAAGTTGCGATGAGGGATTACGTGAAGAAGCCTGCCAGCTGGCATGTGCATCAACCTTCAAAGCAGCGGTGTGAAATCACAGAAAACAGTTGCTGAACTGATTATAGTAAGATTCGAGAAAGAGAACTATCACATGATGTTTATGAGAAGAGAGTTGGGAGTGGAGGGCACATAACCCCTCATCGCATTAAGTCTCATTAAATAAAGATCAAACTTAAAACTGGTAAGTTCTCGTTTAATCTTACTATTTTACTTCGAAGTCACGTGAGTGTCTACATGAAGACTTTAAAGCTCTGTGATTTCATGCCACGGACACAAGTCCATGCAACACACTGCATTAGTTGACCAGAAATGATTGCAAAGATAATGCATTCAGACATGACATAGCTTTAAAACATGCTGATGCTTTTGATAAACAAACGATAATAATAATAGTGCTCCCTTACATTCGGGAAAGCAAATTATTGAACGGAACATAAAATTGAGTTAGCAAACGAACCCAGCCTGATAATTGGTTTATTGTAAAAGGTTTGGAAAGTCCGCTCCTTCGACCATCCTGCAGTCGCTAGGATGTGGTCGAGCGGTACCTCCATGAAATTTGCCGCAGAAGCTGCTGCAGTCCTGGTGGAGTGAGACCCAAAAACGTCAGTGTCCACTCCAGCACAAGCCAATGCATGTCTTAACTACCTGGAGATGGTCTGCACTGATACCTTCCTGTGTGGGTTTTTTATGACTAATAAACATTGCCAGTTCATTGCCTCTCAGGTTCTTTGTAGCCTTAACATACTATTGAATATGACCACACACAATCTATGGTCCATGGGATATGCCAAAAATTCCAGCTTTAGCCCTAACACCCCTGGCCTGTTTTGTTTAAGTAGCTCATGTACATAAAATGTTATTTTGGGCTTGGGGAGTCTGCATCCTCTGGGCTTAAACATTGAATTTTCTCAATTCTGTTAACCCAGACTGCCCCCTCCCCCTCCCCACCTCTCCCTCAGCCCTCGGGCCCTTACATTCCTTCTCCATCTCCCCCCCCCACCCCAGTCGCACGTGCTTCTCATTTTCACACCACAAACAGCAAAGAATGGCCTGTTTCCTTTATCATCAATACTTTTTTGCATATCTTTCATTCATTGTTCTTTATCTCTCCACATCACTGTCTATATCTCTCGTTTCCCTGATCCCTGACCAGTCTGAAGAAGGGTCTCGACCTGAAACGTCACCTATCTCCTTCGCTCCTTAGATGCTGCTGCACCCGCTGAGTTTCTCCAGCTTTTTGTGTAACCCTAAAATATTATTTTGTTGGTAGATGTGACCATTCTGTCCAGCCACAGTTTCTGCAATGACTGGACGCATTGCACTGAAAACTAGCGCCATGAGCATAACTACTTTATATGTGAGCCTGACCAAGATAGGGTTGTAGCTGGAGCCCACTGGCTAAGTAGTGTTACAGTAATACAATGTTAACATCCCATACCTCTGTGTACCTGGGCCTGGGAGGATTAGTGTTAAAGATACCCTTCATAAAACTGCATATCAGCGGTGGTGTGGACACCAGAGTGGTGTCCCGATCCCAGCAACAAGTATGATGACAAGACACTCTTGCCACAGATAATGGCACTATAACTTAATCTTTAATCAAAGAACAGTTTTGAGAGAAACTCCAAGACATCAGTTATCCATGCCGCATCATACGTTATGTTGGAATTAAAACCAAACACTCCCCATCTCCTGATGCAAGAGATGTACTGCCTCTTGGGAGTATTGGGGGTAGGGAGTTGACATGGATAGAAAATTGGTTGGCAGACCGGAAGCAAAGAGTAGGAGTGAATGGGTCCTTTTCAGAATGGCAGGCAGTGGCGAGTGGAGTGCCGCAAGGCTCGGTGTTGGGGCCTCAATTGTTTACCATATATATAAATGATTTGGAAGAGGGAATTAGGAGAAACACTAGCAAGTTTGCAGATGACACAAAGCTGGGTGGCAGTTTGAACTGTGAAGAGCATGTTAGGAGGTTGCAGGAGGACCTGGACTGGTTGAATGAGTGGGCAGATGCATAGCAGATGCAGTATAATATAGATAAATGTGAGGTTATCCACTTTGGTGGCAAAAACAAGGGGGAAGATTATTATCTCAATGGGGTTAGGTTAGGTGAGGGGGAGGTACAGCGAAACCTGAGTGTCTTTGTACACCAGTCACTGAAAATTGGTGTGCAGGTACAGCAGGCAGTGAAAAAAGCTAATGGAATGTTGGCCTTCATAACAAGAGGATTTCAGTACAGGAGTAAAGAGGTTCTTCTGCAGTTGTATAGGGCTCTGGTGAGACCACATCTGGAGTATTGTGTACAGTTTTGGTCTCCTAATTTGAGGAAGGACATCTTTGTGATTGAGGCAGTGCAGAGTAGGTTCACGAGATTGATCCCTGGGATGGCGGGACTGTCATATGAGGAAAGATTGAAAGGACTAGGCTTGTATTCACTGGAGTTTAGAAGGATGAGGGGCAATCTTATAGAAACATATAAAATTATAAAAGGACTGGACAAGCTAGATGCAGGAAAAATGTTCCATATAAGGCTCTATTATCATTCCCAATATCAGCGGGAAACCATGGCTGCGTAGGCCAGTCAGTCACTACCAAAATGCCTGAAGCGGAATCTTGCTGGTTTTTCTGCAAGCACCGACTGATGAGGCAGAATGGAGGAATGCATAAAAGAACATTCCTGCCCAGTGTAGCGAAAATGCATCTGTCTCCACTGCCCCTCTGGTGTTCCATACCGAGCAACAATGTTGTTATATATTTTATGGTCCAACATCCATTCTGTGTTGTCATTGAATCTGCGTGACCTGGTGTCTGCCACCATGTTAAAAAGCTACCCGGCAAGTAGGTAGCTGAAATCAAAATGCTTTTTCCCCATACACCAGTGCCAAATAAGGTTAGCTAAATTATCACAGGATACTGACTTGATTCCACCCATGTGATTGATATATGCTACCGCTGTAGTTTTGTCACTCTGTAGTTGAAACATGCAGAGCATGCATATTCCCACAATAAGATTTTAACCCATAGAATGCCCCCAGCATCTCCAGCTAGTTGATACCATGTAACTGAAGAATTGATAAGTCATGCACATCCCATCTGCCACCACAACTAGAGACATGGTACAAGTAACTCCCTATCCTTGAGCACTAACATCAGTTGTAATATAACTGGAGGTTTACTGACCAAAATGTTACTGGAGAAATGCCGAATATTGGTCTTCCACCATTGTAATTCTGATATAGCTTCAGCTGGTAATAGCATAGGTTTGTTAAAATGTTCTAAATGGTATTTCAGTGCTTGCTCCTTTGCACGTTGTACATTCTCATAATGAAAAGGACCAAATTGTGAAGCTGGAAAAACAGCCACTAATTGACAATTACACTAGTCAGCTGTCGAATAGATGGCAGTTCCATAACAACAAGGTTGTTACAGGCTTCTATTAATTCTAATCTCTTGCCTCAGGGCAGAGTCACAGACATATTAATAGAGTTAATGGTAAACCCTAAATGATTAATAACTCTAGTTGGTATCTAGTTGGATTTAACTGGATGGATGAGAAACCCAACTTCTCAAATATGAGTTTCGTGGCTGAAACAGCTAATTTAGCCAAATTCAGCATTTTTTCTATGATGAGAAAATCATCCAGATATGCCATTACAATGTGTTTTTGAGCTCTAAGCCGTCCAAGCACCAGCTGTAATAATTTGGTAAATAACCTGGGGGCTGAAGTTGACCCATTAGGCAACACTTTGAACTGCCACAGTTGCCCCATCCAGCTAAATTTCAAATATCTCCAGTGATCCCTGTGAATGGGTACCAAATAGTATGCATCTTTGAGATCGATGCATGCCATAAAGCATCCTTTGGGAATCAGTTGTTTGGCAGTAACAACATTTTCCATTTTGAAATGTCTATACTCCACATAAGAGTTTCAGAACTTTTGTACTATTCAACTGATCGGACAAAACATTTCATACTTGCAGCACAGGAAAATGCTTGGCTTGGGGTATGTTGTGTGGGTGGCAATGAATTGGGAAGAAATTCAATTTGGAACCCTTGTATACTGTGCAGTATAAACGGATCTGATGTCACCCATTGCCATTTGTGCAAAAACAAGTGTAATCTACCACCAACTTGTAACTGGTCCACACACCCCATGCTCCCGAAAGAACCAGACCCACCTACCTCCATGGTTACCGGTGGTCTTATGGTAGGCACAAAGGCCGCTGATGCGGGTTCTATTTCTGCCCTCAAGGTTTTAAGAGTAGGACTGCTGGGGTGCATGGATTGTACATTTTCCTTGAGGGCCAGCTTGGGCCTTGGCCTAAAAAAGACCTCTGCCCAGAGAAATCAGAATTCGAGCTGCCACCTGCTTCAGCGAACCGCTTACTGCTGATGGAGGCGTAGGGGTGTTGTCACTGAAACGGTGAAGCTGTGCTCATCGTTGGTGCCTTAATTAACCCAACAGATTTTGCTTCCTCATCCAGGTCTTTTACCTGTTTGGGTAGATCTTCCCCGAATAGAAGATTCGGCGGCTGGACATTGCTGGCCTTCCGATAAGGGCCCGCCATCCACAGATCTGGCAAATGCCCTGATGCCTGAGGCCAGTAATCTTAAAATTCTTTGGAGTTTCATTTCTTGGGCTTTAATGCCCCCTCCAATGTATCCCCAGATAGAGCTGTTCACTGCCGGCACTTTCAGGGATACACAATTTACAGGTGTGTGGTATTTTGCAGCCATTTCAACTATCACCTCTTCCAGTAATTTATGCAACGTGAGGTAGTTTATGCTGGAAGCCAGCTCTTCTTGCAGCGGGTCTCCTGTTTGCGAGGGTATCGTAAACCTTGATGCCATGGCAGTCAATTCTTGAACCTCATGCATGTCATGCATTCCAGTATGTTCCACGGACATACCTCCAAATTCGGAGTCAGTCATATACTGACCCCATACACTCCCCTCCTCAGAGTGGGAGACATTAAGCAGCCCTGGACCAGGCGCTGCCGCAGGCATGAAAGGAGGCCTGCGCTAATATGTCTCCGTTTTGCGGAGCATATCGTGATAGAACTTCATTTCCATAAGGTGCTCCATCCAGGATAAACGCCTGAAGGCGCTATCCATGTTTGTAGGAGGAGAATCCTCCTGGCCTGGCAAGCACCAAGTCTGAAGTCGCTGACCGCACTGTCAGCGACTCGGACAGCGAAACCGATGGCTGCAGGCTACCTGCACTCCCGCAGTCCTCCATAGCTGGTTTCCCAGCGGCTCGTCTGGGTCTCGCCTAGGATTTTCCCATAATTTGTTCAGCAAGTCAAACCCTGTAACAAAAATTTGTCATGAAAAGACGTTTGAAACTTACCTGCAGGGCTTTGAAACTTACCGCTGGAGGAGCGACACTCCTCCCAGCCAGTCGTGCGCCATGCGTTAGAACCTATTGACGCGCATGCGGGCTGGAGGGCTTCTTCACGTAGTCACTCACGTGACTTCGAAGTAAAACAGCTTTTCAATGTGACACTTGGTGAAGAAGAGTTTGTGAAGTGTCTGCATTTCAGTTAGATAGAGTCATATAGAATGGAAACAAGCCTTCGGCCCAACTTGCCAACCAACATGCCCCATCTTCATTCCTGAGCATCAGGCTCCTGAGCATTACATAACACTAACCTCAGTAACTGCAAATTTTACTTCGGAGTCACGTGAGTGACTACGTGAAGACCCCGCCAGCACGCATGCGCGACATATCGTCGTTCGCTTGCGGAAGCGACAGTTGGGAGGAGCGGGGCTCCTCCAGCGTAAGTTCTAAAACTTACGACAGGTAAGACTCACCGGAGTGGTGAGCGTGGCGAAAGAGCAGCGGCAAGAGCTGCTGCCATAGAGAGCAGCCAGCAGCGTGCCGCTTCTCCTGAGCTGCAGGTGCTACCTGCAGCTCCTGACTTCTCGCCCGTGAGGGCCGCTGGTTCACCACGGACAGGCGGTAAATCCACCCGGAAGCCGGACGGGACTGCCAACTCAGCTGGGTCCAGTCCCGAGGACACCCCGTTCGCTGTTAGCGACGGAGGTCGTCTTGCCCGCATGGAGCGGATGGTGGAGCAATTGCTCCAGCGTGACCTGCATTTGCAGGGGCAGGGTCATGGTGGGCCTCTTCGCAGGCCCACGGCAGGATCCTATTATGGACTGCCTAATGTCTCACCCTCTTCGCAGGGGAGCATTGGGGGTCAGAACTGGGCTGACCCTGAAGAGGGGGAGTTGGCTGAACAACCAACAGTGTCAGGGGTGCAAGAAGAGTTACTGGATATGGTAAGCAAACATGCAGTTCCTTCTCAAAAAGGTCTACCTATCCACCCTAAGCTGGCAGCTAGTATCAATTATATGACTACAAACCAGCTTCAGGAGCAAGCCATCAATGCTACAGCTGATAAGTATCTTGCTCCTGAAAATTGTAACTCGCTGATTGTTCCCGCGGTGAATAACCCTATTTGGGGAAACATGAGCCCTACGATTAGAGGGCAAGAAGTCAAACTTCAGAGGATCCTGAAGCTTTTGACCGCCGGAATTACGGCAGTGGCCAGAACTGCGGTGGGAATAGAGCTACCGGAAGAATTACAGGATGCTCTGGCCTTACTGTGTAACACACAGTTTGAGATAAATAACTACAGGAAGAGCATTATCAAACCGGCACTCAACCCCAAATTTGCGGGGTTATGCAAACCAGGTCACGCTCAACCACCAAATCTGCTGTTCGGAGATAACCTCCCCAAACAGGTGAAAGACCTGGACGAAAAGGCCAAGGCCATAGGCCTGATAAAGGTACCCAGTACCTCCAAACCGCACTACCAACAGCGACAGCACCCCCACACACCCACCGGACAGCGATATCACAACAGATCGTCCGGTGGTGAAAGCTCGAAGGCCGGCCCACCTGCACAACAGCCTTTTTAGGCCATGGCCCAGCCCGGCCTTCTTGGAAAATGCGCCACCCCTACAACGCAGCAAACTCAACAGAAGAAACAAGGGCAAAGACCGCAACACCGGCAATAACCTTGGAGGTAGGTGGGTCTGCCTCCCCCAGGAACATCATTTGTCTAAATTCATCTTATGTGGGAGGCCGGTTGCACTTGTTTTATGAGTATGGCACACTTTTACCTCTGATCCTTACATACTCGGAAGTATTCAGGGCTATAAAATTGAATTCATTTACGAACTCCCTACCCCGGTCCAGCATTCGCCTAGCCAAAAGTTTATACTTTCACCAAAGAAAGAACGGCGGGCCATGCTGAACTATTAAGACTATTAGCAGGGGTAATTGAGAGAACCACCAGAGAATCACAGGAGTTCGTATCTAATATATTTACCAAAAATAAAAAGATGGCGGATGCTGCATAATCATAGACCTGACCGAACTGAATACTTCTGTTCAGTATGTTCATTTCAAAATGGACACTTTCGACACAGCCAGACAGCTATAGCTAATGGGTACTACATGGCATGCATTGACCTCAAAGATGCATACTATTCAGTACCAATACACAAGGATCATAGGAAATACCTTAAATTTATCTGGATGGGACAATTATGGCAATATAAAGCCTTACCCAATGGGTTATCATCAGCACCCAGGCTGTTCACCAAATTATTGAAACCAGCTTTGGCCTATTTAAGGAAACAAAATCATACTGTTATGGCCTATCTTGATGATATCCTCATTGTCGGGGAGAATTTGGAAACGGCTACATTGGCAGTTCTAGCCACAAAACATCTCTTTCAAAAGCTGGGGTTCATCATACATCCAGATAAATCAAAGTTGGAACCCTCTACTACCATGGATTACTTGGGGTTCACCATTGACTCGGTGCATATGTCTACCACCTTACCACCGAACAAGGTGGTGGACTTGATAGAAGCTTGCAGAAGCCTTACTGGCATCAGGGATCCATCCATACGGGAGGTGGCCATGGTAATTGGGAAGATAGTGGCTGCTTTTCCCGCAGCGCAATTCGGACCACTACATTATCAAAACCTACAAAGAGCTAAAATTATAGCTCTCAAAAGTCATGCCATTTCGACAGGCCTATGAAGTTATCAGAAAAGGCAAGAGTTGAATTAAATTGGTGGATGGAAAATGCTCAATTCTGTTCCAAACCCATCACTATCATAAATCCCTCGGTTACATTACAGACTGATGCCAGTGTTAAAGGTGGGGAGCAGCTAATACCACCACTAGTTGTGGTGGCAGATGGAGTGCACAAGATTTAACCCTGTTGGGAGCACTAGGGATTAATCATCTAGGAATGCTGGGAGCATTTCATGGACTCCGGGCCTACTGCTTAGATATGCACCAGTTGCATGTACGGTTACAAATTATAATACCACTGTGGTGGCCTATATTAATCATATGTGTGGAATAAAATCGATATCATGTGATGAATTGCCTAATTACATCTGTACTGGTGTCTGGATAGAGAGATTTGGATCTCAGCCACTTACCTTTCAGGTAAACTAAATACGGTGGCGAACACCAGGTCACGCAATTCAACGACAACATTGAATGGATGTTGGATCGGGACCCGGGGCCAGCAGCGATGGATGTTTCTCGCTGCATTGGGGGGATTGTTTGCTATGCATTTCCCCCCTTCTGCCTCATCAGTCGGGTCTTACAAAATTAAATAGACTCCGCAACGGGTATTTCGGGTTTTCCGACTGGCCTACCCAACCATGGTCCCCAGCAGTACAAAGATGGCCGCAGGACACTGCTTTCGGATCCTCAAACGGCCGGGCCTGTTGGCACACCCTGTGACGGGTAAGTCATCCATGCCATGATCGCATGAACCTATTGATGCTGATTCTGAACAGGCCATTTCTGGACTTCGGACTCCGACAGGACGATCAATGTCATCACATCGTCGTGCAAGGAGTCCACCAGGGACAGCACTGACATATGTCAGAAGATGGGAGTGTTTCTGCTTCAGAACAAACACTTCATATGTCTCGGCCACCATCACTGGAGTGCTGGAGTTCTGGCCACCCTTCATTTCCATGAAGGTTTGAGCTACAGTGCCATTAAATTTGCAAGGAGTGCCCTACCTACTAACCTGGACAGAGGGAGTGATCACCTGCCTATAGGATCACACCCACTGGTATCAAACTGATGAGGGGTATTAATTCTATTCCCCCAGGGCCAGATACACCCATACATGGGACTTAGGCATAGAATTTACTATGCTTCGAGGATGGACACCAATATCGGGGCTCACTCTGGATAACTACATATAATATGGTTATGTTTATGGCACTTGTAACAGCACAACGGGTCCAATCTTTATAAAGCTAAGTATGTATGTCATGTGTTACCTATGGTAGATAACCTTCTGATACAGGGGTACTCAAACTATATCGATCCAGTTCCTCTGGCCTAAAATTATCATTCTGGCCTACCCTGCAGATAGTCGTCTCTGCATTGTGACATATATTTTACGATATAGAAGGAACCAAGAATCTAGGGGCACGGAGAGGACTTTACCCATAAGCCACAAACGCCCTCGTCATAAGGTCACAGTGCAAGCCACTTCGAGTTGGTTAAGGGTGGTATTGGGTGCAGCGGAGATGGACACTGATGATTTAAATCTCACTCCACCAGGGCTGCATCCACGTCAGCGGCTAGGATGATGGGAGTTCCTATGGACCACATCCTTGCTACAGCGGGTTGGAGCAGTGAATGGACTTTTCAGCACTTCTATTATAAACCCGTGGCCGCTCCTGAGACGTTTGCAGGGGATAATGTTAAGTTTCTGTTACATGATTTACCCAATGTGGGGCATATCATTTTAGGTATGAATAAATACCTTCTTTGTTTTTCAGCACAGTATCATGTCTGAAATACATTCATCCTCCATCACTACCATGGCAGTGTGTGAGCATGGACTCGTTCCAGGGCATGAAATCACAGAGCTTTGAAATCTTCACGTAGTCACTCACGTGACTCCGAAGTAAAATAGTAAGATTAAATGAGAACTTACCAGTTTGAAGTTTGATCTTTATTTTATGAGGAGTTACGATGAGGGATTACGTGCCCTCCGCTCCCAGAACCCTCTATTATAAAGTTCAACTGGTATGGAAGTTCTCTCTTATCTTACTATATTAGTCTACGTTGCTATCTGTGATTTCACACCACTGCTTTGAAGAATGTCGCGCATGCATGCTGGCGGGGTCTTCACGTAATCCCTCATCGTAACTCCTCATAAAATAAAGATCAAACTTCAAACTGGTAAGTTCTCATTTAATCTTACTATTTCTATGTACTCTCTTCAGTTGCATTAAGGACTTTATTTTTACTTGTTGAGTATTACAGTCCCAACCCAAAACGTCACCCATTCCTTCTCGCCAAAGATGTTGCCTGTCCCGTTGAGTTACTCCAGCATTTTGAGTCTATCTTCGATTTAAACCAGCATCTGCTGTTCCTTCCTACACAGTTATTAAAATATTATATATTTAAAATGTATTATATAATATCTATTGCATTTACGGCCTGTTAAGCTGCTGCATGTGAGACAACCAATGACAACTGGCAACCAACGGCGACAGTTGGCACGACTAGCTACGCCAGGCTACGACAGTGGCGCCTCCGTGGGAAACGCTCCACATGGTCAGGCGACTATAGTGTGTGGACATTGTGCATTATGTGTTGTGGACATTGGACATTGGATTGTGCGACATGGCTCCAAGGAGAAGGATGGGGCAGCCCAAGGGCAAGGCCCAACCCCCATCCTTCCCCACCAGGCAGGTGGAGACTGAGAAGACCCAGGAGGAGGAGGCCCATGGAAAGGATACGCAGGAGGAGACCAGAGAGGTGGCCCGTGTCCCCACCACCACCCAAGCCCGGACTGGCCGCCCAGCCAAGACTACAGGTACTGCTGCTGCTGCGCTGACCCAGATTCACCATCAGATGATGCTCAGGACACTGATGCCTCAAGTGTCTCTAATGCGTCCACTGTCCAGGAGGAGGTGAAGAAGGACAGGAGACCCAAGATAGTTCCTTATGAGTTCAACAGGGAACAAGAAGGAGAGCTGGCCGATTGGTATCAGTGAAACCCAGAGTTGTATGACAAGAACCACCAACATTATAAAAACGGGGACAGCAAAAACTCACTACTTGAAACTATGGTCAAGGAGTTCTTGCTGGAGCTCAGTAATCAGGTTGACATATTGGCCCAACCTGTGTCTCTTCAGGGACAAGGGTTTCAACCACACAGACCTCTTCTTGGGCTTATTCTACCCCATTCTTCTTGTCCTTCTGTCTTGCTGATCTTTAAGCTAAGGGCTGCTGCAAGCAACAGGGCTCTTCAGTTGCCTTCTGATGTTGCTCCATGGTAGTCGTGATGCAGAATGATTGCAACCCTACCCTACAACCCATTTTTTAGGAAAACTGGGTGATTCCATTATTTTGGAAGCCAAAATGAAGTGAATTGTTTTCAGTTGTCTTCAGTTATCGCTGACAGGGCTGTAGCTTGTCATATCTTGTCTTTGGTTGTCATAGGTTGTTGCCTGTGTGGTCGTAGGTGTCGTTGTAGGTTGTCGTAGGTGGACGTCCTAAGTTGCGACGATTGGGTCGCCAGTTGTCGGTAGCTTGTCTTAGCTTGACGTCGACTAGTTGGTAGGTTGTTGTAGCTTGTTGTAGACATTGTCGTAGAAGGGTCCAGTCGCCGGTTTTTCAGTCACCAGCAGTCGCCTAAAAAATCGCCTGTGGGACAGGTCCTTACGATTGTTGTATAATAGTTTATTGTTTGTCGTGTATTATGGTGGCGGGTTCTGTTTTGCTTTTACTGTACTGTATATATATTTTAATATTTGAATAAATATTTTTGATTTAAAAAAAAACTGGTTACCAAGCTCACGGAACTGGGTCCCTGCACATCCCTCTACGCAATTGGATCCTCGACTTCTTCATTTTCAAACCAGTCTGTTTGAATTGGCAGAAATACTTTTTCCTCATTAACAATCAGTACAGGAGTACCTCAAGGCTGTGTGCCCAGCCCCCTGCTCTACTCACTCTATACTCATGACTGTGTACCCGGACACAGTGCGGACTCCATGTTCAAGTTCGCCGACGACACCACCGTTGTTCGATGAAATACAGAGTTAGGGTATAGAAGTGAGATCGACCGAATGACCAAATGATGCCAGTACAACAACCAGGCTCTCAATATGAGTAAAACCAATGAACTGATTGTGGACTTTGGAAGAGGAAGAATGAGGGCCCACAATCATGTTTATATCAGAGAGCGTCAAACACTTCAAATTCCTGCACGTGCATATTTCCGAAGTTCTTTCCTGGACCCAGCACACATGCAATTATAAATAAAGCACATCAAAGCCTCTACTTCCTGAGAAGAATATGGAGAATCGATATGTCAGAGAGGATTCTCTTGAACTCTCGTGTACAATAGAGAGCATATTGATTGGTTGCATCATGGCCTGATTAGGCAACTTGAATGCCCAGGATCGGAAAAGTTGTGAACACTGCCCAGTCCATCACCGGCTCTGACCTCCGCACCATCCAAGGGATTTAGCTTCAAAGGTTCTAAGGTATTTATTGGTCACATACACCAATTGGTGTAGTTAAATGTTGCTTGCCAATGCAGCACATAAAAAAAGAATACAGACATAACAGTAATAAAGAGATTTTAAACATAAAAAACATCCCCCCACAATGGTTCCCATTATGAGGGAAGGCACAATGTCCAGTCCCCATCCCATGTCCACCTATAGTCAGGCCTATTGAGGCCTCCGCAGTCGCCTTCACAAAGGCCCGATGTTCCAGGCCATTCTCGCCGGGGGATGGTGCTCCGGCGTCGGGAGAATCCTCTCAGCGGCTTGGGACACCTGGAACAGCCGCTTCCTTACCAGAGTCCGTGGCTTCTGAAGACAACAAGGCTGTGCTGAATGGAGCTCCCCCACTGGCTCCCGATGTTGAAGTCAGTGCCGCCGCCCGCAGCTGACCACTCCACAGACCCGCAGCTGCGCAATGTTTTTCTCAGCGGTTTCAGCTTACCGGAGCTCCAGCGCGATGACCCAGGCAAGGTATCGCCCTCTCCGCGACAGCGCTCCAGCACTGCACCACTGCCGAAGCCGAGGTTCTGGGCGGTCTCCTCAGGAAACGCCGCTCCAGGCCCGCTGGTAGGCGGCGAGGACGGGTCGAAAGTGCAGCCTGGAGAAAAGCTGCCTCTCCGACCAGGTATGGACCCTGAAAAGTAGTTTCCCCCTTGCCCCCCCTCCCCACCCCCCCACATAAAAAAATAATAGAACTCCAAAAACAAAACACTTTAACTCACTAAAAATAAAGAAAAGAGTGAAAAACAAACAGCTGCAGGCTGGGCAGCCATACCATACAGGACGGCACCTCCCTATCGGAGTCGCTGCCTGTAAAAAGGTAGCCAGCATCATCAGAGACCCACACTACCCTGGCCACACACAAATTTCACCACTGACATCAGGAAGAAGGTATAGGAGCCTGAAAACTGTAACGTCCAGGTTCAGGAACACATTCTTCCCTACAGCCATCAGGCTATTAAACACTAAAAACTCAAATAAGCTCTGAACTACAATAGACTAGGATTATTATAATATTTTATTTGCCACCCGCCCACTCTACCCTTCCCCACCCTCCCCACCCTCCCCCCTCCCCCCTCACCGTACTTGGCGTCTGAAGCGCCGAGGATGTGAGGCCCTGAAGTGAGGCTCACTCTGAGGCCGACGGCTGCTGGGCAGCCCAACCCCTCTCCTCCCTCCCTTTTCCCCTCCTTCATTCTCACCCCCTCCCTTCTTCCCCCCTCCCTTGTCCCCCCTCCCCCCTCCCTCTCGCGCTTCTCCCCCCCCTTCCATTCTCCCTCCCCTTTCTCCCCTTCCCCTCTCTCCCCTTCCCCTCTCTCCCCTTCCCCTCTCTCGCCTTCCCCTCTCTCCCATTCCCCCACTCTCCCCCCCTCTCTCTCTCCCCCCCTCTCTCCCCCCCCCTCCCTCGATCGGCCGGCCCTCTGCTGCTGTTGATCGATCGCTCCGCTCGCACCAGCAGGTTCTGTGCCCCTCTCTGTGTGCCCGTCTCTGTGTGCCCGTCTCTGTGTGCCCCTCTCTGTGTGCCCCTCTCTGTGGTTCCCTCTCTGTGTGCCTCCCTGACCCTCTGTGTGTGTGCCTCCGTGTCCCTCTCTGTGTGCCTCCGTGTCCCTCTCTATGCCTCCATGCCCTTCTTTGTGCCTCCTTGTCCCTCTCTGTGTGCCTCCGTGTCCCTCTCTGTCCCTCGGTGTCCCTATGTGCCTCCGTGTCTTTCTCTGTGCTTCCGTGTCTCAATCTGTGCCTCCATATCTCTCTCTGTGCCTTTGTGTCTCCTTCTCTGTGCCTCCGTGTCTCCCTCACTGTGCCTCTGTCTCCCTCCCTGTGCCTCCGTCTCCCCCTTTGTGCCTGCGAATTGGGGGCTATATGTGAGTGGATAGGGCAAGGCATGGGGTAAAAGGAGTGAATTAATAACATTAATATAATCAATGGGGGTGGTTGGTGTGTGTGTAAGGGGTGGTTAGTGTGTGTGTGAGAGGTTGGTTAGTGTGTGTGTGACGCCTCAGGCCACCCCCTCCCCTCTCAACTGTGCGTGGTGGAACAGACCCAACGGGTCTGCACTTGGTCTAGTATGACAATAAAACACTCTTGACTCTTGACCTATGATGCCACCTTCAAGGAACCATGCACAGTACCTGCACTCTGAGATTCCTCTGCTCTGCAACACTCCCCAGAACCTTACCTTTCACTGTGTTGTTCCTGCCCATGTTAGACTGTCAAAAATGCAACACCTCACATTTTTCTGTATTAATTTCTATCAGCCATTCCTCAGCCCACCTGGTCAACTGATCAATATCTTGCTGCAATTTTTGACAACCATCTTCACTATCTGCAATACCACCCACTTTTGTATCATCTGCAAACTTGCTAATATTGCCATGTATTGGCCCAGCACGGAACCCTGTGGCACACCACTAGTTACAGGCCTCTCCGAGGAGCAACCTTCCACCATCACCGATTGCTTCTATGAAGCCAAATTCCTATCCGTTCAGCTATCTTCTTGGATCCCATGCAATTTAACCTTCCAGCTACCCCATTATCTTCCAGATTCCCCTTGTATTGTTAATTCATTTAAATTTCTATATTTGCATGGTATGTGCTATCTGTTTGAGGTGATAATACAAGTGAGTGAGGTTAATTTGAAATCGTGCTTGAGGAAGGATAAAGTGTGTAATGGAGAGATGTGTGAAGTTTTAAGTCAGCTCACTCAGGGAAAGAAAATTAATCTTTTTGAGAATACAGCTTTCTGCATGATAGGAGCTTAGTTTAGTTTGGAAATACAGCACTGAAACGGGCCTTCTGGTCCACCAACTCTATGCCGATCATCGATCAACCAAACACACCAGTGCTAAGTTATCCCACTTCCTCATCCACTCCTTACACATTGGAGACAATTTTACAGAGGCCAATTAGCTTACAAACCTGTACATCTTTGGGCTGTGGGAGGAAACTGGAGCATCCAGAGGAGACCCAAACGTTCACTGAGAGAACATACAAACTCCATAAAGACAGCATCTGACAGGATTAAACATGGGTCTCTCGCACTGTGAGACAGCAGCTATAGCTCTTATTAACATGCAAATAAAAAGATGATAGTCAGGAGTGAAATGAAAGAATGGAAGAGACTTGCACTAAAGGGGCTGTCCCACTTGGGCAACCTAATCTGCGAGTCCAGAAGAGTGCCTTCGACCTTCAAGCTCGAGGGTACTCGCCTGGAAAGCCTCGAGCTGGATTGACCGTCCGCATTGAAACTGCGAGCAGGATCGACCGACCGCACACACACACACAAACACATAGCAGAGGCGGGGGCCAGCGAAAATTGGGGAGCGCTGTCTGAAATTCACACCTGCGATGAAGAAGGTAAAATGGCTGCACAGTGTAAGGTAAGTCCTTTAGAGAGTGTGGAGGGAGTGAGGGGGAGAGAAGGGGGGGGGAGAAGGAGTGGAGACAGTTTTAAGAAGTATAATAAAGTTTATTGGGTATTTTACCTGCCGGTAGGTCGTCCTTGGTCCAGAAAATTCCAATGAGCCAATCAAAATGCCCGGTTAGCGAAGGAGATTGTCTACGGCTGCCCTGGACTGCCTGTAAGTACCCCACTCCACTGCACAACAAGTTAAAAAGACCCATGTTGACCAAATTTTACTTGTGGAAATGTTTTCAACATGCTGAAAATGTTTCCGCAACCTAGCTGAGGCCATGAGTATTCAAGAACTTCCCTCGAGCATGAAGGAGATTTCCAGCGACCTCATAGGACTCCCTAGGACCACGTGTCGACCATGCTGCGAGTTTGAAGGTCGAAGACACTCTTCTAAACTCGCAGATTAGGTCCCCCAGGTGGGACAGCCCCTTAAGTGTGAGCCCATCCTCATAGTTCAACACATGGGCTTTACATTGTGGTATTTATATGTCTTCCTTCTCAAGTGTGGTTAGAAGTTGAGTTAAGTTAAGTGCAATGAAGACCGCCTTCTGTGAATATTCGTTCGCGTGTGTTGTGGGCAATCTCCTCAAGCATGCAGAGTAGGAGTTCCAATTATTACGATAATATGCAGTGAATAATCACGTTACTGCGGGTGTGATTGTTTACCTGTACAACATACGGCTGCATGTGTTCGATTTTGGCTGATGGAAGGAATACTTGCAGGGTGACGGCAGGTGGGTGTGAAGTGTATCCTGCTGCATAGTACACATGCTTGACAAGGCATCACCTTCAGACAGAGAGTACTATAAGTGTAATACAGTGGTATCTCTGCATGATATTCTTTCTATATTTGGTTCCATTGAAGCCAATTAAAGTTCAGAAGCAGAAAACATTGCACAGACACTACTATTTGGCAGATTCAGTGACAAACATTTGAGTTGAGAACCAGCATCCACCCGCCCCGACCACCCCCATGTAATATATTTAAATATATGCATATTTATTTGGATATTAATGATAAATACCATACATGTTTAAAATTATACATCAGTGCATTATAATAATGAATTCTTGTACCACGTGTTTAATAATATGACCATTAAATATATTTTAACAATGCCGACACATGTATTAAGTATATTAAAGTTGCATATCTTATTCTGTGTAGCAAAGAATATAGTGTACAAAGCGTAAGAAAGAACTTCTCCCATTCCTCTCTCCAGAGATGCTGCCTGTCCCGCTGAGTTACTCCAGCATTTTGTGTCCACCATATAGTGTACAATGTTGTGACTTGGAGCCGGTATAGCCAGCAGTCAGACAGCACAGGAGAAATATGATGACCTGAATTTTTTCTGTGTTGGTGTTGTTGGTGCATGATGTTACAATATGTGGAACACAATTAGTATTCTACAAAATGTGTGTTTCTCTAATCTTTGCTACTAATTTCAAAAATGCTACACTGGAAACAGTATCTGAAAATTTAATAGTCCACAGGTCAACATAATAATCCTGCGAATAGCCCTTGTTTTCAGATTTTCAAGGGTAATTCAAAAGATGGTATTTTGGGCACAAAAAACAAAACAAAAGCAACTTTTGAAAGCTTTTATATGTGGTCTTCACAAAGAAAAAGATAATAATGTATCCCATTAACTATAGAAAATAGTTACTTATATTTTAGAAATGAGTTTCTAAACCTTACATATCTGGTACCAATCAGGTGGTAAATGGATAATATGATTAAAGTATTTACATTTTTTATCAATCCTATTTACAATGGTTTAAATTGTTTTACTTATATTGCCACCTCTAAATATAAAATTGTTAAGATTATTTTCCTCTTCAAACATAGTCCAGTTTCATAATCCAGTAGGGTGCCATGAAAAGCCTCAACCTCCTCCTCCAACTGCCCCTCCTCCAAGATGGCGCCTGCCAGCAGCGACTTTTTGCTAACAGTCAAACAGAAGAAGATTACTTTCAGCAATAAGCAATTTACCTGGATTGGACAAAAAGGCAGAAATCGGCACCTTAATGGACAAGCTGCTTGTGCATCTGAAAGCACTAGCGATTTTGCAATCTCCCGCAGCTGCGGGAGCCTCCAACTGCAAGCGTTCCCTGGACCGCTGGAGAGAACCTGACCCAACTGGGAATCAAAGAGACTGTACCTGGAAACACCTCTGGAGCCAACGAGCAGTATTTCCCGGGAGCAATGGAGCTGGAGCTGCCATCTGGGACTGAATCCCCTATCGGAACGGAACTGGAGCTGTCGTTTGCAAGGGAATCCCCGGTCCAGCGCATGTTCGCAGAAACAGCAGGTACAGTAAGTACAGTACCTGGAAACAAAGGGGAAGCCTCCATTGTGTCCGGAAACGTGGCCGACGGGTAGGACTTCAGGTCAGATTGAAGTGCAGGGGACTTCGGCCCCCTCTCCCTACTATCCTACTGGCCAATGTACAGTCACTTGAAAATAAAGTGGAGGACTTAAGGGCAAGACTGCTTTATCAAAGGGAGCTGAGGGAATGCTCTGTGCTCTGTTTCACAGAGACATGGCTCACCCCCAGCTCCCCAGACTCAGCGGTCCAGCCTGAAGGGTTCTCCATCTACCGTATGGACCATACGCAGGCATCTGGGAAAGGGAGAGGGTGGGGTGTATGCCTTATGGTCAACTCTGCGTGGTGCTCAGACGTGGCAGAGAAACAACTACAGGACTGTTGGGAGTCGGTAGACTGGGCAATGTTCAGGGACTCGGCAACGGACCTGAACGAATACGCCACTGTCGTTACAGACTTCATAAAGAAATGTGTGGAGGACTGCATCCCTACAAAGACCTCCCGAGTGTTTCCCATTCAGAAGCCTTGGTTGAAATTTAAGATCCGCATTCTCCTGACACCGGGCATTCATGTCTGATGATACAGTGGTCTACAAGAAGTCCAGATACAACCTTGGTAAGGCCATCAAAAAGGCCAAAAGGGACTTCTGCTCCAAGCTGGAGGATGAGATGGATGTTCGGCAGCTGTGGTGTATGCAATCACCTCCTACAGGGCAAAATCAGGTGGTAGCTCAAATGTCGGTGTAGCATCACTCCCTGGCGAGCTCAATGCATTTTACGCACGCTTTGATAAGGAGAACACTGATGTGCCTTCTCGACCACCCATTCGCTATGATGGTATTTCAGTCACTGTCACAGAGGCCGGCATCAGAAAATCCTTCAGAGTGGTGAACCCTCGATGAGCGCCTGGACCTGATGGTATACCCGGTCGTGTTCTAAAAACCAGTGCGGACCAACTGGCTGGAGTTTTTACGGACATTTTCAACCTCTCACTTCTGAGGTCTGAGGATCCCACCTGCTTTAAAAGGGCATCAATTATACTGGTGCCCAAGAAGAGCAAGGTGACGTGCCTCAACGACTATCGACCAGTGGCACTAATGTCGGTGGTGATGAAGTGCTTTGAGAGGTTGATCATGGCGCAAATCAACTCCTACCTCAACAAAAGCCTGGACCCACTGCAGTTCGCTTACCGCCACAAGAGATCAATGGTGGATGCGATCTCGCTAGCTCTCAACTCCGCCCTGGACCACTTGGACAACAAAAACTCATATATCAGGCTGTTATTCATTGATTACAGCTTGGCATTTAATACAATCATCCCCTCCAAGCTGGTTACCAAACTCACACAACGGGGTCTCTGCGCATCTCTTTGCAATTGGATCCTCGACTTCCTCATTCACAGACCACAGAGTGTTCAAATTGGTGGAAAGGTGTCAGCCTCAATAACAATCAGCATGGGAGCCCCTCAAGGCTGCATGCTCTGCCCCCTGCTGTACTCACTCTATACTCATGACTGCGTAGCTGGTCATAGTGCAAACTCCATCATCAAGTTTGCTAATGACATCACTGTTGTGGGACGTATCACTGATGGGGACGAGTCGGAGTATAGAAGAGAGATCGACCGACTGACCAAATGGTGACAGCACAATAACCTGGCCCTGAACACCAGCAAAACCAGCAAACTGATTGTGGACTTTGGAAGAGGTAGGATGGGGACCCACAGTCTCGTTTATATCAATGGGTCAACGGTGGAAAGAGTAAGATCTTCAAATTCCTGGGCGTGCACATCTCTGAAGATCTCTCCTGGTGCAAGAACACGGATACGAGAAGCACAACAGCACCTCTACTTCCTGAGAAGATTACGGAGGGTTGGTATGTCAAGGAGGACTCTCTCGAACTTCTACAGGTGCACAGTAGAGAGCATACTGACCGGTTGCATCGTGGCTTGGTTCGGCAACGTGAGCGCCCAGGAGCGGAAAAGACTACAAACAGTAGTAAACACTGCCCAGTCCATCATCGGCTCTGACCTCTCTACCATCGAGGGTATCGCTTCCTCAAAAAGACTGGCAGCATCATCAAGGACCGACACCATCCTGGCCACACACTCATCTCCCAGCTACCTTCAAGTAGAAGGTACAGGAGCCTGAAGACTGCAATGTCCAGATTCAGAAACAGCTTCTTCCCCACAGCCATCCTGCTATTGAACTCAACTCAAACAAAACTCTGAACATTAATAGCCCATTATATGTTTATTTGCACTTTATATGTTTTATTTATTCATGTTTGTATATATTTATACAATGGTGTATGGACACATTGATCTGTTCTGTATTCATGCCTTCTATATTCGGTTGTGCTGAAGCAAAGCAAGAAATTCATTGTTCTATCTGGGACACATGACAATAAACTCTCTTGAATCTTCAATCTGGAACCCGAAACATCAGCTGTCCATTTATCTCCACAGATGCTGCCACTGAATACTCCAGCAGTTTGTTTTCATATTTCTTTTATGGCTTATCTGTATTTTCAATATCGAAAAGGTTTGACATATCAGTGCAATGCCTGCACCATATTTTGGTGCGCAATAAATCAACTGATACGGAATGGGGGGAGAGGGGTGGGGGGAGGGGGAGAATGTCAGAATAAAAGTTGGCCATCAAACCCAAAAACTCGAACAAGTGAATGTCACCTCATAAATTGCTCCCTCCATCAAATCCGATAATTGGTTTATTCGTTCAAGGTGTATAAAGTTGTGTATATTACTGCAATTCCTTGAAAAATGTTCTGAGATTATTCATGTGGTCTGGATATTAGAAAGCGAATGCACATAACAGTCTTGATGCTCAGCCTTGATCAGTAGAGCTGTGTACACATTTCACCCTGCGGCAGTATTAGCATGTTATACGCTGCTTCTGAAATTCATTCCATTGAAATCAATAAAGCGAATCAGTAGGATGTATAAGAATAATCAGTACTGGAGTGGCCAAAATTCAGTTTCTATTAATAATCAACTTGTGACCAATCCGTGGCTCAGATTAGCATTCCAGTGATAAAAACTTTGCAACTTTTCTCGAATTTGAACTTTGGTGAAAGCTGCAAATGGTGGATGAAAGAATATCACACAATCAGTGGGAAGAGACTTTTCAAACAAGCTTTGAAGTATGAATCGTTAAGTCTGCATAGGTGAAGCCAATGTTAGAATGAACTGGGTTTCTCTCCTTCAAAATGCAGCCTCTTTTGTTGTGTTTCCTTTCATCTTTTTTTTTCCCAGACCCATGTTCCCCAATTAAATTAGCACTTAAGGGTCACTGTTTGGCAATACTTCCTCCACATGTTAATGTTATCTATCCCAAGCTCATGAAATTCAAGTAAAAAAGTTTTTACAATGAACTGCACTAGATTGCAGTATTTATAAAAAAAGAAATCAAAGCCAGTCTGAAGAAGGGTCTCTACCCGAAATGTCGCCTATCTCCTTCGCTCCTTAGATGCTGCTGCACCCGTTGAGTTTCTCCAGCTTTTTGTGTAACCCTAAATCAAAGCCAGTTTGCTTGTTGCCATTTGCTGAGCTAAGGTACACGTCAACTACACATTATCTGTCATTATTCTATGACTTGTTGAATTATAACTTGTTTAACTATTCTCCAACAATGTAATGAGACAAGTAGTCTGAGCATGTCCTCATTGGTAATGCCAACTAATCTACATAGGCATTATAATTGATTAATTGAAAGATACAACATGGCAACTGGCCCTTCTGCCCTCCGAGTACATGCCGACCATCAATCATCCATCCACACTAGTTCCATGTTATCCCATTTTCACATCCTCTCCCAACTTGGAGATATTTATAGAGTCCATTTAAGCTGCTTCTTCTTACATTTGAGGCAGCAGAAGTCTGCAGCAGGGTGATGCCTTCCAGTTCGACATCCGTAGGTGCCCGCCGTAAAAAGGGCACATGCTCCGGGTTGGCGCCAAGCTGCAGCGCTGCTGCTGTCTCTGTTTGTTGTCATTTGCCTGACTGAGGTCAGATGTCAGCTCACCATGGGATGGTTGACAACATGAGCCCCAGTTAAGCTGCAAAACCACACGTCTTTACGGTACGGGAGGAAACCTTACGTCCCTGTGACAGCGTGGAGGAAATCCACGCGGTCTCAGGGAGAACTTGCAAGCTCCACACAGACAGGGCCCAAGGACAGGATCAAATCCAGCGCTAATAACTGCACCACTGTGCCGCCTGTATAATGTATCCCAGAAATTAATTTCACTGGTTTTAATAAACTGAAATGCTGCAAGTTATCAAGTGGATTTAGTGTTATCGATCATGAATGATCTTCTCACCAATTATGAATATTACTTTCCTAATAGGTTGATAGCAAATAATAGAGCATTTTTAAATAGCTCCAGTAATGCACACCATTTTATTCATTGTAAATTAATAAGCCAATTATTGGGTGTGATAGAGGAAATAATTTAAATAGTGGCATTCATTTGTTTTAACCTATTTTGGTTTGCTAATGTCAATTAAATGTCTCAATTTTAATGGCCTAGAAGTTAATTAGTTTATAAATTGCATGTTCAATTTTCAAGATTATTATTTTATTGGGAATAATACTCCTGCTTGATTTGTAGCTTCATCACATAATAACTGGTGTTGCTGCCTACAAACTGCACAGGTCATGAAAATGAAAATGCAAATTCACTTACGATTTTCAGTACAAATAATTTGTAGAAGATAATAGTAATTCCTTAAGAAGTGCACTTCTCGTGAATTGTATAAAAATGATAATTCCCATAATTTGGAATTTTAATTTAGCAAACAGCTATCCATGAGAAATTGTCATTTATACCAATGTTACCCCAGCAAGCACGCAGACTTGTTCAGTATACCATGTATACTGAGAATGAGTAGGTATAGCTATAAAATATAATTATCTTGATGTTCTGTCAACATGCAATTATATTAAAGGATCCCCACTGGATATTTTGAGGAATACAATCATCAAATGACTTACTCCCCAAGTATAATGGGGAGGTATCTACAGTTAACCATATAACCATATCACAATGACAGCACGGAAACAGGCCTTCTCGCCCCTTCCAGTCCGTGCTGACCATTTATTTTCCCCTAGTCCCATCTACCTGCACTCAGACCATACTCCTCAATTCCCTTCCCGTCCATATACCTATCCACTTTACTTTTAAGTTTTACAATCGATCCTGCCTCCACCACTTCTGCTGGAAGATCATTCCACCTAGCCACCACTCTCTGAGTAAAGAAGTTCCCCCTCATGTTACCCCTAAACTTTTGTCCCTTAATTCTCATGTCATGCCCTCTTGTTTGAATCTTCCCTACGCTCAATGGGAAAAGCTTATCCATGTCAACTCTGTCTATGTCTTTCATCATTTTAAAGAACTCAATCAAGTCCCCCCTTAACCTTCTGCATTTCAAAGAATAAATTTCAAGAAAGCTTTCACCAAAGATATCTTTGTGCAAATTCATCAGAAAAATTGACATGTTAGAAAGTGATAATAAAGATAATTTTATGTGATACAAAACATTTAAGATTTGGTTTCATGGTATTTAACATTTTGAGGGTTTGAGATTAAATATAAGGCAATCAAGTTCACAGATTCACAAGTATCTGAACTGAGGGATGAAATCAAGTTGGAGGAACTGATCAAGACAAACAAAGTAAAGGAATGGGCACAGATGAATTGTCATGAAGGAGTTCCATATTGGGACTAAAATGGATATCTTAATATGTTGTGAAAGATGCTGCAAACCTATATGTTAAGGGTTACACAAAAAGCTGGAGAAACTCAGCGGGTGCAGCAGCATCTAAGGAGCGAAGGAGATAGGCGACATTTCGGGTCGAGACCCTTCTTCAGACTGAAGAAGGGTCTCGACCCGAAACGTCGCCTATCTCCTTCGCTCCTTAGGTGCTGCTACACCCGCTGAGTTTCTCCAGCTTTTTGTGTAACCCTCGATTCTCCAGCATCTGCAGTTCCTTCTTTAACACTATATGTTAAGGGGCTGTCCCACTTGGGCGATCTAATCTGGTGAGTTTAGAAGAGTGTCTTCGACCTTCAAGCTCGAGGGCACTCGCCTGGAAAGCCTCGAGCTGGATCGACCATCCGTGTTGAAACCGCGAGCTGGATCAACTAACTGCACACACACACAAACACATTGCAAAGGCGGGGGCAGGGAAAGCAGGGGAGCACTGGCTGAAATTCACACCTGCGATGAAAATAAGGTAAGACTGGAAAAACTTCTGTTTCAATCAGTAGTTCCTTCCTACACAAATGGAATATCCATGTGCTTTGGATAATCTCAGGATTATTAACATGATATTTTCAGAGCCCTAAAAAAAGACACAAAGTGCTCCAGTAACTCAACGGTTCGGCAGCATCTTTGAAGACCTGGATAGGCGGTGTTTCAAATAGGGGCCCTTCGTCAGTCTGAAGAGGATTCCTGATCCGAAACGTTGCCTATCCATGTCTGCCACGGATGCTGCTGAAAAAGCTAAATGCTTTTAAATATGTAAAATATATATTATGGAATCCTGGACTACCTTATAACTTATATTTCGTCTCGAGCAGGCCTTCTCCAGTAGATTGATAAGAGAGAGAGACTGATAGGATGCCTTTGAAATGCGACTGCTGATTGACAAGGGACACGCCCAGATGCATCGTGTGGTAATGTGTTTTGACTGTATCTCTGACCATGATTAACATCTTTGGAATGTGCTTAAGTGACAAAGACAAAGTATAAAATATTGTGCAAAGCTTTGTTCATTGAAGTGGTGACATGAGGAGAGTCAAGTGTCTATGTTGCTTACTTGGCTGGTGTATGCTTGCCATTTCCGTCGGCCGATAATCAGTAAAGATTGAATTGGTCTACCTAACCATATTGTGAGTTGTCTGTTTATTAAGAAGTGAACCTTATCACTGCCTGACTATTAAGTCGCTCCAGCACTTTGTGTCTATTTTTGTAAACCTTGATCTGCAGATACTTACATCTCCATTTTCAGAAATCTATTTTCTTCAATCTGCCAAATAAATATGAATGTACATACCGACTATCATATAATTGTGAATATATCTGTAATGAGAAGAAAATGACCAATACTGAAGCGTACTTGTCAAGTGCAACAGACTTATTTCATGAGTATTTCCTTAAAGTGAGTAGCCTCACATAAACCACAAGGTCAACTAATTGCTCATTATGTCTAAGGGCTTGGCTGTTTTATTATCCATATTTTGTGTGTGAAACGTGCCACAACCTCATTTGCTATGGGTTTGTCATGTCAGTGCTCTACTGTTTACATACTTTATTGGCTCATGTTTATGGCATTCCATGAATTTAATTATACAGATCACTTTGGTTCCTCAGTTGCCAGTCCGTCAAATTGTCATTGATGTTGTGGACAACTTAAACTCAAGCTTTACTTTCTGTTGATATCATTAATCAGTCATGTGTCTTTAATTATCTCTGTTGAAACCCAAGGAAGTAATTTCCTTTGCTGTCAGCATAAAAGATCAAAGAGTTCATTTCTGGTCTAATAGACTGATGGAGTCATAGTCATATTGGTTACAGAAAAAGGCCCTTCGGCTCAACTTTTACATGCCGACCATGATGCACCACTTACATTAATCCCACCGGCCAGAGATTGCCCCATATCCCTCCTATATCCCACACCTTTGTGTCATCGGCTGGCGCCATGCGCGGCAGCCTCGCCAGCAGTTTGTCTCTCATTTCACCTATTTTTGTTATTTTAGTTGTCAAAAGTATGTTTTTGGAGGCTTCTTAGTCGTTTCGTGTGGGGGATGGAGGGTGAGGGGGAAGGGGGGAACGTTTTCTCAGTCACTCCCTGGTTGGGATGCATCTTTTCTCCGAGTCGCATCTTCGTTCCCCCCGCAGCGGCCTACCATCAGGATTGGCATGGCCTTTCCTGCCGGAGACCGGCCGGAGCTTCAGCAGCGGCACAGCACTGGATTCCATCGCAGATCAGGACAATGCCTTACCGGGGATCACCGGAGCTCCAGACTGTTGGGACTGCTGTTTGACACCACGGAGCTGTGGTTTGCAGAGGTTCCAGCCACGGGCGGCACTGACTTTAACATTGCGTAGTCCTGTGGAGCTCTTGCCGGGGGACACAAGCGTTGAATCTCTGCCCAGCTCGACCTGTGGACTTTGGTAGGAAGTGGCCAATTCAGAAACTCCAAATGGTCTTTGATAGAAAGTGGCCAATTCAGAAACTCCAAGCCACTGAGAGTTTTCTCCATTCCGACGCTAGTGCTCCGATCACCCCGGCAAGAGGGCCTGAAGCATAGGGCCATCCTTAGCGACGACTGCGGAGTGATCAAAGCCTCCGACCACGGGTGAACAAAGAGAAAGAGGACTTAACATTATTGCCTTCCCTCACAGTGGGAAACATTGATTCTGGGGATGTTTATGTTAAATTCTATCGTGTATTGTGTTATTTTTATTTGTATGGCTGTATGGTAATTCACATCCCACTGTACCAATTGGTGCATGTGATAATAAATGACTCTTGAACCTTTCCTATCCACATACCTGGTGAAATGTCTTTTAAATTTTGTTACAGTATCTGCCTCAACTACCTCCTCTAGCAGCTCCTTCTTTCTACCCACCATCTCTGTGTGAAAAAGCTGCCTTTTGGGTTCATATTAAACCTTTCCCCTCTCACCTTAATCATATGTTCTCTGGTGCTAGATTTGCCTACTCTGGGTAAAAGACAGTGCATTTACCCTGTCTTTTCCACTCATGATTTTATACAGCTGTGTACGATCACCCCAGAGCCTCTTGCACTCCAGAGATAAAGTGCTAGCCTATTCAAGCTCTCACTGTGGTTCAGGCCCTCGGGTCCTGGCAATATCCCTGTACATCATCTCTTCACTCTTTGCAGCTTAATGGCATCCTTCCTACAGTAGTATAACCAAAATGGAATATAAAACTTCAATTACTGATGCACCAATGTGTTGTACAATGGTAGAATAACACTAGACTAGATGGGTGGGGGCTTTCTGGAGTGCTAATATGGGTGTTGTGGGTCGAAGGAACTGGTCTCCAGAGGGCTAGTATGGACATTGTCGGCCGAATGGATTCTTGGGCTGGCGGCCCAGTCACTCAAGCCTGTTGTGCTGGCAGCTCACTCACTCATGGCTGGTAGGCTGGCAGTTGACAAGGCTATTCCTTGAAATTCCATTGCAAGCAGGGTGCAAGGCCACTAAAGACAGCGAGTCGTGACCATACCGTCCTTGATCTTGCAGAGACTGAGCCACACCCACACTTCTGGGTTTTATAGTCCCTTCCCCCGTCCCATCAGAAGTGGTGTGGCCTTCATGGCGTGATTGACAGGAGAGTTTCTCAACATTTTTCAAACACTAATAACGCTTTTATTTTTCATAGATTGGAAAAATCCGCGGCACCTGATGAGCGGAGGGGGACTGAGTAGGATGGCCAAAAATCATAGCTGTACGTGGTAGTGTTTTTTTTAATAAAATCAAGATAAAGCGCAAACAGGAAGTGGTCAAGATTAGACTTTTAATTACATAGAAGGCAAGGTAACTTTAATTAGGCAAGGCAACTTTAATTAGGCAAGGCAACTTTAATTAGACAAGGTAACTTTAGCATTTCCAAACCAAAGGAAACACAACTTTTGTATTTCCAAATCAAAGGCAACAGTGTTTTAGCATTTCCAAACCAAAGGCAACACAGCATTAGCATTTCCAACCCAAAAGCAACACGGCTTTAGCATTTCCAAACCAAAGGCAACACAGCTTTAGCATTTCCAAGCCAAAGGTAAAACAGTTTTAGCATTTCCAAACCAAAGGCAACACAGCTTTAGCATTTCCAAACCAAAGGCAACACAGCTTTAGCATTTCCAAACCAAAGGCAACACAGCTTTAGCATTTCCAAACCAAAGGCAATGCAGCTTTAGCATTTTCAAACTATATTTTCAAACCACATTAAGGGCACTGACAGGTCAGTAAAACCACTCACAGTTTAGTGGACATGTGTTCAGTGTTATTCACAGCTCAGACTGAGAGATGTGACCCTCTCGCTCCCCCATCTTGCAGAGACTGACTGAGGCACTCAGCACTTCCTGGTTTTATAGTCCCTCCGGAAGGGGTGTGGCCTTCAGGAGAGAGAATCTCAACATTTTTAAAACACGAATAACTCTTTTATTTTTAGTCGATGGCAGTAAGTGGCAGCATTTTTTCTAAAATCAACACACAGAACAACAGGAAGTGATCAAGATCAGACTTTTAGTAATATAGATAACCTAACAGGGAACGATGCACCCACAGTCCTATATCCCTCTGCTCCACAACACACCACAGGCCCCTGCCATTTGTCGTGAATGTCCTGACCTTGCTTGACCTCCCAAAATGCAATACCTTATGCTTTTCCGCTTTAAACTCCATTAACCAACCCTCAGCCCACCTGCCCAGCTGATTACGATCCTACTATAATTTTTGACAACCATCACTATCTACAATACCATCCACTTTACTGTCATCTGAAAACTTACTAATCATGCCACCCAAATCTTTGATATAAACCACAAACAACAATGGGCCCAGCACAGATCCTTGATGCGCACAACTAGTCGCAGGCCTCCACGATGAAAAACAACACACAGGGGTTTCTGCAGTAACAGGCGGGATTCAAGGATGGTGTGTTGCCCCCCCGGTGCCAGGTTCCAGGACGTCACGGACCAATTGCAGAGCATCCTCAAGGGTGAAGCTAAGCAGCTGGAAGTGGTTGTGCATATTGGAACAAATGACATCGGGAAGACAAGGAAAGAGATTCTGCAGCGTGACTTTAGAGAGTTGGAAGAAGGCTGAAAAGCAGGACCTCCAAGGTGGTTATTTCTGGACTGCTTCCAGTTCGTCGTGCTGGCGAAGGCAGGAACACGGAGATAGGGGATTTAAATGTGTGGCTGAGGAGCTGGTGCAGGGGGCAGGGAGTTAGATTCTTAGACCACTGCGATCTGTTTTGGGCTAAGGGTGAATTGTACAAAAGGGAGGGGTTGCACCATAACAGGCAGGGGACCACCAGGTTTGCCACTGCTGCATGGGTGGGTTTAATCTAAATAGTGTGGGGGGAGGAGACAGATTGGAAATACAAGGATGGAGTTAAAGGGAAAGAGAGTACAGGGACAGTTAAGAAAGGCACTAGAAATGATGGGCAGAAAGCTCATAAAGGGATAGGAGAGTTTGGCCAAGTGAAATAAGAATTGATATGAAAGGTAAGGTGAGTAATGAATTAAAAGTATTATATATGAATGCACAAAGTATAAGAAGTAAAGTGGATGAGCTTGAGGCTCAGTTAGAGATCGGTAGATATGACATTGTGGGGATTACAAAGACATGGCGGCAGGAGGATCGGGGCTGGGAACTGAATATTCAGTGTTATACGTCCTATAGAAAGTACAGGCAGGTGGGCAGAGGGGGTAGGATAGCTCTGCTGGTGAGGGATGAAATTCAGTCCCTTGCGAGGGGTGACATAGGGACTGATGATGTAGAGTCGCTGTGGATAGAATTGAGGAATTGCAAAGGTAAGAATACACAGGAAGTGTATTCCTGGGGCAAGAGATTGGAATCAATAGAAGCCTGTGACAACTTTGTTATCAAGCAGTTTTCTATTCATTAAGTGTAATTGGCAAAATAGCAACTGTGTTTCAGCTGTGCAATTGGGCCTTTGCAATATCAGAATTTACAACGTACAAAGGAGCAACCTCTCATGTGCCATATAGGTCATTGTTAACATACCTATGCTATTACCAGCCGAAGCTACCAAAGTCACAATGGTGGACAAACTATATTCAGCATTGCTCCAGTAGTTTTGGTCAATAAATCTTCAGTTATATTACCTATAGACACTAGGTGCATACTATGGGTTAAAGGGTTATTGTGCGAATATGCATAATCTGCATGCTCAGTTCCAAGTTGATACACTGTGGTGGTGGCATGGGTGCAATCAAGTCAAAGTACCTGTCACAATTTACTCAACCTCACTTCCGGTGGCGCTATGGTGTAGGCATTTAGCTCCGAAAATCCGAGAAAAAAAACGGGGGAAAAATCGGGACTTACCTGCTCAACAACACTCCCGATTGACTGCAGTAAGCCTGTGATGTCATCTGGCCTGCGACGAAACCGACGCTATGTCTACACAACATACCCTCCCCAAACAGAGAAAACCGACCAGGTCTAGAGAAGTAGGCCCAACTGAAGCCTCGGCCTCAGGTTAACAGTGTCCCAAGAAGAAATCTCAAGGAAGAAAAAGACAGATGTGGAAGAATTAAGAAGTTTCCTCGTTCTGGAAATCTCAAAAATAATGGCAGAATTGAAAAAACTCAAAAATGACTTCACAGATGAGTTGAAAACTTAAAAAAAAAACAAATTAAAGAAGAAATTAAGAAAGATATTGTTGCTATGGTACAGGAACAAATGGATGCCTGGAAGTTGACCATGGAAGAAAATCTAAATCAAAAGATTGAAGAAGTAAATGTTAAATTGACAGTGATTGAATCTGTATTTAATTCGAAGCTGGACCTCATCTCGCAGGCACTAGAACAACAACATAATTCTGTAATCGAATTAGAGAAAATCGCTGAAACAAGCTCTGAAACTACAAGCAAGCTTCTCTCCGAGAACAAGCGTTTATCAGACTTATTGCATAAAATAACTGAAAAATGCATTGACTTGGAGGGATGACAGAGGCGCCAGAATCTAAGGATTATTGGCATCCAGGAAGGAAGAGAGGGGAACCATGATCCCTGTGAATTTGCTGCAGATCTACTGAAGAAAGTTTTAAATCTGGATCAAGCACCTTTACTTGCTCGGGCACATAGAGCACTGAGACGCCGTTCGGGGCGGACGTATAGCCACTATATTTATGTTATATAAATTATACTCTGACCACGTAATAAAACTTTATCAACACACAAAACAATTAAATTTTGAATTTGGTGATAAACCACAAAAATTATTAGCATGCCAGCTTCGTAAATTGGACGGGAAAAAACGATTCATAAGATTAGATCAAATAAGGGAGAAATACTAGCACTCCCCAAAGATATTAATGACAGATTTTTACAACACTATCAAAATCTTTACTCAACTAAATCAGCAGAACAATCAACAGGAATGGAAGCATTTTTACAGAATAAAGGCTTAGATTTACAAGAGCACGAATTATTAGGAGCTGAAATAACAACAAAAGATATCGAAGAGTCAATTAGATCTTTAAAAAATGGAAAGGCCGCAGGCCCTGATGGCCTAGGCTCTGAATTTTATTTTAAAAATTATGATCTGATCTCTTCACGCTTACAAACACTGTATAAACATATTTATACTCAACAGCAACTCCCGGAAACTTTAAACGAATCTACAATAATACTTATACCTAAAACTGATAAGGATCTGGAAGACCCAGCCTCATATAGAGCAATAGCTCTATTAAATACTGATCAGAAAATACTAATGAAAATCCTATCTTATAGATTGAGTTTAGTGATTAATAAATTAATACACCCAGACCAAACAGGCTTTATCCCAAAGCGGAGCTGCGGTCTGTGGAACTTCCAGCCGTGGGCGGGCGGCGCTGAGTTTTAAAAACCGCGGAGCCTGGGATCTCACGCCGAGATCACCAGAGTCGGAGCTCCGACCGGCGCGGCCCGTGGACTACAGGAGCTGCGAACTCTGGGGAGAAGCGGCCGCTCCAAACACTCTGGGCCGCTGAGAGTGTTCACCCGATGCCAGAACTCCATCATCCGGCGAGTGGGCCTGAAGCATCGGGCTGTCGTAGCAGCAGCTGCAGAGGCCTCAATAGGCCCGACTATGGGTGAACTGGGGATGGGACTGGACTTTGCTGCCTTCCCCCACAGTGGGAACCATTGTGGGGGGATGTTTTTATGTTTTTTGTTAAATACTCTAGTGTTGTGTATTGTCTTTATTCATGTGCTGCATTGGCAAGTCAAATTTCACTACACCGACTGGTGTATGTGATAATAAATGTCCTTTGTCCTTTGTCCTTTGTCCTTTGTCACTCATTTTACAATCTGAGACGATTATTTAATATTATACACTCAAATAGAATTGCTAACGCAGATCTGGCAATTATTTCACTAGATGCTGAAAAAGCCTTTGATCAAGTAGAATGGTCATATTTATTCGCAGTGATGGAAAAATTTAAACTGGGAGAAAAATACTGCACATGGGTTAAACTTTTATACTTGAATCCAACAGCTAGAATACTAACTAACCAAATGTTATCAACTAAATTTAATCTCTCTAGAGGTTGTAGACAAGGATACTCGCTGTCTCCATTGTTATTCGCATTGGCAATTGAACCACTCAGAGAAAATGTTAGATCTAATCCAGAAATACATGGGTATAATACTAAAGATACAATTAATAAAATTTCTCTATATGCAGATGATGTATTAATATATATTACAAAGCCAGAAATTAGTATTCCAAATTTATTAAATCTAATAACTCACTTCGGTCAGTTCTCAGGATATAGAATTAATTGGAATAAAAGCGAATTCATGCCAATAACGGAACTCAATTTACATATACTACAACAATCACCTTTTAAAATAGTTGAAGAAAATTTTAAATATCTAGGTATTTATGTAACTAAGGCATATACTTTTTTATTTAAATCAAATTTCCCACCTTTACTGAATAAACTAAATAGGAATATTCAATACTGGAAAACACTTCCTATTTCAATGTTCGGTAGAATTAATGCTATAAAAATGATCTTGCTTCCGCAATTATTGTACTTATTTCAGTCAATCCCGATATATATTCCAAAATCTTTTTTTTTTTTAAATGCCTAGATTATAGTATAATAATTGGGAAGAAATTAATATTAAAATTTTGGAAAGGCCCTATATCCCCCACAATTAAAATGTGGATTACGGAAATGTCGGAGACCCTACACTTGGAAAGAATCAGATTTGCCCTAATGGACAAACAAGAAGCTTTTGTTAGAATATGGTCCTCTTTCATTGATTACTTAAAAGGGTAGATCGGTTCGGCAAGGAACCCTAACTGAAACTTGGACTCAGGATTAGATGAAAAGTTATATTTTATATTTCTTGATTTTATCTCCAATGATGTATTCATGGTAAATTATTCCATTCTTTATGATTTCTTTTTTTTAATTTATATTTTATTTTTCTCTCTGTTTCTCTCTCTTTTATAAAAAAACAAATTTTTAGAGACAAAATGATTAATTTGATAATATTAATAATGTACGATTGTTGCACACAAAATATTACTATTATAATATGTGTTTGCTAATGTACTGCTTACCTACTCTTAGAAAAAATATATAGATTAAAAAAAAAAATTTACTCAATCTCATTTGGCGCTGGTGTATCACCACGTAAAATCAATGACAACACAGAATGAATGTTGGATCACAAAGTATTTCATCATATTATTGCTCGATGGCATGCCCAATATCGATATGTTTGATATCGATATTGATAAGACTGTTATCTTAATGGTGGCAAATTAGGAAAAAGGAAGATGCAACGAGACCTGGGTGTCATGGTACACCAATCATTGAAAGTAGCCATGCAGATGCAGCAGGCAGTGAAGAAAGCAAATGGTATGTTACCATTCATTGCAAAAGGATTTGAGTATAGGAGCAGGGAGGTTCTACTGCAGTTGTACAGGGTTTTGGTGAGATCACACCTGGAGTATTGCGTACAGTTTTGGTCTCCAAATCTGAGAAAATACATTCTTGCCATATAGGGGGTACAGAGAAGGTTCACCAGACTGGGATGTCAGGACTTTCATATGAGGAAAGATTGGATAGACTTGGCTTGTACTCGCTAGAATTTACAAGACAGAGGGGGGATCTTATAGAAACTTACAAAATTCTTAAGGGGTTGGATAGGCTAGATGCAGGAAGATTGTTCCTGATGTTGGGGAACTCCAGAAGAAGGGGTCGCAGTCTAAGGATAAGGGGGAATTCCTTTAGGACCGAGATGAGGAAAACATTTTTCACACAGAGAGTGGTGAGTCTCTGGAATTATCTGCTACAGAAGGTAGTTGAGGTCAGTACATTGGCTATATTTAAGAGGGAGTTAGATGTGGCCCTTGTGGCTAAAGGGATCAGCAGGTATGAAGAGAAAGCAGGTACAGGATACTGAGTTGGATGATCAGCCATGATCATATTGAATGGTGGTGCAGGCTTGAAGGGCCGAATGGCCTACTCCTGCACCTATTTTCTATGTTTATATGTTTGCATCCAGGCTCATTCACCAGTTGTAAAAACATGTGGCATCACAGTGGCGAGAGATACATTCTCGCTATAGGGGGAGGAATGTTCTTTTATGTGGTTTCTCCATTTTGCCTCATCAGTCGGGTCTTGCAATAAATTCAGCAAGATCCCGCTTCAGGGTTCTCGTACTGTCTGACTGCTCGATGCAGCCATGGTTTCCCGCAAATGTTGGGAATAATAATAAAACTTTATATGGGGTTTCTAAACATAAAACTGGTTCAGTTTGGGAATCGGGGAACCAGTCTCTGCATGATTAATCAATTCATTGCTTTACAGAATCTGAGAAGACCGCTCCTGCGGCTCGGGTTGTCAGACCGATCCATGTATGTGCTCACTGCAGATTGCAGGGATAGCACCATAAAAGCAGTACATTGCCTATTCATGAGATGGGAAACATTCTGTTTAAATGCTATGTTACATATAATACGGCATGGACACTGATGTCTTAGAATTCATTTTCTAATGGGTCCTTGACAATAACTTAAGTTATAGTCCCATTAACTTTGCCCAACGTGCTTCTCATCATATTTGCTGGAGCGAGCAGGACTCGCTCTGTGGGGTCTCACCCTCTGATGTCCAGTTTATTAAGGATATCTTTAACACTATCTCCCATACTCAAGTACACGGAAGTATGCAATATTGACATTGTGTTAACAATTCTTCACCACGGGGCTCCAGCTATATCCCTATCTTTGGCTCGGCTCTCATAAGGTAGTTATCCCCATGCCGCTGTCCTCAGCGCACGGGTCCAGTCATTACATAAATTGCAACTGGAGAGGATGGTTCCACCTACTATATGTAATATTTCATGTTTACGATTTAGTTAAGCAGGGCAGCCCAGGGGTGTCAGGTCTCAAACTAGTTCTCATGGCATACCCCATGCACCTTCGGTTATGTATGGTCACACATTTACAACATTAAGTCAAGGTCTTCTAGAGCCTTAGATGCTCTGATACCAGCTATGTTGGTTAGTTAGTTACTAACTTTCCTTGATTTATTATTTTGCCAAACTGGGGTGAACAATTGTTGTAGTTCATCCATGCAGTCTTAAAATACCTTCCATTGCACATCCACTGTCAACCCTTTAAGAATCACTTGCCAGTCTATCTTTGCCAATTCACATCTCATACCTTCAAAGTTACCTTTGTTTAAGTTCAGAACCCTTGTTTCTGACTTAATTATGTCACTCTCCATCCTAATGAAGAACTGAACCATATTATGGTCATTCTTGCCCAAGGGGCCACTCACAACAAGACTGCTAACTAACCCTTCCTCATTACTCATACCCAGTCTAGAATAGCCTGCTCTCTCGTTAGTTCCTCTACATGTTGGTTTAGAAAACTATCCCGCATACATTCCAAGAAATCCTCTTCCTCAGCACCCCTGCCCATTTGATTCACCCAATCTATATGTAGATTGAAGTCACCCATTATAACTGTTTTACCCTTGTTGCACGCATTTCTAATTACCTGTTTGATGCCATTCCCACCTCCACTACTACTGTTAGGTGGCCTGTACACAACTCCCACTAGCGTTTTCTGCCCTTTAGAGTTTCGCAGCTCTACCCATATCGATTCCACATCCTCCAATCTAATTCCTTTCTATTGCACTAATCTCCTCCCTCACCAGCAAAGTTACCCCGCCTCCTTTTCCTTTCTGTCTATCCCTCCTGAATATTGAATATCCCTGGATGTTCAGCTCCCAGCCTTGGTCCCCCTGGAGCCATGTCTCCGTGATCCCAATTATAGCATAGTCATTAATAGCTATCTGCACATTCAACTTGTCCACCTTATTACGAATACTCCTTGCATTGAGACACAAAGCCTTCAGGCTTGTTTTTACAACACTCTTACTCCTTATACAATTATGTTGACAAGTGGCCCCTTTTGATTTTTGCCCTGGAAACCCACCACCTCTTATTCTCTGTTTATTATTTTGTTCTTCTTCTCCCTGTTGGGTCTGAGTGCTTCCCTTCTCTGCCTCCTGCTTCAGACCCTGACTACTGGCTTTCTCTATTTGAGTTGCTCACCCCAACCATTCTAGTTTAAAGTCCTCCCAGTAGCCTTTGCAAATTTCCCTGCCAGGATACTGGTCCCCCTTGGGTTCAAGTACACTCTGTCCATTTTATACAGGTCACTCCTTCCACAAAAGAAGTTCCACTGATCCAGAAACATGAATCCCTGCCCTCTGCACAGTCCTTCAGCCAGGCATTTATACTCCACCTTGCTCCATTCCTACTCTCTCTGTTGCATGGCACAGGAAGTAATCCTGAGATTGTTATCTTTGCGGTTCTTTTCCTTAACTCTCTTCCTAACTCCGTACATTCTCCTTTCAGGGTCTCTTCTCTTTTTTTACCTATGTCATTGGTACCAATAAGTACCACGACCTCAGGCTCCTCTCTCTCCCTTTTCAGGATATCTTGGACACGTTCAGACACATTCCAGATCTTGGCAACAGGGAGGAAAACTACCATCCGGGTCTCCGGACTGCATCCACAGAATCACCAATCTGACCCCCTAACTATAGAGTCCCCTATTACTAATGCCCTGCTCTTCTTTTCCTTACCCTTCTGAGCAACAGGGCCATTGTCTGTACCGCAAGCCAGGTCGCTGTTGCTACCCCCAGGTAGGCTGTCCCCCCCCAACAGCACTCAAACTGTTACAACTGCACTCAATAAGTACAAAGGAGTACTTATTTCCAAGGTGTACAGCCACTGATGTACTCTCTAGCGCCTGCCTCTGCCTCTTGCCTCTCCTAAACGTGACCCACATACTGCCTCCTATGGTTTTGGAGAGACTACCTCCAGATGGAGGTCACCGAGCTGCTGCACCAGGTTCCTAACACACTCCTTTAGGAGCCCCATCTCGAAGTACCTGGCATAGACGTGGACGTCTGGAGGGCTACCCGACTCCATGACCTCACACATCTGACACCCAGAACAGTAATCTGCCCTGGCACTCATACTTCCCTTACCCTAGATATAACTCAAAATACAATATACAATACAAAAATACAATACAAATACAAAGTACAGTACAGTACAAACTGCTGGAATCTGACTGCCAATCAGCTGTGTACTCAAATCCACCAATCAGCGGCTTCCACAAGCCTAGTTAGTTGAATGGAACGTTACGGATTTAGAACGTTATGGATTTGGAACGTTTCAGATTTGGGTTCCTCCCTCAACAACGGCTCCTGGGCCTCTAAAAATACAAAGCCCCGCGCTCGGGTTTTAAGCTTACCGCTCGGACGTCGCTCCTCCCTCACCAATGACTCCTGGGCCTCTGTCTCTAAAGACAGAGACGTAACTCCTCAGAAAATAAAGATCAAACTTCAAACTGGTAAGTTCTCATTTAATCTTACTATTCTATTCTGCCATTTTGAGATGGAGCAGGTTAAATCAGAAGTGTCAGTGTTGCAGTTGAACAAAGGGTACTCAAGAAGGTGGCTCTGGAAATCGTGGACGCATTGGTGATCACTTTCTAATGTTCGATAGATTCAGGTTCAGTTCCTGTGGATTGGATGGAAGCTAATGTTATCCTACTTTTCATGAAAGGAGTGAGAGAGAGCACGGGGAATTATAGACCAGTTAGCCTGACAACAGTGGTGGGGTAGATGCTGGTGTCAATTTTAAAGATGTAATAATAGCGCATTTGAATAACAGAAAAAGGGTTGGTCCAAGTCAGCATGGATTTATGAAGGGAAATCATGCTTGACTAATCTGGGATTTTCTGAAGATGTGACAAGTAAAATGGATGAAGGAGAGACAATGGATATACTGTATCTGGACTTTCCAAAAGTCTTTGATAAGATCTCACACAGGAAATTAGTGGGCAAAATTAGAGCACATGATATTGGAGGTAATGTATTGACATGGATAGATAATTGGTTGGCAGACAGGAAACAAAGAATAGGAATAAACGGGTCACTGTCAGAATGACA